>JAVSCE010013915.1:0-409346 GCA_032199065.1 Smutsia gigantea
GGAGCATATCAATCAAGACTGCATGCCCTGCCCCCAAGGTGGGCTGAGTTATTGTCTGTTTGCTAAAGAGCATGTTAAGAATCTTACTTAGCTTCCTGGGTTTTATTTATTATTTTATTTTATTTTATTTTTTATATACATTTTTAAAATTAAGGTGTTATTGATATACACTCTTATGAAGGTGTCACATGAAAAACAATGTGCTTACTACATTCACCCATATTATCGAGCCCCCCCATACCCCATTGCAGTCACTGTCCATCAGTGTAGTAAGATGCTACAGAGGCACTACTTGTCCTCTCTGTGCTACAGTGTCTTCCCGATGATCCCCCCCATACCATGTGTACTAATCATAATATCTCTCAATCCCCACCCGCCCTCCCACACCCCTCCCCTTTGGTAACCACTAGTTCCCTCTTGGAGTCTGTGAGTCTGCTGCAGTTCCTTTCTTTTGTTCCTTCAGTTTTGCTTTGTTATTATACTCCATAAATGAGTGACATCATTAGATATTTGTCTTTCTCATTCTAGCTTATTTCACTGAGCATAATATCCAGTAGCTCCATCCATGTTGTTGCAGACGGTAGAATTAGTTTTCTTCTTATGGCTCCCATTGTGTATGTGTACCACATCTTCTTCATCCATTCATCTACTGCTAGACATGTAGGGTAAATAGTGCTATTGTAAATAGTGCTGAAGTGAACATAGGGGTGCATATGTCTTTTTGAATATGAAAACTTGTATTCTTTGGGTAAATTCCTAGGAGTGGAATTCCCAGGTCTCAAATGGTATTTCTATTTTTAGTTTTTTGAGGAATCTCCATATTGCTTTCCATAATGGTTGAACTAGTTTACATTCCCACCAGCAGCATAGGATGGTTCCTCTTTCTCCACATCCTTGCCAGCATTTGTGGTTCTTAGTCTTTTGGATGCTGGCCATCCTAACTGGTGTGAGATGATATCTATCTCATTGTGGTTTTTGCATTTCCCTGATGATTAGTGATGTGGATCATCTTTTCATGTGCCTGTTGGCCACCTGAATTTCTTCTTGGAGAATTCTCTGTTCATATCCTCTGCCCATTTTTAAATTGGGTTATTTGCTTTTTGGTTGTTGAGGCGTGTGAGCTCTTTGTATATTTTGAATGTTAACCCCTTGTCTAATATGTCATTTACAAATATGTTCTGCCATACTGTAAGATGCCATTTTGTTCTGCTGATGGTGTCCTTTGCTGTACAGAAGCTTTTTAGCTTGTTGTAGCCCCATTTGTTCATTTTTGCTTTTGTTTCCCTTGCCAAAGCAGATGTGTTCAGGAAAAAGTTGCTCATGTTTATATTCTGAAGATTTTTACCTGTGTTGTCTTCTAAGAGTTTTATGGTTTCATGACTTACATTCAGGTCTTGATCCATTTCGAGTTTACTTTTGTGTGTGGGGTTAGACAAATAATCCAGTTTCATTCTCTTGCATGTAGCTGTTCAGTTTTGCCAACACCAGTTGTTGAAGAGTATGTCATTTCTCCATTGTATGTCCATGGCTTGGGTTTATATCTGGATTCTCTAGTCTGTTCCATTGGTCTATGGGGTCTGTTCTTGTGCCAGTACCAAATTGTCTTGATTACTGTGGCTTTGTAGTAGAGCTTGAAGTCGGGGAGCATAATACCCCAGCTATATTCTTCCTTCACAGGATTGCTTTGGCAATTCAGGGTCTTTTGTGGTTCCATATGAATTTTAGAACTATTTGTTCTAGTTTGTTGAAGAATGCTGTTGGTATTTTGATAGGGATTGCCTCAAATCTGTAGATTGCCTTAGGCAGGGTGGCCATTTTGACAATATTAATTCTTCCTATCCATGAGCATGGGATGTATTTCCATTTATTGGTATCTTCTTTAATTTCTCTCATGAGTGTCTTTTAGTTTTCAGGGTATATAGGTCTTTTACTTCATTAGGTTTATTCCTAGGTATTTTATTCTTTTTGATGCAATTGTGAATGAAATTGTTTTCCTGATTTCTCTTTCTGCTAGTTCATCGTTGGTATATAGGAATGCAACATATTTCTGTGTATTAATTTTGTATCCTGGAACTTTGCTGAATTCAGATGTTAGATTTAGTAGTTTTGGAGTGGATTCTTTAGGGTTTTTTATGTACAATATCATATCATTTGCAACAGTAACAGTTTAACTTCTTTACCAATCCGGATGCCTTTTCTTTTTTTCTTTTTCTTTTTTCTTATTAAGGTATTATTGATATACACTCTTATGAAGATTTCACGTGAAAAAACAATGTGATTACTACATTTACCCATAATATCAAATCCCCACTCATACCCCAATTCAGTCACCATCAATCAGTGTAGTAAGATAACACACATTCACCGTTTGCCTTCTCTGTGCTACACTGTTTTCCCTGTGATCCCCCACACCATGTGTACTAAACAAAATACCCCCAAATCCCCTTCTCTCTCCCACCGCACCCACCCTTCCACACACCTCCGCTTTGGTAACCACTAGTCCCTTCTTGGAGTCTCTGAGTCTGCTACTATTTTGTTCCTTCAGTTTTGCTTTGTTGTTATACTCCACAAATGAGGGAAATCATTTGGCACTTGTCTTTCTCTGCCTGGCTTATTTCACTGAGCATAATATCCTCCAGCTCCATCCATGTTGTTGCAAATGGCAGGATTCGTTTCCTTCTTATGGCTCAATAGTATTCATTGTGTATATGTACCACATCTTCTTTATCCATTCATCTACTGATGGACACTTAGGTTGCTTCCATATCTTGTCTATTGTAAAAAGTGCTGCAATATCAAAGGGGTGCATATGCCTTTTTGAATCTAAGAAGCTGTGTTCTATGGGTAAATTCCTAGGAGTGGGATTCCTGGGTCAAATAGTATTTGTGTTTTTAGTTTTTTGAGGAACCTCCATATTGCTTTCCACAATGGTTGAACTAGCTTACATTCCCACCAGCAGTGTAGGAGGGTTCCCCTTTCTCCGCATCCTTGCCAGCATTTGTTGTTCTTAGTCTTTTGGATGCTGGCCCTCCTTACTGATGTGAGGTGATATCTCATTGTGGTTTTAATTTGCATTTCCCTGATGATTAGTGATGTGGAGCAACTTTTCATGTGTCTGTTGGCCCTCTGAATTTCTTTTTTGGAGAATTTTCTCTTCATATCCTCTGCCCATTTTTTAATCGATTTATTTGCTTTTTGGGTGTAGAGGCGTGTAAGTTCTTTATATGTTTTGGATGTTAACCCCTTGTCAGATATGTCATTTACAAATATATTCTCCCATACTGTAGGATGCCTTTTTGTTCTGTTGATGGTGTCCTTTGCTGTACAGAAACTTTTTAGTTTGATGAAGTCCCATGAGTTTATTTTTGCTTTTGTTTCCCTTGCTCAAGGAGATGCATTCAGGAAGAAGTTGCTCATGCTTATATTCAGGATATTTTTGCCTATGTTGTCTTCTAAGAGTTTTATGGTTTCATGACTTACATCCAGGTCCTTGATCCATTTTGAGTTTACTTTTGTGTATGGGGTTAAACAATAATCCAGTTTCATTCTCTTGCATGTAACTGTCCAGTTTTGCCAAGACCAGCTGTTGAAGAGGCTGTCATTTCCCTATTGTATGTTCATTGCTCCCTTATCATATATTAATTGACCATATATGGTTGGGTTTATATCAGGGCTCTCTAGTTGGTTCCATTGGTCTATGGGTCTATTCTTGTGCCAGCACCAAATTGTCTTGAGTACTGTAGCTTTGTAGTAGAGCTTGAAGTTGGGGAGCATAATCCCCCCAGTTTTATTATTCTTTCTCTGGATTGCTTTGGCTATTCAGGGTCTTTTGTGGTTCCATATAAATTTTAGAACGATTTTCTGTAGTTCATTGAAGGATGCTGTTGGTATTTTGATAGGAATTGCATTGAATCTGTATATTGCTTTAGGCAGAATGGCCATTTTGACAATATTAATTCTTCCTATCCATGAGCATGGGATGTGTTTCCATTTATTGGTATCTTCTTTAATTTCTCTCATCAGTGTCTTATAGTTTTCAGAGTATAGGTCTTTCACATCCTTGGTTAGGTTTATTCCTAGGTATTTTATTCTTTTTGATGCAATTGTGAATGGAATTGTTTTCCTGATTTCTCTCTCTGCTAGGTCATTGTTAGTGTATAGGAATGCCACAGATTTCTGCATATTAATTTTGTATCCTGCAACTTTGCTGAATTCAGATATTAGATCTAGTAGTTTTGCAGTAGATTCTTTAGGGCTTTTTATGTACAATATCATGTCATCTCCAAACAGGGACAGTTTAACTTCTTCCCTGCAATCTGGATGTCTTTTATTTCTTTGTGTTGTCTGATTGCCGTAGCTAGGACCTCCAGTACTATGTTGAATAGAAGTCGGGAGAGTAGGCATCCTTGTCTTGTTCCTGATCTTGAAGGAAAAGCTTTCAGCTTCTCACTGTTAAGTATGATGATGGCTGGGGGTTTGTCAGATATGGCCTTTATGATGAGGTACTTGACCTCTATACCCATTTTTTTGAGAGTTTTTATCATGAATGGTTGTTGGATATTGTTGAATTCTTGTTCAGCATCAATGGAGATGATCATGTGGTTTTTGTCCTTTTTGTTGATGTGGTGAATGATGTTGCATTTTCTAATATTGTACCATCCTTGCATCCCTGGAATAAATCCTAGTTGATCATGATGGATGATCTTTTTGATGTATTTTTGAATTTGGTTTGCTAATATTTTGTTGAGGGTTTTTGCGTCTATGTTCATCAGGAATATTTATCTGTAGTTGTCTTTTTTTGTGGTGTCTTTGCTTTGTTTTGGTATTAGAGTAATGCTGGCCTCATAGAATGAGTTTGGAAGTATTCCCTCCTCTTCTACTCTTTGGAAAACTTTAAGGTGGATGGGTATTAGGTGTTCACTAAGTGTTTGATAAAATTCAGCAGCGAAGCCATCTGTCCCATAGGTTTTGTTCTTAAGTAGTTTTTTGATTACCAGTTCGATTTTGTTGCTGGTAATTGGTCTGTTCCGCTTTTCTGTTTCCTTCTGTGTCAGCTTTGGAAGGTTATATTTTTTCTAGACAGTTGTCCATTTCTTCTAGGTTATCCAGTTTGTTAGCATGTAAGTTTTCATAGTGTTATCTAATAATTCTTTGTATTTCTGTGGTATGCATAGTGATTTTTCATTTCTCATATCTGATTCTATTTATGTGTGTAGACTCTCTTTTTCTCTTAATAAGCCTGGCTTGGGGTTTATCTGTTTTGTTTTTTTTCTCAAAGAACCAGCTCTTGGTTTCATCAATTTTTTCTCTTGTTTTATTCTTCTCAGTTTTATTTATTTCTTCTCTGATCTTTATTATGTCCCTCCTTCTGCTGACTTTGGGCCTCATTTCTTCTTCTTTTTCCAGTTTCAATAATTGTGAATTTAGACTATTCATTTGAGATTGTTCTTCTTTCCTGAGGTAGGCCCATATTGCAATATACTTCCCTTTTAGCACGGCCTTTGCTGCTTCCCACAGATTTTGTGGTGTTGAATTATTGTTGTCATTTGTTTCCGTATATTGCTTGATCTCTCTTTTTATTTGGTCATCGATCCATTGATTATTTAGGAGCATGTTGTTAAGCCTCCATGTGTTTGTGGGTTTTTTGTTTTCTTTGCATAATTTATTTCTAGTTTGATACCTTTGTGATCTGAGAAGGTGGTTGGTACAATTTTAATCTTTTTAAATTTATTGAGGCTCTTTTTGTGGCTTAGTATATGATCTGTTCTTGAAAATGTTCCATGTGCATTCAAGAAGAATGTGTATCTTGTTGCTTTTGGGTGGAGTGTTCTGTAGATGTCCGTTGGGTCCATCTGTTGTTATGTGTTGTTCAGTGTAGTGCCTCTGTCTCCTTACTTATTTTCTGTCTGGTTGATCTGTCCTTTGGAGTAAGTAGAGTGTTGAAGTTTCCTAAAATGAATGCATTGAATTCTATTTTCCTCTTCAATTCTGTTAATATTTGTTTCACCTATGTAAGTGCTCTTTGCTTTAGAATAAAATTTAAATAAATGTATATTTTTTGATATAGTGATACAAGGTGGCTCTTTATCTTTTTTGGGAAGATCTTTTCAACTTTTTCATCTTCGGATGTCAGTCTTTATGAAGTAATGAAGTGAATGATAACTTTCATGAAGTAATTGGTAATGTGTATGATAAAAAATAAAAAGTTGGCCTTACTATATTACCAATAATCAGGTGGTGATAGTGTTATTCATTTATATTGATAGGTCATTTTGTAATCCATGCTTTTTTTCCTTATGTTTTTGTATATTCCTACAGCTAAAGAAGTAAACAGGTCATGGCACGTTTAACAAAAAGACGCCAGGCGGATACAAAAGCTATCCAGCATCTTTGGGCTGCCATTGAGATTATACGGAACCAGAAGCAAATTGCTAACATTGACCGTATCACAAAGTAAGTAAATTTAAGCCAAGATATTTCTGTAAAATTTCTTATGGAACTTGGGGTGGAGGTGTGTCCCAAAATGACTTATTTATGTTAATCAGTACATTACAAAATACCATTCACTTTTTTTTGTATACGGTTATTAGAAGCTCAGATACAGAAATCTACGTGGTAACTTCCATTTAGAATTTTTATGAAAAAATCGTGCATAAGTAAAGTATCAGTGTGTACTACTTGTAGTATTTTAGTTAACTAGATTTTTAATTTTTGGAAATAAATCTTTAAATCTTTTATGAAACGCTTTTAGTTAATCAGTTGCTTTCTTGTAAGCCATCTAAAAACAGTATACCATTTGTTATTCATTTCATTGTAATGCAAGCATGTACAGTAAATGGCATCTTCCTTCATAGCCCACAACCAAGGATTTTTTTAAAATCTGTATTTTGGAAATTCTATTAAATGAATCTTTAGTTAAAAAAAGAAAAATTTTGAATTCCCAATGCTGTTTATCTTGCTAGACCGTGATGCAGGATAGAAAAAAATTAGACTACATTATGAATGCTCTGTTTACATGTTACATATTAATTACAGGGAATCTTCAAATAGAACTTAATTTTGTTTTGTTTGTTTCCCTGGGTGTTTTTAAACGAATAAAGCTGAATTCATCTTTTAAAAATGTTTAAATGATATTTTTTAGTAATTTAGATAGATTTTTTTTTATACTTACTCCTCCCATCCATTCTTTAGATGCTATCTGTAAAAGTGGAAAACAGATGATTTTAACTGAATGCTTATATTTGCCCTTATTAATAGGTAACAAAGTCGAGTTCTATATGTTTTTGACCCTTACCTGTTTGGAGAAGATTATAAAGGTTACTTAAGAGGAAAGGGACAAGAGGAAGAGAAAGGATGATGTGATACGTTCTTCTAACTCTCTATTTACCTCTATTACCATGCACAACTTTTTAGCTCCTACAAACTAATAGGAGAAAAAAAATAAGTGACACCTACCTATGTAGAAAGTAAGAATAAAATAAATAGTACATAATAATTACATTTAAATTACTTCATTATGTTTTTAAATGGAGCAAATAATTTGGGGCAAGTTGCAAAATACAAGTTACTGTGAGGTGATATTGCTGTAAAAACTTTTTTTTAAAAACCTTAAAGAATAAAAAGCTATATTCTGTATGGTGTGGATGTTTTTAAAAAAGCCATAGTTTATGTATGTCATATTTACATGTAGAAGAATGTGGAGATAGGATTTTCTTTGGATTAAATTTTTTAAATTGCAGCTTGACTGAGCTGTTTCAGTGTCTCAGGCTATTCTTTGTAGCCCATAGCATCTTTCTCTAAAAGCTTTATGGACACCCTGTAGGGAGCTGTGGGAACCTCCCAGTGTGACATGGACATTGTTTGTCAAGGTTGCTGTCAGGTTGTAGCAGCCATCTGACACGGGAATCAGAGATTAATCCCAATAGTAGTGGGTGCATATATCTTTTGATGATTGAACATCTGTGTGTGTACTTGTGGTAAAACACAGTAAAAGAGAGTTTGTTAACAGTATTGCATACCTCTTCTCATTTTGCGTGATGGATTGCTGATAAGCATCGACTTCTTTCCTTTCTTCATCAGTACAGCCTTACGGGTGCCACGGCTTATTTTTCTTCATGGCCAAGGGTCCATAGGTCTGTAGATTAATATTAGGTATTTACCTACCAAAAAATCATTGCTTTATCGGTCTCATCTAAAGATGAAAAGAAAAAATAAGAAAATTAGAGGATAAGTGTTGAGTGCTTCCTGATGTTCTTCTGCCATATGCCTTCTGAGAGCATGCCATCCTCCTTTTTAATACAGGCACACTTTATCGCATCCTGTATTTTCATGACATTAGTCCTGTATATCAAGTTTCCCAGCCAGATCTTTAGCACCAAGAAGGAGCCATCTATATAATTGCCTAGGCCAGCACCTTGCCTTGTTGGTAGTGTTAATTTCCTTTCTCATTACCCTTGCCAGGGTAAGTTAGGGAGAACCATTGAACCATGACAGGAAGTTACAAATTTTGCTTTGAAGCCTAATGTTCCTATTCTGTGTTCTAAATAGGTAAATATATTTCAAGCCTTAGATTCATTTTAAATCAAGTTGCTCTGCTTAGATACAGCCAAGTTTCAACAGAGAGGTATCTTTCAATTTTTACAAATCCTATAAGTCACTGGGAGCTGTAGTAGAGTTACTGTAAAGAATGCATATATAGTCATTAAATTTCATTCTGTATTGTCACTGATGAGTTACTCCATTATAAAAACAAAAGTTACACAGCTTCAGCCACGTATTAAAAGTTCTGGTTTTGGGGGTCATGGCTCCTTTATACTATTTGGAAGCCTGGCACACCCTAAGCACTGTAGTTTACTTCCATTTACTTTATTACTGTGTAATTCTTTTTCATTTTTGCATGTTTTTGTTTCTCTTTAAAGTCACTTTTAATCTATAGTTTCTTACTCATCCTTTTTTGTTATTTTCATTTGCTATTGATTATTATTGAAGGAAGTGGTTCATTTGTTCAGTGGTTTCCCATAATCTGACTTTTGCTGATAGCCACCCTGAACATTGCATCTCTTGGACATTGACAGCTGCCCCAGAGGCCTGGGCTGGGATGAGCCTCCTACGTAGGGGGTGATGTGTTCTATTCTCAGGAGGCCATAGTGTCTGTTGTTTCTCATCTGGTGAGCCTAGTAACTTTGATGCACAGTGGTGAGATCCAGTAATTCATTAAGGATTGCAACATAGTGATAATGTGATTTTTACCTTTCCTTTTTGAGCTGGAATACTTCTGTAAGGACATAGACTTCATATCACACATTATTTGGTTACCCTTTGGTATGGTTCATATCAAGAAAGGTAGAGTAACTATTTGATTCTATTCTTTTATTTACGAGTAATCAAAATAGCATCCTCTAATGTTAACCAATTAGTTTTTTCAAGTGTCATTTGGAATTTAATCCATTTCTGACGTAATCTTTATTGATGTTCAGATTTTGCCATCTTTGACCAGTTGGAGCCTCTTCATGCTGGCTCCTCAAGTTCCTTTCTGCTTTCTGATATGATGGGATTTTTCAGGGTCATCTTGCATACAGTCTGTCCCAGATCTGGAACCGTGATTTCTCCAAGTGGCTGTGGTTTCTTTCAGTTAGAAATTATATTTTAAGAGGACTTTCTGGCCCTCAGCCTGCTTATTGGTGCTACGTTGGTCTCTCTTACTAGGCCTTTTAAAGGACAGAGCTGAGAAACATAATTGTAAAAGAAATAAACATCTCATGAATATATGTTGATATTTTCCACTTGAATTTATGGCTGCTGGGTTTTCTTTAACTCCTCTATTTAAAATCTTTACCTCCTTTCTTACATAGTATAAGGGTCATGGTTAAGAACATCATGAATGATAACATTTTAGAGAATACCATCATCCAACATTACATATCAAGCTCTCTGACAGTAATAGCACCAACACTATGACCAATGGTGTTTCAAGGAAACCACGTAAATTGTTTTATCTGTTGTTTTTAAACAATTGTACTGATTCTAAACTGTCAGAGAATATAGCAGTTACATCTTATACTTTCTTCCTTACAATTGACATTTAGTCTTACTTCTGCAAGTAAGCATGTAGTTCATGCTTGCCAGTAGGCTTTATGTTGGTATCTAAAGTTCATTCTCCAGTACTTTTTGACATTCTTTGTCCCCAGTTTTATTGAGATAATTGACATATAACATTGTGTTAGTTTAAGGTGTATGATCAATAGGTGTAGTTAACCATCGTCCATTGCCTCACATAGTTACAAATTTTTTTTCTTGTGATGAAAACATTTAAGATTTAGCAACTTTCAAATGTACAAATACAAAATATTAATGTGGTTACCATGCTGTATATTGTATCCCCAGAACTTTTTATAATTGGAAGTTCATACCTTTTGACCCCTTTTGCTCACCCCCAACAATACCTGCCTCTGGCATCCACTAATCTCTATGAGTTTATTTTTTTTTTTTTAGTTTCTGCATATAAGTGTGATCATATAGTGTTTGAATTCTCTTTCTGACTTCACTTACAGTGTTTATATATTACAGTATTTCTGACTTCAGTTAGCAAAATGCCCTCAAGGTCCATCCACACTGTCACAAAGTGATACACTTTCCTTCCTTTTTTATGGCTAAGTAATAATTCCATTTTTTATATATACATACACACACATTTTTTTTTTACACACATTCATCTGTCCATGGACACTTAGGTCTTGCTATTGTAAATAATGTCATGAACATAGGGGTGCAGGTATTTTTTTGAAGTATTGATTTCATTTCCTGTGGATATATTTCCAGGAGTGGGACTGCTGGATCTTACCGTAGTTCTACTTTAATTTTTTGAGGACCCTCCATGGTGGCTGTACCAGGTAGTGGATTCTCACCCAAGACTTCGTGGGAACAATTCCTAGTTCTTGAGTGTTAATAGCAGTTGACCTGTGGTTCTTTTACTTGAAAGTCAGTTTGGCTGGGTATAAAATCCTTAGTTTATATTTTCTTTCTTTGGAGTTCTTATATATATTATGTATTATGGCCCAAAGTGTTGCTAACAAACAATATGATGATAACTTCTTTGTCCTTCTATTGTGATTTTGTCTTTTGTCTAGATTTATAGGATTTTTTTCTTTGAAGTCTAGTAATTTGATTATATGTCTCAGTGTTGGTCCTAGTTTTTTTTTGTGGGGTGTATGCTGTGTCTCTTTAATACATACTTTGAAATATTGAAAATTTTACTTAAAAATTACATATCATGTGTAATACATGTGCATACTTTAGTTTTTATTAATTAGGTTCTTTTATACTTTGTTGGTCTTTTTTTCTGATCTTTTTTTATAATTTTCTATTGAAGTCATCTTTTAAAAAAAAATCTCTATTTGTTTAAAGAGCAGTTTTAGGTTTAGAACAAAATTAATGGAAAGTTACTGAGATTTCCCATATGCCATCTTCCTTGACACATGCCTGGTCTCACCTATTATCAGTGTCGTTCATCAGATGGTACATTTTTATTTTTACCAGGGATGGACCTACAATGACACATCATAATCACCCAGAGTCCATAGTTTTCATTAGGTGTCACTCTTGGTGTTGTCTAGTCTATAGGTTTGGACACATGTATGAGGACACATATCCACCATTATAGTATCACGCAGAATATTTTCACTGACCTAAAAATCCTCTGTGTTCTGCCTACTCATATCTTCCTCCTCTGACCCCTGGCAACCACTGATCTGTTTACTGTCTCCACAGTTTTGCCTTTTCCAGAATGACATAGAGTCAGAATCACACAGTATGTGGCCTTTTCAGATTGGCTGCTTTTAGTGATGTGCCTTTAAAGTTCCTCAGTGTCTTTTCATGGCTTGATGGCTCATTTCTTTTTAGTGCTGAATGATGTTCCATTGTCTTGATGAATCAGTTTGTTTATTTATCCATCTACTTTGAAGGACATATTGGTTGCTTTCATGTTTTGGCAATTATGAATAAAGCTGCTGTGTATTCTTTATTTCTAATATTTTCCTTCTTTGCAACTTGTATTTATGACATTTTCTGCTATGTTTCACTCTTGTGTACCTTCTAGTTTAGACTTCTGAAGTGATTTTTTTCATTTCTGAGTCTCTAATTCTGGTTTGTATCTTCCCTATAGCTTGTATAATTTTCATAATATCTTTTCTTGTGTTTTGAAATAGTAGTAGTTCTAGTGTTGATCTGTCTTGTAGGCATATCTCTTGGCAATGCTTTCATTGTGAGGATGTTACTGTGCTTCTTCAACTCCAGTCCTTTCATGTTAGACATTGTGATGTGTTCCTGAACTTGTATCAGGGCAAGGTAGTTAAGAATGGTTATTCTAGATTGATTTTCTAGCCTGATGTAAGTTTCTTCTTATGGCATATTCATGTGGCGCTAAAAACGTGGCCTCATATTTCCCATGATTTCCTGTTTTTTCTTTACTTTTTCCTCACTGCTCTTTCTTTGTAACCATTGTCCTTACATTGAAGATATTTTTGAGCTGACTCTAGAAGCGTTTGAGACTTTTATGGCTAGGCATTTCTCTACAATATGGGGCTTTGTCCTGGAAGGGAGTGTTGGCTGATTAATTTTGAGTGTTCATAGGACCCATTAATGCTCCAGCCCCTTGAGACTTGACCATGAATTCATGAATTACTTGCAAATGGGAGAGTGTGAAACCCTATCTAGCTTCAAGTGCTGTTCTCAGATTGGCCCACTGTGCTTTCTGATGACTGTTAGTTATTTTTTTGCTCCATTAGATACTCTGTTAATGCTCCTCTGCTTTCTGCTACACAGATGTCAATACCAATTGGAATTGTAGCTCTTGGAGATTTGTCCTCACCTGCCCAAATTTGGGGATTCATGAGGATCCTCATCATTTAGTTTTGTTGTTTGTATTCCAGGGGTAGGCTTTTTGATTGGTTTGTTGACTCTTTTGAGTCTGTCTAGGGGTTTGGGACAGATTAACAATTGTTTCTCTCACCCATCTTCCCAGCTCATAGCAGTCTTATGATTTTTCTTTAAAAAAAAAGTTGCTAAAGGACACTATATATTTTCTGAAGTCCAAAAGCAGAGGTAAAAGCAACAGAAATTCCTTCCAGCAGATGCAAATTCAAGAAATGTTCTTCATGTTTGTATATAATATTAGAAATCAGAATCTGTGGTGGTACCATCTTCAAACTCAGGATCATTATCATATTAAGATTTTGTTCAAATTTAAAAAATTCCATGAGTAGAAGCCTTAGATCCTTAAAGTTAATTGAACATTTAGGAATGAATAATTTCCTTATCTCTGTAACAAAATAGGATTTTTCTGTGTTGCAAATGTTTCTTCCAACTAATTTGATGATATCTGACTTTCAGGGTTCATAGCATAGTCCCCTCTTAGATGTCTAACTCTACCCTAGGAAAAGAGTCCTACCTCTTTTTTGCCACTTTCTTTCAATCTTCCTTTTTTTTCTTAACTGCTAGTGTTCTGTTAAAAAACAAATAGTAAAAAAGGTATAAATTAGAAAACCACTGTTGAGATTCATTTAAAAAGTCATTAAAAAATATAATTAAGAGACTTCTTTAACAAAGTTCTATTATTTTGGGGGTGGAAAGTATTTTTACAAAAAGAATTGATCAAAATACATATATGGGATTAAGTTTGATATTTGATTGTTAAGCTGCCCCTTTGATTTAAAAGGTCATGTTTTTAAATTTGATTTAGTGATAATATAAAATTATATAGGTGTCCTCATTTGGGAGCTAAGTAAGCACAAGTATATTTTGGCATTTTGGTAAAATCATTTTACATTTTTAGAAACTGAAGGCTCTTTTGTGATATATGATCATCACAAAATTGAAACAAGTAAGTCATTTTATCTAAAAAAGAAAATACAGAAGTCAGTTTACATGAAGAATAAGCATAGTCAAGAGCAGCTTTTCATTTTAAAGTTTAAATGTCAGATTTTAAGTAGCACATATGAATTCATCAATTTCATGGAATTTTGATAGGTATGAAGTTAAAGCTTTGAAATATCTGATTACTTAACAGTATATACAACAAATATTTATGACATGTTTTTAAACTTAAGATCATGATGTTAGTCCTTGTTTTAAAGCTTTTAAGTCAAGGAGCAAAGAGATGAAGGATCATGATGACAATTTTGCTAATGGAAGTGAGACTTAAACTGTTACTCCTGAAGATTTCCAATATGATTCATAACTCATTATTTTTCTAAATGTCACCTGTATTATAATATCCCATAAAATGTTACATATATCACTTCCTTTTCCTCTTGTAATCCAAGCAAATTATTCACATCCAATGTGGATATTTATAACATGGCATTAGAGTTTCCTAAGTATTCAATTAACAGTTATAAGATAATTTGAGGAAATACTTTTGAAATAAATTTAGTTTTATATTGGTGTCTACCAGCATTATTGGCTAGTTAGTATCAGCAGTAGAGTTGAAATTATTTTTTGTTGCCTGATGGAAAAAGCATTTAACATTTGTTTTCTTCCTTTCTTGAGTAATTTTGATTTTGTGTTTCTAGAGGTCGTCATATTTGTGACTAGCATGATTAGACTAACATTGGATTGGTAGACTAATCCCATTCAAGTTAATGTTTCAAGATTAGGGCATCAATTAATTACATGTATTGCTTACTTTAGGGTCAAACCCCAGTTAGAAAATGTGACCTCTGACCTCTTGTGACATGTTTGGCATTGAAATTTCTGAGTTCTCCTGGAGTTCTTCCTGTCGCTACAGACAGACATAAGCCCAAACTGTAAGTCCTCTTCATGTGTAGGTTGCGTTTGAAGTTGCAACAAGGTACACTTCATTTATATTTATTAATTCAGTTTAATTCTGTGACACCACAATTTGTAGGAACTGTTTATTAAAGATTTGCCTTGTCTCTGTCAATTTCTACTCTTTCATTAGATTTATTACAGGGGAGGAAAGTGGCCATTGCCTAAGTTACTTCTTTGGAAATAAGTTAGTTTAAAAAATCTACTGGTTAATAAATATTATGCTGTATATGTAATCCCAAGAATTCTCCACAGAATTACTAACTACATTCTCATTTCAGTCTACACCGATTTATTCTTTCTTACATATCTTCTAATGGTAGCAGATTGGCAGGTGTACTTCACCAGTGTTGCTGTTATTATTTTATGTTACATAATAACAGCTTTATGGGAAAAGTAACTGATTCTGAATAACCGTGATCCACAGTATCCCAGTGAGTTTTTCCCGTATGCCAAATTCTTACGGCAATTATCTCAGTTTGGATTGTTGTCTAGTTATCTTACACATTTGGTTTCTGTTTGGCGTTTCTGTGGGGCAAATATACAGACAAGGCACATAAAAGTGTAAATAACCATTTAAGAATAAAACAGCAGTACCAATAATAGGAGAGAAACCATGGCCAGAACATGGCTCAACCCTTTGTGAGTGCGATGTGAAGAAGGTCACTGAGGTAAGAGTCCTGATGGCCTCATGGAGGGCGCTGAAAGTCAGGTGGGGTTTGGTGGGGCAGAGGAGCTAACAGCAGGAGTTGGTAGGTCTTTAAAGGAGAGGGGATGCAAGGCAGAGGGGCTGGATGAGGGTCAGCACTGAGGTTTTTATCTTGCAGCCAGAGGAGAGTAGTGAATAGGTTTGGAATACGCAAATGGTAAAATTACACTCATGTTCTTCCTCCTTGGGTAGATGGAATGGTGGTCTTCTTAAATGTCTCTTGAACCCACCTGCTCTTTCCCGTCAGAGTCTGGGCTTTAACCCTTGTAGTTTCCTGCCTGTGCCGTGGTAGCCCCTTGTCTGCTTATTCTCTATGTCTTCCC
This sequence comes from Smutsia gigantea, assembly GCA_032199065.1. Classification (NCBI taxonomy): domain Eukaryota; kingdom Metazoa; phylum Chordata; class Mammalia; order Pholidota; family Manidae; genus Smutsia; species Smutsia gigantea. The sequence goes on from JAVSCE010013915.1 coordinate 15,856, forward strand.
ATCACTGGTGTCAGAGATGTTTTTCCAAAACACCATCTTATCAAATACTCCAGGATTGGAAGACTTTTTTCTATTGTCCATGAAGTCCAAATGCCTGTATAAGGTATTACAACCTTGGCCTTCTCTTCCACGTTGTCTCCTGCTGCCCTCTCAGCGTGCTCTCCAGAGATGCTGGATCTCAGATCCATGGTTCCCACAGTCTGACTGGGGCACCAGTCCTCCTGGACTTGTCTACCAGGCACACTTCTCTTTCCCAGTCACAGCCCCTAGAAAGCTGTTCCTGAGAAGTTTGAGTCCACATAAGACTCACGTTTTATCAGTTGTTTCTCTAGATTTTGGGTCTGATTATGTTCTTTTTGAGATCCTCTTTCGGTTGCCCTGCTGTGCATGCAATGCACACACCAGACCAGGGCTTCCTTGTGGAGCCCTTCACATCTCTTCCTGCTCATGCCTTGCCTCTCCCAACTCAGAGTCCCATCTGATGAGACTATTCTCAGCTGCCTGAGCACTCTATTACTTTGATTCTTTATTTTCTATTTTTCCTTCATTAATGGACAAGACATACCCTTTCTTTTAAGATCCATGCAAATACCATCTCCTTTGAGATATTGGTCTGTTCCTCACTATAACTGACCCCATAACCCTTAGTCTTGGCTCACACAGTAATAGGTATAAAATACAATTTTCTTATTTATTACAGCCTTTTATGATTGTTAAAAGACATTTCTAATTTCTTTGCTGATTGTGAACTTATTGAGGGTCGGGCATACATCTTTGCTCTCTTTGGATCGTAGTGTGAAGCAGCATAGCTGGGACAAGGCACCAAGAAAAGATTTCTTAATAGTTTTTCAATTGTAGTAACTGAGGAAGTAGTTTAAAGGAAGATTATAATAGTTGAGAACACTGAGTTGTTATTTTGTGACAGGCACTTTGCTTTATATGATTTATCTCATTTAATTTTTATAACAACTCTGCCAGGTCTGTTGTTGGTACCCATATTCTGCTGATGAGGATGATGAAGAATCAGCAGGTCAAATACATGGTCTAAGGCCACGAAATTGTCAGTGGCAGATCTGAAATATAGATCAATCTGATGTCAAAATCCAAGTGCTTAATTTAGACCATTAAGTGTTTCTTTTGATGTTTAATGAATTTATATTTGTATCCTTGCAAACTTTGAACTCTTAAAGCACTTCCTTCTACCTGTGCTTCCGTATTGTCTTATAACAGCAACTGTCTGACATTCAATTTAGCCTCACTTTATTGGTGAAGAATATGAGGCTGCATGAGTAAATTGTCCCAGATTAAGTATGAGAGGTAGAAAGAACCTAGGTCTTCAAAGTATATTCTAAGTTTTAAAATAAATTCATTGATGAAAGATCCACAAGGATGCTGTTTAGGTTTTTAATTACTTTCTGTTTACAATTTCAAAATATTTTTGTTTACCTATCTATAAAGCACCTGGTGGCAGACCATGATTATTATTTATGATTTTTTTATTGTGGTAAAATACACATAACATAAAATTTACGATCCCAACCAATTTTAAATGGGCAGGTCAGTGGTATTAAATACATTCACGGTGTTGTGTAGCCATCCATCTCCATAACTACTGTTCATCTCCATAACTCAGTTTTCATCGTATAAAACTGAAATTCATTGCTTATTAAGCAATAACTCCCCATTCTCTCCTTCCGGCCCCTGGCAATCACTGTTCTACTTTTGGTTTTTATGATTTTGACTGCTCTCAGTAACTCATATAACTGGAATCATAGTCTTCTTGTGACTGTCCTCATTGTCTTTCTTGCGTAATGTCCTCAAGATTTATCCATGTTGTGGATTATTGCAGAATTTCCTTTCTTTTTAAGGCTGAATAATAATCCATTGTATGTATAAATCACATTTTGCTTATCTATTCACCCTTCAATGCATACTTGGGTTCCTTCCATGGTTTAGTCATTGTGAATAATGCTGCAGTGAAATTGGGTGTACAAGTGTCTCTTTGAGACCTGTTTGGGTATATACCTAGAGCTGGAATTGCTGGATCATATGGTGATTATATTTTTTTATTTTTGCAGGAATCCCCATACTGCTTTCCTCAGCAGCTCTGCCATTTTGCATTCCCATGAGCAGTGCGCAAGTGATGCAAATTCTCTGCATCCTTGCCAACACTTGCTGTTCTGTTATTTTGGTAGTAGCCATCCTGATGGGTGTGAGGTGTACCTCATTGTAGTTTTGGTTTGCACTTCCCTGGTGATTAGTGATAACAAGTATCTTTTTATTGGCCACTTTGTATATCTTCCCTGGAGAAATGTCTGTTCAAGTCCTTTGCCCATTTTTGAATCAGGTTTGTTTGTTTATTTGGTTTCAGGGGCTCTTTATATATTCTGGGTATTAATCCCCTATCAGATACATGATTTACAAATATTTTCTTTCTTTCTTTTTTTTTTATTAAGGTATTATTGATATACACTCCAATGAAGGTTTCAAACGAAAAAACAATGTGGTTACTACATTTACCCATATTATCAAGTCCCCACTCATACCCCAATTCAGTCACTGTCCATCAGTGTAGTAAGATGCCACAGATTCAATATTTGCCTTCTCTGTGCTACACTGTTCTCCCCTTGATTCCCCACACCATGTATACTAAACAAAATACCCTCAATCCCGTTCTCCCATCCGCCCAACCACCCTCCCACACACCTCCCCTTTAGTAACCACTAGTTCCTTCTTGGAGTCTCTGAGTCTTCTACTATTTTGTTCCTTCAGTTTTGCTTCGTTGTTATACTCCACAAATGAGGGAAATCATTTGACACTTGTCTTTCTCTGCCTGGCTTATTTCACTGAGCATAATATCCTCCAGCTCCATCCATGTTGTTACAAATGGTAGGATTTGTTTCTTTCTTATGGCTGAATAGTATTCCATTGTGTATATGTACCACATCTTCTTTATCCATTCATCTACTAATGGACAGTTAGGTTGCTTCCATATCTTGGCTATAGTAAAAAGTGCTGTGATAAACATAGGGGTGCATATGTCTTTCTGAATATGAGAAGTTGTATTCTTTGGGTAAATTCCTAGGAGTGGGATTCCCGGGTCAAATGGTATTTGTATTTTTAGTTTTTTGAGGAACCTCCATATTGCTTTCCACAATGGTTGAACTAGCTTACATTCCCACCAGCAGTATAGGAGGGCTCCCCTTTCTCCTCATACTCGCCAGCATTTGTTGTTCTTAGTCTTTTGGCCATCCTTACTGGTGTGAGGTGATATCTCATTATGGTTTTAATTTGCATATACCTGATGATTAGTGTTGTGGAGCATCTTTTCATGTGTCTGTTGGCCATGTGAATTTCTTCTTTGGAGAATTTTCTCTTCATATCCTCTGCCCATTTTTTAATCAGGTTATTTGCTTTTTGGGTGTTGAGGCGTGTGAGTCCTTTATATATTTTGGATGTTAACCCCTTGTTGGATATGTCATTTACAAATATATTCTCCCATACTGTAGGATGCCTTTTTGTTTTGTTGATGGTGTCCTTTGCTGTACAGAAACTTTTTAGTTTGAAGTAGTACCATCAATTCATTTTTGCTTTTATTTCCCTTGCTCGAGGAGATGCATTCAGGAAGAAGTTGCTCATGCTTATATTCAGGATATTTTTGCTTATGTTGTCTTCTAAGAGTTTTATGGTTTCATGACTTACATTCAGGTCCTTGATCCATTGTGAGTTTACTTTTGTGTATGGGGTTAAACAATAATCCTGTTTCATTCTCTTGCATGTAGCTGTCCAGTTTTGCTAACACCAGCTGTTGAAGAGGCTCTCATTTCCCCATTGTATGTCCATGGCTCATTTGTCATATATTAATTGACCATATATGGTTGAGTTTATATCAGGGCTCTCTAGTCGATTCCATTGGTCTATGGGTCTGTTCTTGTGCCAGTACCAAATTATCTTGAGTACTGTCACTTTGTAGTAGAGCTTGAAGTTGGGGAGCATAATACCCCCAGCTATATTCTTCCTTCTCAGGATTGCTTTGGCTATTCAGGGTCTTTTGTGGTTCCATATAAATTTTAGAACGATTTTCTGTAGTTCATTGAAGGATGCTGTTGGTATTTTGATAGGAATTGCATTGAATGTGTAGATTGCTTTAGGCAGAATGGCTATTTTGTTTTTTGGTTTTTTTTGTGAAATGATTATAACAGTAAGTTTAGTTAACATCCTTCAACATACATAGTTACAAATTAATTTTTCTTGCGCAGAATGGCTATTTTGACAATATTAATTCTTCTTATCCATGAGCACAGCATGTGTTTTCATTTATTGGTATCTTCTTTAATTTCTCTCATGAGTGTCTTGTAGTTTTCAGAGTATAGGTGTTTCACTTCCTTGGTTAGGTTTATTCCTAGGTATTTTATTCTTTTTGATGCAGCTGTGAATGGAATTGTTTTCCTGATTTCTCTCTGCTACTTCATTGTTAGTGTATAGGAATGCCACAGGTTTCTGCATATTAATTTTGTACCCGCAACTTTGCTGAATTCAGATATTAGATTAGTAGTTTTGGAGTGGATTCTTTAGGGTTTTTTATGTACAATATCATGTCATCTGCAAACAGGGACAGTTTAACTTCTTCCTTGCCAATCTGGATGCCTTTTATTTCTTTGTGTTGTCTGGTTGCTGTGGCTAGGACCTCCAGTACTATGTTGAATAGAAGTGGGGAGAATGGGCATTCTTGTCTTGTTCCCAATCTTAAGGAAAAGCTTTCAGCTTCTCGCTGTTAAGTATGTTGGCTATGGGTTTGTCATATATGGCCTTTATTATGTTGAGGTACTTGCCCTGTATACCCATTTTGTTGAGAGTTTTTGTCATGAATGGATGTTGAATTTTGTCAAATGCTTTTTCAGCATCAATGGAGATGATCATGTGGTTTTTGTCCTTCTTTTTGTTGATGTGGTGGATGATGTTGATGGATTTTTGAATGTTGTACCATCCTTGCATACCTGGAATAAATTCTATTTGATCATGGTGTATGATCCTTTTGATGTATTTTTGAACTCGGTATGCTAATATTTTGTTGAGTATTTTTGCATGTATGTTCATCAGGGATATTGGCCTGTAATTTTCTTTTTTTGTGTTGTCTTTGCCTGTTTTTGGTATCAGAGTGAAGCTGGCCTCATAGAATGAGTTTGGAAGGATTCCCTCTTTTTCTACTCTTTGGAAAACTTTAAGGAGGATAGGTATTAGGTGTTCACTAAATGTTTGATAAAATTTAGCAGTGAAGCCATCTGGTCCAGTGGTTTTGTTCTTAGGTAGATTTTTGATTACCAATTCAATTTCATTGCTGGTAATTGGTCTGTTCAGATTTTCTGTTTCCTTCTGGGTCAGGCTTGGCAGGTTGTATATTTCTAGAAAGTTGTCCATTTCTTCTAGGTTAACAAGTTTGTTATATAATTTTTCATATTATGCTCTAATCATTCTTTGTGTTTCTGTGGTATCCTTAGTGATTTTTCCCTTCTCATTTCTGATTCTGTTTATGTGAGTAGACTCTCTTTTTTTCTTGATAAGTCTGGCTAGGGGTTTATCTATTTATTTTCTCAAAGAACCAGCTCTTGATTTCATTGATTCCTTCTATTGTTTTATTCTTCTCGATTTTATTTATTTCTGCTCTGTTCTTTATTATGTCCCTCCTTCTGGTGACTTTGGGCCTCATTTGTTCTTCTTTTTCTAGTTTCGTTAAATTGTCAGTTTAGGCAGCTCATATGGGATTGTTCTTTCCTGAGGTAGGCCTGTATTGCAATATACTTTCCTTTTAGCACGGCCTTCTCTGTGTCCCACAGATTTTGCAGTGTTGAATTATTGTTGTCATTTGTCTCCATATATTGCTTGATCTCTGTTTTTATTTGGTAATTGATCCATTAATTATTTAGGAGCATGTTGTTTAACTTCCATGTGTTTGTGGGATTTTTCATTTTCTTTGCGTAATTCATTTCTAGTTTCCTTTGTGGTCTGAGATGCTGGTTGGTACAATTTCAATCTTTTTGAATATACCAAGTCTCTTTTTGTGGGCTAGCATATGATCTATTCTTGAAAATGTTCTATGTGCACTCGAGAAGAATGTGCATTGTGCTACTTTTGGGTGTAGAGTTCTGTAGATGTCTGTTAGGTCCATCTGTTGTATTGTGTTGTTCAGTGCCTCTGTCTCCTTATTTATTTTCTGTCTGGTTGATCTGTCCTTCAGAGTGAGTGGAGTGTTGACGTCTCCTAGAATGAATGCATTGCATTCTATTTCCCCCTTTAGTTCTGTTAGTATCTGTTTCACATATGTAGGTGCTCCTGTGTTGGGGGCATAGATATTTATAATGGTTATATCTTCTTGTTGGATTGACCCTTTTATCATTATGTAATGTCCCTCTTTGTCTCTTGTGACTTTCTTTGTTTTGAAGTCTTATTTTGTCTGACACATGTGCTGCAACTCCTTGTTTTTTATCCCTATTAGTTGTGTGAAATATCTTTTTTCATCCCTTCACTTTTAGTCTGTGTATGTCTTTGGGTTTAAAGTGAGTCTTTTGTAGGCAGCATATAAATGGGTCTTGTTCTTTTATCCATTCAGTGACTCTATGTCTTTTGATTGGTGCAATCAATCCATTTACATTTAGGGTGATTATGGATAGGTATGTACATATTGCCATTGCAGGCTTTCGATTCATGGTTACCAAAGGTTCAAGGTTAACTTCCTTACTATCTAAGAGTATAACTTAACTCACTCAATATGCTATTAGAAAAACAATATAAAGGTTCTTTTTTTTTTCTTCCTCCTCCATTCTTTATATATTAGGTATCATATTCTGTACTCTTTGTCTATCCCTTGATTGACTTTGGGGATAGTTAATTTAATTTTGCATTTGCTTAGTAATTAGCTGTTCTGCTTTCTTTACCTGTGGTTTTATTACCTCTGGGACAGCTATTAAATCTTATGAACACTTTCATCTATAGCAGCCCTCCAAAATACACTGTAGAGATGGTTTGTGGAAGGTAAATTCTCTCAGCTTTTGCTTATCTGGAAATTGTTTAATCCCTCCTTCAAATTTAAATGATAATCTTGCCGGATAAAGTATTCTTTGTTCAAGGCCCTTCTGCTTCATTGCATTAAATACATCATGCCACTCCCTTCTGGCCTGTAAGGTTTCTGCTGAGAAGTCTGATGGGCTTTCCTTTGTATGTGATCTTATTTCTCTCTCTGGCTGCTTTTAATAGTCTGTCTTTATCCTTGATCTTTGCCATTTTAATTACTATATGTCTTGGTGTTGTCTTCCTTGGGTCCCTTGTGTTGGGAGATCTGTGCATCTCCATGACCTGAGAGACTATCTCCTTCCCCAGATTGGGGAAGTTTTCAGCTATCACCTCCTCAAAGACACTTTCTATCTCTTTTTCTCTCTTCTTCTTCTTCTGGTACCCGTATAATGCGGATATTTTTCCGTTTGGATTGGTCACACATTTCTCTCAATATTCTTTCATTCGTAGAGATCCTTTTTTCTCTCTGTGCCTCAGCTTCTTTGTATTCCCCTTCTCTAGTTTCTATTTCATTTATCATCTCCTCCACCATATACAATCTGCTTTTAATACCCTTCATTGTGCTCTTCAATGATTGGATCTCCAACCGGAATTCATTCCTGAGTTCTTGAATATATTTCTGTACCTCCATGAGCATGTTAATTATTTTTATTTTGAACTCCCTTTCAGGAAGAGTCATGAGGTCTATGTCATTTAAATCTTTCTCAGGAGTTGTATTAATAATTTTACTCAGAACCAGGTTACTTTGGTGTTTCATATTTGTATATGTCGCCCTGTAGTGCCCAGGAGCTCTACTCTCTGGAGCTGTTCAGCCCCTGAAGCAATGTCCGGGGTCGCAGGGGAGTGGTATTGGTGCTTTGGGGAAGGAAAGAGGTGTTTTCTGCTTTCTGGCTGCTATGCCTGACTCCACTGCCTGAACCAGTGGGTGGAGCACACAGGTATAAGCCTCTATGCTTTACGTTTGTTATTGCTGTGGACAGATCTTCCCTCTGGCTGGGCTCACGCCAGGTTAGGTTTTGCCGGTTTGCGAACCAGGTGGGGCTGACTGGGAGAAAGTTGCAGTAGGCTGCATATCACAGAGGGGGTCTTTGGAGCTGTGTAGCCAGCCATGGAGCTGGAGCACCTGAAGATCGTCTAAGGAGGAAGATTTCTTTTTCCTCCTTAAATATGAGAGTCTATATAGCAAAGCTCCCAACCTGCTTGGCAGAGTGCACCTGGACAATTTTGTCTACCTGTCCTCTCTCCTGAGCAGTGAGCTCTGTGCAGTCCTTGCCCCTTTAGCAGCCCTCTTGCTAAGGGCTTCCTTGTTAGGAAGTCTCTCAGACTGCCCGCCTTTGTTTTGTCCCAGAGCAGCCGGATATGGATCCCTGCTTTCCCAAGCAGCTGGAATCTCAGTCTCTTCAGGAATTCTGTGTGTCTTAGCTTTCCAACCCTGTAATGATGAGAGTATCATGCAAGCACCATGAAATGTAGGTTTATGCTCTCAGAGCAGATCTCCAGAGTTAGGTATTCAGCAGTCCCAGGCCTTTAGTGCCTCCCTGTTCGGTTTCTCTTCCTCCCGCTGGTGAGCTGGGGTGGGGGAAGGGCTTGGGTCCCGCCGGGCCACAGCTTTGGTACGTTACCCTGTTCTGTGAGGTCTGCTCTATTCTCCAGGTGTATGCAGTCTGGCACAGTCCTCTTTCCTGTTGCTCTTTCAGGATTAGTTGTATTAATTATATTTTCGTATTATATGCGATTTTAGGAGGAAGCCTGTGTCTCACCTCTCATGCTGCCATCTTTAATCCACCTTCGATTTAGAAATATTTTCTCCCATTCTGTGAGATGACTTTTTACTCTTTGGATAGTGTCTCTTGATGTACAAAATTTATAATTTGCAATGAAGTTCAGTTTGTCTGTTTTTCCTTTTGTTGACTGTCCCTTTGATGTCATATGCAGTAAATCATTGACAAATTCGGTGTTGCGAAGCTTTTGTCCTGTGTCGTCCTCTAAGAGTTTTGTTTTTTAGATCTTTGATCCATTTTGAGTTAATTTTTGTGTGCAGTATCAGTTCAGGGTCCAACTGTATTTCGCTTGCATGTTGATCCCTTGCATCCAGGTTTCCCAGTACTGTTTGTTGAGTAAAATAGTCCTTTCTCCGTTGAGAGGTCTTGGCACTTGTGTAAAAAATCACTTGACCATTTATGTAAGAATTTGTTTCTGGGCTCTCTGTTCTGTTCCATTGGTCATCTGTATTTCTGTTTCTGTGCCAACACAACACTGTTTTGATGACTATAGTTCTATAGTAGGTTTTGAAATCAGGAAGTGTGAGCCCTCCAGTACTTCATTCTTCTTTTCAAGGTTGTGTTGGCTATTTCGGGTCCATCGAGGTTCTATATGAATTTTAGGATGAGTTTTTCTGCATCTGAAAAAATTGTCATTGGGATTTTGGTAGGGGTTGCGTTAAATTTGTAGATAGCTTTGGATAATACTGACATTTTAATAATAAGTTTTACAGTATGTGATTGTGGGATGTGTTTCCATTTATTTTTTTCTTTACTTTCTTTCGGCAGTGTTTCGGTGTTTTCATTGAACCAGTCTTTCAACTCATTGGTTTACTTAATTCCTAAGTATTTTATACTTTTTGATGCTATTATAAATGTAATTACTGTCATAATTTCCTTTTCAGATTGTTCATTGTGTGTAGAAATGCAGCTGATATTTGTATGTTGCCTTTGTATCCTGCTACTTTGCTGAATTATTAGATCTAACAAGTTTTTTTTGGTGTGTGTGTATGGCAACTTTAGGATTTTCTACGCATAAAATCATCTCATCTGCAGAGATCACTTTACATCTTCCCAGTTTTCATGGCTTTTATATCTTCTTTTTCTTGCCTATTGCGCTGGCAAGGACATCTAGTACTATGTTGAATAGAAGTTGTGAAAGAGGGTATCCTTGCCTTGTTTCTGATCTTGGAGGGAAAGCTTTCAGTCTTTCACCATTGAGAATGTTGTTTGTTGTGGGCTTTACATATATGGCTTTTATTACAGTAAAGTAGTTTGCCTCTATGTCCAGTTTGTTGAGTTTTTATCATGAAAGGGTATTAAATTTTGTCAGATGCTTTTTCCATATCTGTTGTGATATTCATATGATATTTATCTTTCATTCTGTTAATGTGGTGTATCACATTTATTGATTTGCGATGTGGAGCCATCATTGCATCTATAAAACAGCATCTAGTGGCAGAGCATTAGTGTTAAAAAATTATTTTTAATTCCTAAAAGTAACATTAACCATATTGCAGGATACTTGGAAAATAGCAAAAATAACTATTTTTCTACCCAAATTAAAGAAAAGGACCCATTTTGATTAGTTTCTTGTTATTTTCACAAGCTTGTTTTTTTCCTCACCATTAGTTAGCCTTTTTTCCATGTTACTATTTAGTCACCATAAATTGTTATTGGTGTTGGTTGCACAGTACTTCATTTGGTGAGACTTTTCTGTGACTTACTTTTAGGCGGGAGGAGGGATGACAAGCAAGATGAACATTTATTTTAAGGTCCATACTATATTATCTTTTTTGCCTTCAGAACAACCACATGGGATTGACATTATTAATTTTATTTTATAGAAGGCACATTGGTGTACAGAGAGGTTAAGTAACTTGTCCAAGGTCATGTAGCTAGTAGGTTGTAGAGCTTATGTTTGAACTGAGATCTGTGTGACTTCCACAGCTGTGCTCTTTCCATAGTGCTGTCATATTACCTCCATGTGTTAATCTGTTGAATTCTTAGAACAACTCCAAGTGTTCCTATTATACAAATACCCAGTAATACAAGTAATGAAGTGAAAACTTAGATGGATAAACAATAAGTAGTTAGGAATCATTTATCTAGAGCATCTTAAGTGCTGGCCACTGGGCTGAGCATTTTGCATCCATTACCTCCTTTAGCTTTTATTACAACCCTGTGGGTATGTATTTTATCACAACACTGGCATTGTTGTGTTCTTGGATAGCTTGGGTGTTTGAATTTTCTTTACTTTAGGATTTTCTTTGCATAAGATCATCTTTGAATTATTTCTTGTAGCGGATACTCACATTGTCTCCACTTTCCCTCTCTACAGATAGCCGTGCATTGCTGCAGCTCTTCACTACCACAAATAATTGCGTTTCCATTTTGACCTATGTGAGGAGTTTGTTGGCGTGTATATCCAGAAACAGAATCCCTCAATTATAGGACATGCATACGCTTTATTAGATTAAGCTCTCAAGAGGCTGCCTCACTCTACGTGGTCACTGGCAGTGCACAGGGTTAGGTTTCTCCACATGTCTGCACATACTTGATGTTGTACAGTTGCACAGATGTCTTCACTGAGATACCTTAATCGGAATTTCTATATTTATTGGTGAGTTTAGGCGGCTTCTGGTGATCTTACAAGGTCTTGGGCTTTCTTTTCTATGGATGCCTGTTCCTACTCTTTGCTATTTCCCTTTGGAGTCATTTTCTTTTTCTGTTGATTTTCAGGAGCTCTTGTTTTTCTGGACATTAATTCCCTTGCACACTTCATGCTTTATAAACATCTTTTCTTATTTTATCATCTATTTATTAACTTCTCCCATAGTGCTCTTTGTTGAACAGAAATGTTTAACTTTGAAGAGGCCAAATTCAATTATTTTTACTTATGTGTTGTGCTTTTGAAATTTTATTTAAAGAATCCTTAATTAGTCTGCAATGGTGTTCTTCTGCATTTTCTTCTATTAATTTTATACTTTAACCTTTCACAGTTAGGTCTTTAGTCCATCTATAATTCTCTTTTTATGTGGTTGTGGAACAAGACCCAGTTTTATTGTTGTCTCTGTGAGTCTGCCTTCTTCTTTTCCATTTAAACTTCAGAGTCAAGAACTCTTGTGGGAAGTATTTTAGGGTCCCTTCTAGCATGCCATGTAGCATTATGTACTAGTAGGACCATTCTTTATTTGTCCTCAGTCCCTGAAACCTCTTCCCACCACTCTATAAGCTTCATAGGTTAGGATCTTTTTCTGTTCTGTGTATTGGTGTACACCAAGCACCAAAAAATAGTGATGGGCATATGACATTGACTGAACAGTCTTCAACAATATTTGTAAATGTTGTGTGAATATAGATTCTTTTCCTGCAGTGAGTCACCCTGTCAATAGAAAGCTTGGCATCTTTAATAAAAGTTGCCTGGTTCTAATATCAGGTCCTTTGTTAACTGGCTGTTTTCTCCAAAAAGTCAGTATCCTTCCCTCATATGCAGATTAAAGGCCCTGTGCAAACACCATCGTAGGCAATCCACAGAAAGTTGTTGTCTCCCTTGAAAGTTCCCTTGCGCTCCCTTGTCAGTCTGCGTGCTCCGCAGCCCTAGACAATCACTGATTTGCTTTCTGTCACAGTGATTAGCTTTGCTTATTGTAGAATTTTATATAAATGGAATCATATAGTACATTCTTTTTCATGGTTAACATTTCTTGATCAGCATTTTTTGAGATTTGTTTGCTGAGTGTATTGGTAACTCATTTCTTTTTGTTGCTAAGTAGTTTTTTATTACATGGCTATACCACAGTTTTTAAAATCCATTCACCTGCTGAGGGACATTTGGGGTGTTTCCATTTTGGAGCTGTTATGATAAAAGCTACAATGTGCTCTCATGTACAGGTGTAGATGGTATATATTTGGATAAATATCTAAGGGTAGAATACCTGTGAGTAGTGGTTATCCTGGTACAACAGGTGAACCAGACAATTCAGGAAAAGCAGAGAGAAGGTGGGTGGTTTTTAATTTGGATACATTGTATTCATATATGTGCATCAAATAAATACACATAGTATCTTTTAGATTGTTTTATTTGTTCTAAAAATATTTTGTGGACAATTAAAGATGTAAGTAAATAAATTAAGGTAATATATATTAGAGGGAATGAGAACGATGAGGGATAGGAAATGAAGCTTAGGACATAAAATTGTTCTAGGAGTAAAGCTATAGAAGGAAGTTTTCCATGAAGCAGCGCAGCTGTTAAGGACATGTTACAAATGTGGCTCTCAGCTTTCTAGTTGCTAACCCAAAGGAGAAGCCTTGACATTTTAATAATGTTTGTAAGGGAATCAGTTGCTGAAGTGAACATAGCTCTTTCTAATAATACTGAAACCAGAAAGAAATTTATTCCTGGGATTTTTATTAAAGCTAACCATTTTACATTTGTTTCAAAGCTCATGTCAGATTGCAGAGTCTGAGTCTTAGGCTGAGATCTCAGCAGTTTTAATTAAAATGTTATTATATATAAAAGAGATTGCCAGAATGGTCTCTGCCATTGCTTGTGCTCTTTTTTCCCAAGTACAAAGGAAACTGAAACATAGAAGCTTGCAACATATTTCAATTTCAGGTATGAAACAACTGTCATTCTCAAACCTATAGTGACTTGTATCAATCATTACACAGATAAGTATTTTCATTGATTATATCATTGTTATAAATTGGTGAGTAATGTTTTTAAAAATTGATAATATTTTGGGATTGGGATAGGCCTGATTTAATAATGTAAAAAGAAAGATTGAGCTATAAAATGTGTAATTCATTATCATTGAAATAGAGATTTTTTTTAATTTAAAATATTTCCCTTTTCATTAAATGGACTGTTAGTAGTAAAATAAGCATATATGTGTCATAGGAAAAATGTGTTTTCTTTCCAAACAAAAACTTTGTTTGCTTGTTATGGAAATAACTAAGTTTCTACCTTTCACATAACTGAAGATTTTAATTTACCAATTTTAATTAAAATCACTTTTTAAATAATAGAGGTCAAATGTAATATAATGTTTTACAGTATGCCATTGGGATATTCAAAATAGAGAAAGTTTTGAAAGAAAATACCTTTAATGGCTTTGTAATTAATTAAAAAATAATGGAAAGGGATTTTTCTGTTTTGCTTTTAATTAATCCCAAATCTTCAGAGTATACCTGTATTCAGTGAACACTATACATTATTTTTTAACTCGTTCAGAAATGAGGGAAACTGAGACTTAGCAGTTATGGTTAAACACAAATTATGAAAAGGGTATCTATTGAAAAACTACTAACAAAACTTCAACTCTCTTTGTGGCCTTTTGCCTGGATAGTCACTTGGGAGGTCTGTGGTGAATAAATAGTTCTACGTGTAGCTAGTATTTAGTGAGAAGGACAGAACTATGGAAGAAGGGTTATGATACTGTAGCTTAGAACCTGCCAAACATATAGATTCTTATGTATCGCATGTTACTTCAATTCCCGGATGCCTGGTTTTATTATGTGCCTGGTATCATGTGAGATAGATAGAGGTAGAGGGGAGAAGTGGATATTTAAACTTACTTTATATCCATAGTTTATTTTACTGTTATGGTCTTTTAGATCCTTTTTGTCCCTATACAATTTTATGACTTGAGGAACATTTTCTACATAAGTCTTTGTGTCCTGTCTTAGGTTATTTCCATAGAAGTGGAATTACCGAGTCAGATGGTAGGACCGTGTACAAGATGTCAATAATAATGCAGAATGCCTTCCAAAAGGCCTTTTCAGCAACACTGTATTGATCAATCGTCTTAATGCCACTTTACCAGCTCTGAGAGTAGTTTATGTCTTGCTTTCTTGACAGTGAAACAGTTTTCTTACTGTTTAATTTTGTACTTTAAGGATATACGTAAGCTCTTTGTCACATTTGTGATGACTGCTGTTCCATTTTATTATTTGCTTTTGATTTGCAGAATGGAAGTTAGTGCCATTTACTCCAGAGGTTAAAAAAAAATGGGTTTATGATATGTCATGGAGAAATTCCACATTTCTTATCTAGTCAGATATTTTGGGTTCTCTCCTGTTATTTATACAGTTTTATACTCAGAATGTCCTTCGACATCAAGAGATTAGATCAATAGTCACTGAAATGTTTATCTCAAATTTTTATTATTCTAAGGATTATAGTTGAGTCTTTTTTCAGCCCCTGAGCCAGTATACCAGGGCATTTGGGAGCTGCTAGGTACTGAAACAACAGGGCTGTACTAACTTTATCTAGACCACCCAGAATATAATTAAAATAAGTTGTCATATAGTCCCATTGTTATATGTTCCCATCAAAATGAAGGCCTCCAGACTCTTCATAGTTTGAAGCGGTTTGTAAGGGAGCAGAGGAGAGTACACGTTTTTTTATGCTTTTTAATGAAAGAAAAACATGTCCGTGTGCTTTATGGTGGCCCCCCTTTCAGGGCAGGGGCAGACTCACAGTGTGCCCATCTCCTATGTATTCATTTCCAGTGACATAACACAAGTTTCTGAGATTGAATCATTAGTAAAAGGATTACAGATAACTAATTACTTTTAGGAAATTATAACTGTTGGGATTTCTTACTTTTGAAAAAATGCAGTCAAATCAGCAGTGGCTGTTCCCCATTAATTATATATATTTTGTCTTGGAACCTGCAAGATTATCTCAGGGGAGGTGAAACAACCTAGGGTTGAAGTCTGTCCCTTGGATACGTATCAGCGTTCAGCAACTGTTGGAAAGTAGTGTCCTAGGAGAGACATTGGGAGGAAAATTACAGGAAAGGAAATGGATAGGATGGCAGAAAATTTAAGTTATGGAAAAAGTTCTGAGAAATTGAACATTATATTTAAATATTCAACATTTACATACTATTTCATGATTTATGCTAAGTGAAACTAAAATAGGAGACTAGATGGCCATTGTAAATGCAGCTCAAACTGAAATTGGCCTCTTTATTTGAAGACGGTAAGTCCCTGTGATGGATAAGCACACTGTAAGAGAATGGAGACCTAGAGCGTCCTACCTGGGATTGTCAGTGTGTTTTCACGTGAATGAGCCTGCCTGAGTATTTGATGATCTAAGAAAAGGAATAATGGATTGTGACCCTTTGTTATATTTAAGGAATCATGTAAATCACTCATTTCTTCAGAATTTATTTATAATTAACTCAGGACAGTGTTATGTCTAATTAGATATGCATAACCTATAATGCCTGGTGAGAGGCATTGCATCCATCTCTGTGACATCTGCGGCATACTCACTCTATTCTTCTACTCATGAACAATAGGGGAGAATCAGTATTAAAAAGAAAAGAACTATAGGAAAAAAGTAAGGAGTTCCTCAAGTTCAGGCATTACTTTATGAGCTTGTGTTTGTTGATATTTGGCACTTTATCCATGATTTCTGTCACCATATGTATTAACCTAAATGTCTTACAGAGCTCATGTAGGTGTTAGATTTATTACATAGACTGCACACAAAGACAAACCTCTAGCTCAGCAATTGTTTTGATAGGTACCTTTTGTCATATCTGACATGTCTTTTTGCAAATTCATTATTTCCTGTTTTAGTTTTGTTACTCTTATAGTTTGCAATCTTAATTTTATGTGTTTAAGTCTTTCTTTTCCTTTGTTTCTTCCCTTGTTATAATTTATAATCGGCCCGCCAAATAGCTGATACTTTGTTCTAATTTATTATTTTTAAATTATATTTAAGTAGTTATGTCATTCAAAATTTAAATAGGTAGGTTTAAATTATTTTTATCCAGAGTCCCATTTAGTTATTTCACTGTCATTTGCTAATTATTATTAGATTTTTCTCTTCTTTTGTAATACTACCTTTCACATTTAGGTTTTTGTGTATTGGGGCCTATTTTTAGGTATTCTGAGCTTTTGTTATTTCTTTTGTTTGAATTTTTGTGTCACACTATATTATTTTTAAATCATTGGTACTGTCAGCTATAATCAGATTTCACACCAACTTCATTATTTTGGCCGCTCCATTATGTTGGACAGTTGGCCACCATCCCAATGGAATACTTCATGGTAAGTTCTCTTGGACAGTTAGTCGTGACTCACTTTTCTTCCTCACTATAACATTTTTTTGTATCATCTGTTTAATTTTTGTATGTTTTTTAACCTCATAAAATAATATATTGTGATACCTGAAATGGTCCCTAGAGCAGAAAAACAATAGGAAAACTGGTAAAACCTGAATAAAGTCTTTAGTTTAAAGTATCAATGTGCTGCATTGCTCATGGTGATCATTTTGCAATATATATGAATATCTAATGATAATGAGTATGTATGCCTGAAACTAATGTTATATGTCAGTGAAAAAATAAAAGAAATAACCATGGTATTTTATGTAAGGTGTTAACATTAGGAAAAGCTTGATAAAAGGTATGTGGGAACGCTATTATTTTTACAACTTTTCAAGACTCAAAAGATTTTAAGAGATAGCGCTGAAATTATCTAATATAATGTATAAAGTCTACAGCATTGAGTACCAATTTTATAGGAGGCACTGTCTAAAAATACTTGTCAACTGCTCCTACTAGTGGCACCTAACCTCTTTTGGCTGCAGCTGCACATAGGTCAGCCAGTGGGTCCCTGGATTCTGAGGCCTTAAGGGGAAGTAAATAGTGTGCATTTGAAAAAAATTCAAATGCAAATATAAGCATATTTTAAATAATGAATACATGTTCTTAGTCTTTACATGACACTTTTTAATGCATACTAGGTCACTTATTCTCTGTTCTAATTTGCCTAAACCCAAACTTTTCATTCAGAAAACAAAAACGTACAACTCAGAGCTGTTACATTCCCAGGCTGTACCAGTACTAGGAGGAAGCACTATTTTGTATTGCTGTGGTTATCATGTTCTAGTTAGAACCAGTCCTTCACCCATACACTCTTGTCGTCCAGTACCTATGAAAAGGGTTCCCTGTTTGCACCCTGAGCTCTTCTTTATGCACCCCTCTTTAGTCCCTCAGACCAAAGGACTGGAATAAAATGGCTTTGGCTTCACTTCTCTTTGAACTAAGGAAATTGAGCCCAACTTGGCATCACTAAAGAAATAAAATTCTTACTTTATTATGTCTTAATTCATGCTCTACAGCTGTTTGAGTGCATAGTGGCTAAGAAGACCCATGTGTGTGGTGAAATTCAGTGGATTAAAATGTATCAAGGAATCATAAAATGTAACGCCCTTGCTAAAAACAAAACAAACTAACACTGGAAATGAATTTCCTTAATAAAAGGTAGGAACCAGTAGCCTGCATCAAGCATCGTACTTGTCTTTTATTTATCAATTTACATTGATGAAATATGTCTACCGATAACCTTCAGCAAGTGTCACGTTAAATGGTGAACTATTACAAGAGTCCCTTGTAAAATCTGAAACAAAAATACCCATTATTACTATTTACAGTGTACTTGTACTAGTAGTCCTAATAAACACAATAAGAACAGACAAGTTCAGTAGACTTATTTAAACAAACAGTAGACTCAGAACAGTTCAGTAGCTTTAACTTAAAACTAAGGAGAGTTTAGCAAAGTTTCTAAGTATATGCCAGCAACCACCAATAAAATATTATATAAAGAAACATCCCTTTTTCAGATGAAAGAAAAACTATGCAATATGTAGGAAAACCTAAAAAGATATGCAATAATTTTATGAAGAATTATATAACTTTACTAAGGACAGAGAAGAAGATACAAGTAAATAAACAGATGTATATGTACTGAATTCATCAGTGGAGAGACTTGTAATATTGTAATATTTCTTTTCCTCAAATTAACCACAATTTCAACAGTGTTTTTCATAGATCTTGGTAAAGTGATTTAAAAGTTATGGATGAATAAAGGACCAAGAAGAGCCAAGATGTGTTTGAAAGGAAAGAGGGGAGCTGCCCAAGATTGTGCATGAGGGAGGAACTTTCACACATTGCTGGAGGGATGGTAAATGATAGCTACTCTTTAAGAGTCTCCTGCTAATAGATGTGCAAACAAAACTCTTAAGAATACACTGTGAAAAATATCTTTGCCCACCCCTGTCTGTTGAGCACTCATTTCTCCTTGGATGTTTCCTGCTTTGACAATTCCTGGAATACAGAGCCAGAATGGTTGTGTATGTACAGAGATATTTATGTGTGTAATGTTTTTGAGTAATGGTATTTTATTCCATGATTTTTTTGCACTGATTTTCTTCCTTTTTTTATTGAGGTATGATTGACATACAAAATTATATTCGTTTCAGGCATACAACATAATGACTTGATATTTGTATATATTGTGAAAGATAACCACAATAAGCCTAGTTAATATCCGTCACCATGCATAATTACAAAAAAAGTTTTTTTCTTATGATGGGGACTTCTAAGATCTCTCAGCAACTTTCAGAAAAGCAATACAGCATTATTAACTGTAATCACCATGCTGTATATCATGTCCCCATGATGTTTTTTATAACTAGAAGTTTGTACCTCCTGACCTCTTCATCCATTTCTCCAGCCTTCTCTTCCTCACCCCTAATTCCCTGCCTCTGGTAACCACCAGTCTGTGAGCTTGGTTTCTTTCCTTGTTTTTTTAAAAAAGATTCCATGTATTAGATCATACACTATGTGTCTTTCTCTGTCTGACTTACTTACTTCACTTAGCATGGTGCCCTTGAGGTCCATCCATATTGTCACAAATGGCAGGATTTCATTCTTTTTTATGGTTGAATATTATTCTATCATATGTATACACCACATTTTTTATCCATTCATCCACCCATGGTCTTTTAGGTTGTTTCCATATCTTGGATATTGTAAATAATGCTGCAGTGAACACAAGGTGCAGGTATCTTTTCAAATCAGTGTTTTCGTTTTCTTCAAATAAATGCCCAGAAGTGGAATTGCTGAAACATACGGTACTTCTGTTTAGTTTTTGAGGAAACTCCATACTGTTCTCCAGAGTGGCTGCACCAGTTTACATTCCCATCAACAGTGTAGAAGGGTTCCATTTTCTCCACAGTTGAGTCCACTAGATGTTTTTGTGGACTGAGGGAAGTGAATTAAAGTCTCATAACTCTGCGTTCCTGTCAGTGTTTCCGTTGTTTCTTATAGTTTTTGACTGTAACTAACTGTGCCCTGTTTGTCTTTTTTTTTAAATGAGTTTTTCCCTGGATTCCAAATCGCACCCATCACGTTGTTGGTCCCTGCTTCACTTTGGATGCATTTTGTGATATGCCTTTGCCCATTCTTTTCAATCTTTTAAAGTCATTTTAAGAGTGTCTCCGGTAGACAGCATGATTTTTTGTGTTGTGATTCAGTCTCTTTTAATTATTGAGTTCAGCCAGTTTGAATTTATGAAAAAGAGAAACTTGTTTGGTTTGGTTGTGTGATCATATTTCATATGCTTTCTGTTTTTACTGTTTCTTTTGTTTTTATGTTTCACTACATAATTACTTTTAATGAGTTTCTTGAGATAATTTAGAAGGATTATATTTTTGTTCTAAGGGTCACCTTTATAAATGTAAATGGTATAAGTAATCCTGAGGAGGATTTCGGTCAGCTCCTTCTGTGAATAGTGAGATTCCTCACTTGTCACTTTGCTCTTCTCCCTTCCCCATATTCCAGCTTCAGTTGATTATTTTTGTTAGTCCTGACCTTTCATATTCCTACATGATTTGTCACCTTTGACTGTGAGTGAAGGTGACAAATTCAGCACACCTTTGTTCTCTCCTGCCCCTTCGTTATTCTGGCACATCTGCTGTGTCAGGGCCAGTGTTGTGTTGACCAGCTTAGCCCTTCAGTTACTGCATTGAGAAACAAAGCAGGCACTTTTCAAAAATTATTTATTCTATAAGCAAAAAACCATTATACTCCACAAACTGTAAACACAGAATGCTCACCATCAGTACTTTTGGTGGACTTTACTACTTTTTGTTGAAATTCATCCTTTGAGTTTAAAAAGGTTTTCAATGATGAGTTCTTCCATTTTCAAAATGGTTTGCATTGAATGGTTTGATACTTAAATGACAGATTAATTGGATATAAGATTGAGTACTGCTTAATTTCTTCGAAGAGTGTCGAGCATTGCTCCCCTGTCTTCCAGCATGGAGTGTTTATCTGGAGTATCTGAGGCTGCCTGATTGGTCTCATGTATTTGTGTCTGGATATCCCCAAGGACTCTTTGATGTCCAGTGAGTTTATGGTAGAAGGTGTTGGGTTTGATTGGAGGGGAATAGAGAATGGCACAAATTCAACTGTATCTATAATTTCTAAGGAAATAAAAAAAAGATATGAAGCAAATATGCCAAAATGTTAACATGAATTCAATATAATTGGTAAATACAAAAGTATCTGCAGTTCTATTCTCTGTGGTCTAGGGTTTATTTGAACTATGACATTTCAAAAAATTAATTGTAAAGTAGGGAGTGCTTGTGTGCTTTAGTGACCCAGTTCAAAGTATATTTCATTGAAATTTACATTTTTGCCTTATTGAGCACAACATGCATTCTTGTTTTCTTTATATGTTGACAGCCACTCATGTAATTCCTTAATCCTCTTTGATGTCATTTCCTAAGTTTTGAGTAAAAGTATATTCTAAAATCCTATGGCTGGAGATTATAAAATTCTGAATTTAGAATCTGCAGAGTAGAAGTTAATGTTAATTGCTCCAGAAACTAGAACTAAATGGGATGTTTGAGTAAAATCTGTTAAGTGATTTATATTTGCTGGTTTGGGACTGTTTTGAACAAATATCCCTCTAAATATACAAAATAGGGTTAAGGTTTAAAACACCATGATAATAAGTCAAAGAGTTACATAGTCAAGACCCCTTCCTCTCTCTTTTCTTTATTTTCTTTCTTCAGAGCTCTCATAAGTACAAGTCATAATAAAAGAAATAAATCACCTCTATTTTCTTATTTTTACTCTGTTATTTAGTGCTGAGGAATTTTAAACTTTGTTTTTCCTCTATGTTCAGGTATATGTCTCGAGTCCACGGTATGCACCCCAAAGAGACCACCCGTCAGCTGAGCTTAGCTGTGAAAGATGGTCTTATTGTCGAAACTCTAACAGTGGGCTGCAAAGGTTCAAAAGCTGGTATTGAACAAGAAGGATATTGGTTGCCAGGAGATGAGATTGTAAGTAAATTTTATTGGATAAATTTGGAGATGATGACTTTCAGTTTTTGAACATTACTTAAATACAACCTATAGAAAATGGTTTTCAGAGGCTAGCATTTTTTAACATTAAGGAACCTACATTGGTAGGATGGGTACTTTCCTCTCTGATTCTTTAGGGAAAACTCACTTTTACAAAGAGCTTGCTTCATCTGTCTAGGTTACCTTGAATAATGGTAGTCCTAGTGTTTCCTTTAGTAAATACCAGTAAGAAAGTGTCAGTGC
Source organism: Smutsia gigantea (assembly GCA_032199065.1). Classification (NCBI taxonomy): domain Eukaryota; kingdom Metazoa; phylum Chordata; class Mammalia; order Pholidota; family Manidae; genus Smutsia; species Smutsia gigantea. The sequence goes on from JAVSCE010013915.1 coordinate 38,107, forward strand.
AGGATAATGTTGCTGTCCAGACGGATTAGAGCCATGAGTTGTCTTCTCAGGGAGACCCATCGCTGCAGACTGGGTGGCGTCAGCTTCCGGAGCCTCAGCCCAGTAGGGGCACCGTTTCAGTGACTAGTGATGATAGCTAGTTTGTGGCACTCAAACAGAAATGATAGGAAAGACAGAAAAGTAATTTTATTTATATTTTCACCTACTTTGATTCCTTTTAAGTTACAGTATTTTAATCTTATATTTCCTTTTAGTATATACTTTTATATTCAGGGACACTTATAGAAGTACATTTTTTTCTTAAGTAAAGATTGGTGTAATATTTTATCATGTGTAATAATACATCACGTGTGTAATATTTTTATCTACCTACCTTATTTGCTTTTGATATTTCTAATACCTTAATTAGGAAGGTCTTAATTTTTGCAAAGAAATGTCATTTCAGATGATAGGTTTCGAGTGTAATAGGCATTAGTTTTTTTAGTTTCTGAAAGGCATGGATTTAGTAATTAGGTATTTTGAGAGTGTTTAATTATAAAATCTAAAATCTTAAAATTGGTTCTCTGTGGAAACATTTCCCAAACACTTTGAATTGTGTTTCCCTTTCTGGCTGTGCAGCAGATGAGCCAGCAGACACACATTCATCTGTCAGTTCTGAGAGCGGCAGTGAACTGGTAACTCGCCTACTGTGGGGAGCTGGCCTACAGAGGCAGCTATGATGAGAGTTAAACTCAGAGCACTTGTTCAGTTTTAACACTGTTTTGTGAGTTTCATCTGTGCCTTCAACATTTTGGGAAAGAAAATTCCGATTTTCCACAAAACAAAAAATGGATGAAAAATGGTTAATTTCACTGGTGTCATTTGATTTGTGCACTAGAAGTGCTCTTGAAAATTTAAATGAAATGTTTATGTCACAATAATTTTTCTGTTAATTCCCTTACAGAGAAGTAAAGCTTTGTTGCCAATAGAGAACTTTGGGTGTGAAGCCGTAATAGTGATAATGTCAAGGGAGGTAAATCTGCATCAGACATTTAAAGGAGGGCCATTGGTAATTGATAGATATACTTAAACCAGGTAATATAAAAATTTAAATATCAGAACACTTAGAAATTTACAGATTTAGTATGTAGGGCCTGAAATTTTTATACTAATTAGCCAATAGTAAGTGCAACTAAATCCACAAGGTTTTGGTTTGTGGATTGTGTACATTATCTTTGAAAGTGACTTGTTTTCTCCTTACCTGTGAGATGTGTGCTTTTCCATATGCTCTCCTCTTCTAGGTGGTTCAGTTTAATTCAACAAGCAGTTAATGAGGTATATGTTCCTTCTATTTTTGTATGTCCTTACTGGCTGTATTTATAGCATCATCCTTTTCCTTTTCTTAAGATGAAATCATATATGTAAATCAAATAGCTAGTGTACAGATTTCATTGATTCTGGTTGGTTCTTGTTCATAAACATTTTTATACCAAGTTATGTATGTATGATATGAGTCCAACAGGGCACAATATAAAAAGCATGCCTAGCTTATAAAATCTGCAAATATTAAAAATTCAGAGGCAATGCAGTATAGTAGAAAGAGTAAAGTCTAATATGTTAACAGTCAGCAGGGTTGCGGTCCCATCCCAAGCATTTACTGAATTATGTGACCTTAAAGAAATTTCATAACCTCTGATCCTCATTCCTCAGCTGTAAATATGGGCATATTAATATCTCTTTCATTTGATTGTTTTAAGGATTAAATGAGATCATATAAAGCACGTAACTGTGTTCTCAAAACAAGTTTTTGACCAGTGAATAAATAAGTTTGAAACAAAAAGAGCCTACATAGAGTGTAGCCAAAGCACACACATTTCTTACTAACCACACAAAAAATATTCTCATCAGGGTCCTTTTACTTTCATCTTGTGTCCCCACACACAAGGAGATTTGTAAAGAGGTTTTCTGTTAAGATGCTGGATCTATAATTAAGGTGTAAACTATAAAATGATGAAACTAATTATATGTGTATCTCATAAACATGGCGGGTGTACCACCTGGCTACCCTGGGGCTGTCATGTGCTACAGTTTTCATGCCCTAAGAATACTCTGGAAGAACACGTAACTGACAGTGAGGGTCATGCTTGGCAAAGCATGAGCATGTCACACTGGCCAGCCCTGTGTGTTTGTAGGGACTATGTGGCCTGGGTACATGTGGCCTGTGTATATGGGCCACTGTGAACTGCACAGCTTAGTGGGTCCCAGGGAGTTCTCAGATACCATGTTCTTGCATGTTTATTCAGCAGTGTTCTGGCACAGGCAGTACATGTCTTGGTCTAACCAAATCAGTCATAGGGAAGGGTCACCTTTCTAATTTGTACAAAGGTACTGTGTGGGCTAGTGACAGCACTTCATGCTGGCATTTCAGTCTGGAACCCTCCTTTATGGCTTATTCACCTTGTATGTGATATGATGCCTCTAAAAACTTGTGTTTTTAAATTGAAAGATGAATATCATTATTGATCTTGTTGACTTTCTCAGTATCAAGAGAAGAAAAAGTCAAGTAGATCATCATATGGCCTTGGGAAGGAAAGTTACAGGATTTTTTGGTTATTCATTTTTAAACCTGTAATTCAAAGTTACAAATACTCTTTACTCAGGAAGTTCTGTCATTTGAAAAACGGGTAGTAAAGCTCTTCTTTTCTTTCTGTAGCCTCTAAAAATAGCTGTAGCTCAGAGATGAGGAAAAAGTTGATTTCTCTTGATAAGTCCCACACATTATATCCTGAGATACTTTGTATTAGCAAAGAGTCTGACCTGTCCTGTCTTTGCTTTCACGATTATGGCGAGAAAGACAAGGTAGGCAAGCTTGTTTCTAAGGAAATACAGTAGAGTTGAGCAGTTTGTTAGTGTGATCTTTTTATTCCACCTCTGCTACCTTTATTCCAATCCTTATTTTTAAAACTTGATGCAGTTAGGAAATAGGCATGTCTTGAACATTACTTTTATTAAGTCCAGCAATCATGTAATAAAAGTCTAACTAATATATCTAAATAACTATATGTAATTTGTTTAAGAGGTCTGTGCATGTCAAAAAGACTGTGGCCTCCATTCTGAGGCTCCTTCTACTAGACTGGAATGATTTTAGACATTTTGAGATGCTGATTTTCACCACCAGTAGTAGCCCTATTGAAGTGATAACCACTAAAGAAACTATGATAAAATTAGGTAATTGATAAGCATCTTTATGGTGGTATTTTAAATATATCCATTGGAGATAGTAAAATGAAAAATGAGCACCTCTCAATTTTAAATGGTGTGCTTGCATATTTGTCAGTAATCAAGTAAAGTACATGTACCCGCCAGGTGTCAGAGTGATAGCCTTGTTCAACCTGGGAAGACCCTCATAGGGGTCCCGAGGCCACCTTACATTTTCAGGTTTGTATGCCGTTAGCATTCACTCACAGGATCCAAATAATTATTTTAGAGATGGTGTTCATAGCTTTCAAAATTAATGGGTAGAAGGCCAATAGACCGGGGCACAGAGTGAAACTTTGTGATGCCTGATGATTCAGTGTTTTGTTGTATCAAAGCATTTTTCTGGTGTTTTTTAAAAAAGAATTACTACTTGTTCTCATAGATTGCTTCATCATCTACTTCCACTAAGGAAGTAAACATGAATGACTACATTCAGTCCATATTTGATCACAATATTTCATGTCCTTTATTCTAAACAACTTGAGAAATATATTTCCTGGGTGGAATTTTACCATTTACTAGGCTGAGTTAAGATTGGTATTTGGTAGCTTTCTTTGTAATAAATACAGGTTTATTTCTTATGAGTTAACTCATCAGATGCCCACTAAAGATAAGAAAGTCTTATTAAAGTATTTAATATACTGTAGAGGGGCAGGTAATCTTGAGTTATGGATCATTTGCAGACAAAACATAAATACGTGTCCTGATAGTGAGGCAGTTAATATGTATTTGGTCACTTCCACCTTTATTCACAACCTTGTGTTTTCAGCAAGAATCCTTTACCAGTTCTGCTGCTTATGATTTCAAACAAGCTCAGGTCTGGCTCTTGTGCTCTGCCTCAGTCTGAGCAGTGTGTTTGCAAAATATAGTTCTCCTGCCCATAAGCAGGAGGAACTCACACTGCTTTTAAAGTAGGCCTAAGTGGAAAGGTAGAATTCCGGTTTTTTTTTTCACATTTAATTAAAGGTTTGACACCTTTTAAGAAGTATAATTAATTAAAACATGCATTTTGTAGTTTTGGGAGAGATGAATGTATCGTGTGGTCAGGACACGCGCACTTGGCCTTAATTGACGGGGCTGCTTTCGTCATCTGCTGCTTCTCCCTATTCAAACAACCAGTCTAAAAGAAGCTATATTTTATATACCTCTTGAAGCTTAGCTCACATCTTCTAGATGAGAAGAAGGATTGGATTTATGTTTAATCCTTCAGAAATCACACTACTGAACCAGCCATAGGTTTGCTTTGTTCTTGAAAAAATATTAAAATATTAAGAGGCCTGAGTTCCAATAGCTTGCCACTCCCAGTCTACCTCATGAATATAGCAGAATGAAGTAAGAGTTTTTTTTGAACTTTAGATCTTTGGATATTTATTGTTATAACTATAGTTGTCATAAATTAATAATGTTTTAAATACCCTAAGTGCAAAAGTTTATGCCCCTTTTTATTCTTTTAAGTGAAATATATTTTATTATATTTATGTTAGTTACATCTCTTCCAAAGGTCAATGACTGTGTCAGATACAAAAACATAATTGTATATTTGCTAAATAAAGTATTAAGTATTGGTAACTATTAAGTAATTAGAAGCCAGTTATATTATTGGTCTCTGTGTATTAAATCTATAATGTACTTAGAAATTATTCTTGCTTTGGTAGAGAAATTCCATTTTATTCATTAGGCTATTTTAGGTCATGCTGTCTTACTACACTTTTCAGCTTATTTTGATTGTGTGTGTATGTGTGTGGGGGTGTGTGTGAGAGAGTGAGTTCATTTTTTTGTTTCCTTCTGTCTAAATTTTGTTTCACTAACCAATGTTGTAATGTTTTTATTTAAAAAAAATAATATTTAAAATTACTGGAAATATTTAATCATCAAATTCCTACCTCCCAATTACTAACTGAATTTATTAATAGACTAAACTAAACCTAGAATTGTAGAGAATTAATTTTACATTGAATCTGTTAAAATACCAAAATATACCAAATATCAAACATGTATTTGATAACATAAGACCTATCTGCTCATTACATATAAATAAGGACTGACTTTAACAATTAGACCTCTGAATATGTTGGGAATGAGATAATTTGGGAGGCCCAAGCTCCCTACACAGCCGTCCCACTGAACCTCTTGCTTCAATGTGATCTCTTAATCACGCTAACAATACGTCTTGCACTGTCTAGCTTACAGAAATGTTGTGAGAGTCAGCTGTCATAATGAACTTGAAGTCCTGAAAAAGAAATTCATTCACATATAATTACAAGTGTCACATCATTTTGTGACATGTTAATTACTCTTTTGTGCCTAGAGCAAAGAGATCATCTTAATAGCACCAGCTAACAGTGAGCATAGTAACTCATTTCATCCTTACAAAACCCTTATAAAGTAGGCACTATTATTTTGTTGATTTTGCAGATAGGAGGTGATACACAGAGTAGCTTAGTATTTTGCCCCAAGTCACACAGCCCATGAGAGCCAGAGCCAGGATTTGAGCCATTATGGCTCCAGAGTCTTAACCAGTGGTGACAGAGATGTAGGTCAGCAGGCTGCTTCTAGATGGGGGAATGTTTTCTACTAGGTCCTGAAGACGGCAGCCTGTATAAATTTCACACTGTGGTGTAGAGCATTGAGTTCACCCTGTTTACATTCATCACTCCCTATTTTTTTAAAAAATCCAGTTTAAACCAGTTTCAGATCAGTAAGACATACGTTCATGTTCTTATGCAAATTTATGACACTGAATTTATTTGTTGGTAAAATTCTAACATCATTATAGGTTTCATTGCACATGAATTCCTAGATTTTCTCTATATGTATTTCTGTGTTAGTGTCAAAAGTTTCCTCTAAACTGTAAATAACTCTTCAGTTTGCATGCTACTGTCTGTTCATTAATTATTAAGCACGTTTGTGGATTATCAATTGGTTATCATCTGCAAAATAAGTTGTATAGCAGAGAATAAATAGTTTGACCGTGTATGAAATCCCTTTAGCTCTGTATATTGCCTGATACTGAGCAAAGTTACAGTAGAGAGACCAAGATTATTTTGTTTTTATTTTGAAAGGCCTACAGTATGCAGCCTTTCTCCAGGACAGCAACCCCAAACAAGGTGAACTAATTTTGCACTATGTTTTTTACTTTAATTCTGCCTTTAAAAAAAATTGTATTACATTTCTTTTTTCTTTAGGCTATCTTAGTTAACTCTTACCAGAATTGTTCATTAAAACCATAGTATCTTTACATTGCTTTAGTTTTGGATTTTGTGCTAGTAAGTTTGCTTTTAAAACACTTTCTTGAAGTAATGAAGTGGCATTTCACACATTATGCTGTTGATCAGTCTGTATATAGAGTATTTGCTGACATCTGGTGAAATCCAGGGTAAATGCAAGCTTAACTTTTTGGCATACCTTATTGAATATTAGTTAAAAGCACTATATTAAATGTGTTCTGTTCACTAAAAGACAAGTCATAGGTTACTTTGCCTATAATAAATATGTTTATGTCATTTATGTCTCAGAAAAAAAAGTTTCCTGGGCCCAGTATCTAATAACTTTTGAATGGGACTTTTGCATGTGTTGTGTATTCTAAACAGCTCTTGCTGTGATGAAAAGACCAGCACATGGCATCCTTAGCCCTTGCTTTTATATCAAATAATGGATCAGATACCAGAAACATGTATCCAAATGTTTCTCTACTTTTACTTCATTTTAATTAAACTTTCTATAATTGTTTTGAAAAACTAGGTCTAGTATTAAACACCCCACCAAAGAAAGGTCCATTTTCATGTTCGTTCATGGGTGATGGGTCATGATAGGGGTGGAGAAAAGTAGGAGGCGACATGGCGGGCTGCAGCCATGATGCGCAGTGAGACTTGTGTGCTTTCTTTTCTTACTTGCCTGATAACTACTGTTGGCAGAATCACAGGAAGATGAATTAACTAAAAAAAACCCAAGTGATGAAGGATGACAGTTTCTCTTGTTAATATTGAGTCAAATGTAAGCCACCAAAATCCTGTGAGATGTTTCTGAGGAAAATATTCTGAAATAGTTTATTTTAAACTTGGAAAGAATTTTGTTTATTAAAAATAGAACAAATTATCTTCACTGAAACCTAATTTATCAGTGATTTTTGATTTAAAAAAACATAGCTAAAATGCAGCTTATGTAGAGCTATTGTAATAAGCATACTGATGGCTTGTTTTAGGACAGCCAAGCACTGCACACACGAATTATGTCTCTGGTGCCGCCATGGTGAACTTTGTGAGGTAGATTTTGGTATAATGCACAGATTAGAGTTTTATGTCAAATCAGTGTCTTGTGACTCTTTTAAAGCAGTCTGAATGAAATTACTCCAACAGTGTAAGTTTGCAGTGTATATACATTTGCAGCAAGTAACTAAAAATGTTTGTACTTTTTTCTTTATTTCTTTGGTCGATAAAGACCAGTAATTTCTTAATAAAGAACAAACCAGTAAGTTTCATTTTTGCAGAATTTACGAATTTACTCTAGCCATGACTCTGATAGTGGGTTGGAAGAAATGAATTTTGGAATATTGTGACTCTTCTCTTCTGAAGGAGTGGGTACTACCCTCTCATGTGGTCAAGCAATGATACATTGGAACCATAGGTGCCAGAGGGGTCACTGCTTACCAAACAATGCTGTATCGAAGCCCATTTATTGGGGAAGTTACTGACATAAGAGAAAATGAGAAAGCTGCTCAGCTTCAGAAACAGTGTAGACAATGATTTATAAAATGGGAAATTATGACAGAGCCCAAGTTTGGAATTTCAGGATCCTCATTGGAAGTGGTCTTGATTAGACTAAATCTAATTTAGGTTTACCCACATAGTTACATGTATCACATAGTTACCACATCTACAAAAGAAGGTTGCAGATTAATCCTTCATTCTTCACATGGGAGTTTTCTGATAAAAGCTAAAAGTGAATGAATTCTGAATTAAGAGAGCGTGTGACATCTTCCTGTTTGTGTCTAGATGGTATTGGCTATACAAAAAAAAATACTGGAAGAATACCTGTACGACAGCAGTCACATCCTTTTATTTTCAGGATTAGTACCAAAAGAAAATAAGGCCACTGCCTTTTTTGTTTTTTGTGGTAATGTCCTTTGGAGAATGTGATTAAGCCTTTAGTTTCACATTTTCAATTTATTTTTCCAAATTCAACAGACCCTGAAAATTTGACAGCCTATCAGAACATGGACATTCTGATTAATGTTATTTTCAATAAAGCATCCAATACCATGGATGAGAAGATAAGAATAGTGAGCATCACCATTTATTCATATCCTCTATGTTCCCACGGTGTGTTAAGTACTTACTATATATTTTTTAAAAAGCAGAACAAAACAGAGGTTTGTTTATTTGAAATACTAATAAGCTGTAGATGTTGGTTTGCTGAAGAAATCATTCCATAGATTATATTTAAAAATGAAAGATAATGTTAGAACTGGCATTGGCTTTGGACATACTACTTCATTTTGGACTGGTTTTGCTATCAGATCACCTTCAGATATTTTGAATATTAATGCTGTCTAGGAAAGAATTTAAAATTTAAAGAAGCAAATTTCTAGGTATTTTTTCCCTCTTGTTTTAACACAGTAAATGTCTGAAATTGTTTATAATGCCTAACTTCTGATGGACATTAGTTTCAATTTTGTTCTTAGTCATTGCAGATATTGACAAAATGTCATACGAAATTATTTTGTATTTTTTGTAGGACTGGGAAACAGAAAATCATGACTGGTATTGTTTTGAATGCCATTTGCCTGGAGAGGTGTTGATATGTGACCTGTGTTTTCGTGTGTATCATTCCAAGTGTTTGTCTGATGAGTACAGGCTTAGAGACAGCAGTAGTCACTGGCACTGCCCAGTATGCAGGGTGAGTACCTATGAGCTTTCATGTGCTGGTCAGGGGGTTGGAATTCATTAATAATAGCTGCACAAAGATACCCCAGGTGGTCTTGCCAGGTTAATGGATGAAATACTGGGGGGTGGGGGTTCACTACTGAAATGGTGGTAAATGAACAGTTCTTACAAATGAGTAACACAGAACATGTCACCGATTCAGGGTGTGGGTTTTAGAAAGTTTTAATCATATAAAAATATACTCTCTTCCCTTTCTTTACCCTTGCCTCTGGATTGTGTGACTCCTTTAATGGATAGCCTTGGGAAATCAAGAACCATTCTCCCATAACTGAGGTCTCTGCTACTTAGAAAACACAGCTAGCAAAAGGCACATTGTTGGAAACATTCTGTATCTACTTCCCATTTTCTATCCATGTAATGTTGCCTTTATTTTTTGTTGTATCATGGGTTAGTTTATTTCTTATATTTTATTTGGGGGTGGAGGGAGGGAACAGTTGTATATAAAGAATCCTAATAATTTAAAGCAAAACAAAATAGTCTGGTAGGTACAATATAGGTACTTCCCACATTTATTTTCATTCATATTATTTCCCCCTTGGCCTAGTGTACGTGGCTGTGCTTGTTGGCTGCAGAACGTGGTGTGTGTGTATAGAGTGACGTGTGATGCCTAAGTGCTGCATTACATGTGGCAGTGATGGTGATGAGCAGGAATTATTTCACTGAAAGCTCTATTGTTTGTACTTAAAGTTATTAAGTACTTAGAAGTATTAAGGTGCTTATTTGGAACCATGCAAATTGCCCAGATTACTTACAAGTTCAGTTTGTGAATATGCTTTGTAATAACTGGGTAACTTAAATATTCATTTATCCTTCCAAAAGAAGTTTTGTCTCCATGATGTTTACCCTCTTTCATACCAAAAATTTCCTGCCAGCATGATGAGCAAAATGCAGTGTATATTTAGTCTGCCCTTAGTAACTAAAGCTTGTATCTTACCAGCACTACTGTATATATTCGGTAGGCCAGAGGAAGTACAGTTGGGGTAGCATGAAAAAAAAAGTGTAATGATGACTTATAAACAAATGCCTAATTGCTAGATAAGTAGTGATAAATCCCCAAGTCTGGATGTGTCAGTATCAAAACCCCCTGTTTGAGGTTTACAAGAATTTAGATGTCTCCAAGAAGTTAGTGTAATCGGTGGTGTGGGAACTGCATTAATAGTCATAGTTTATTTTCATGGGTTTGGATTGTGCATTTTAAAAGCAAATACATGTATCTTCTGTTTTCTGGTAATAATTTACACTATAGGAAGTAAGGAATTACTGCTTAGAAACAAAAGCATTAAGGTAAGAAAAATACGAAAGAGATGGAGTTACTGGAGTAATATGGACTCAGGAACTTAGGAAATAAAATTCTGGACACACCTGTATCTTTACTGCCATAGCTTTTTAATATTTAATATTTAATTCTTTCATAGTAAAGAATTTAAATAAATACTGGGATTTTTGAGAATGGGTTAAAGTTTATTATGGATGTTTTATATTCCTTGGCCATTAAGAATGGAAGTTGAAGTTACACCTTTGAAGAAAATGTGTAATATTTCTTCCATCAGAATTCACTATCAGCTTGTCAGATTCCATTTTCTGTCTGTGTACTTTTACTGATAAGATTTTTTTTTTTTAAACAGTTCAGTGAGTTACTGGCTCACAAAGAAACATGATAAATAGCCAAGGTGGGACTCAGCCTAGCCTAGCCTTTTTTTCTTTTCTTCCCTTTGTTTTTTTTTGGGGGGGGGGTTGCCTTAGTCCACCCAAATAGTCTTATATTGTGATATAATTATGCTTACCTAAATGATGCTGTGAGTCAATAAGAAATCATGACTTACATTCATTTCATAGACTGAGCTACTCTTTGCTTAGAATCAAAGAGTATGTTGAGGTTGGGAATGGTGAGTTTTATCTTGAGATTTAAAACTTCCAAAGAAATAATTGTCTCTATGTTAGATCTAACTATCATTTTAATTGTTACATTCAAGAACAAGATAAGTGCTAATACTTCCTTCCCTGGTGGAAGGGGTAATTAATAACCTTGAAATTCAAATGGAATTATACATATCTTTAAGGTAAAGTTTTTAGTTAATTTGGTTTGTGTAGACAAAGCATCAGAACTTCAGGTAATGCTGCTTTTTATCATGTACATTGAGAGTGACTGACCAGATTTCATTATGCTTGGACTAAGAGAGCTGAGAGTGTCTGTACATTGAAAACTGTGGCTCCGAATCAGAAGGATCTTCTCTGTTTTTCTTTTCAGTTAATGTTTGGGAAATGTATAGATTAATTATATATACTAATGAGCAGTTTTGAAGATGAGATGCCCAGAGGCAGATTTCTTTGCAGGTAAAAATAGTAGATGGAAGCCAACCATTATCACCTAAAATTGAAGATTAAAAACTTCTGTATTTTATAGTGATCAGAAGATGATTTTTTTAACATAATCTCTGTCCCTTACAGCAGTGTAAAGACAACTGAGAATAGGTTATATCACACCTACCTATCAGCTGTGTAACCAGACTTTCTTCAGCTCAAGCATCTTTATGTCATACATACAACTATTTCCAAATTATTCTAAGAGAGCTATGACAGGAATTTTTCTCAATTTTAAATAATTTTATTAATTTTTATAATGAATCTCAAGAATTTCACAATCCTGAGGATATTTGCTTTGAAAAAAATTTTGAGTAATGTCCTGCTTCACACTCTTGTTACTGAGAACTCTTATGAATTAAAAAAACAAAAAGGGATTAAATTTTTTAAGAAGTTTGCTGTCAAAAATTCAAATAATTTAGAGAAAGATAAAGCAAAAAAAAAAAGATTCTTGGAAATGTTATCAGGTAGTAGGTGAATGTTCTCACAGACCTCTCCGTGTGTGTGTGTGTGTGTGTGTGTGCGCGCGCGCGCTGCACACACACACCTTTGGTTAAAAACAAACAAACTTTAAAAAGGTTGGCCTTAAGAGTGGCCTGGTGTGTATTTTCCCCATCAAGCCATAGTTCTGACTTGGAAGAATTCTAAAGGGAGGATATAAAGGAGCTGGCGCACGGCAGAGTGCATAGCCAGCCCTGCTTCCTGGCTCTAAGGCACCGTGTGGTGTGGTATAATGTGCTGCCATGAAAGCTGTTAAGAGTTGCATTGGCTCTGAAACTGGTATGTCATAAAAAGTCAGATTATTTTAGGGGGGAAAAAGTATAGCAAAACAAAATTGGCATTTTTCAGTTTAACAATTCTGAGATGTATTTTGAAAGTGGGCCCCTGTTTCCTCCTCCTCTTCAAATATGTTCATGTTCCTTATGTAAATGATTTTGTTTTCATAACTTGGAGGACTTGTAGATGCATATTACTGCTTCTTTTATATCCATATTAATGAAATCTTTATATTTGAACTAAGAGATATCATTAGGGAGCAGAATTTAGTGCTCTAAATTGCATATTATTTGCCTTTACTGTGAGCACATAGAAAGTCCTGGAATGGGAAGAACACAAAGACCTGCTTTTTTCCTTTCCCATATTTGGGCCTCTGAAATGGAATATGTCTCCAGTGAAATCCACCCAAAGGTTTTTATCTTTGGTTTTTACAGTTGTTTTGTAGCATAAAAATTTAATACAACTATTCTTTATATCCTCTAACAAACTTCAGCTGACTTTATATCCCATTTATGACATACTGTTACTTTTATATAAAAGGATCAATTTAAGTCATAAAAGAAAAAGTAATGTAACTGGATAAGGGGATATATTATTATAGTATGTCTTTAAAACTAGAAAAAAAATTCCCCAACAAATGTTTCAGATAGTATTTTTTGTCTGTTTGGGTGGGGATCACAAATTTTAAAATTTGTGCTAATAATACAAATTGTATGTTGAATTAACTTAGTCCACTAATAAAACACAGAAACAGAAGAAAATGTAGATAATGACGAGGAATCTGTGTGGGAGAGTTTTATTAATTTAAAAATACTTTGGTTCTACATCTAACCCAATAGCTCTCAAATTTGCAGCACCCGATTCTTTAACCCCCTTGCCCTTGACACATTAGGCATCTACTGGCACAGAGGAAGGGAGCCAGTAACAGGAACTATCCCTAAAATTTCCCACGACTGTAATTCTCTTTAAAATATTTACAGTGAAGATGTGTGTGTTACAGGAAACTTAATACTTTAAAAATACAGGCTTATAGAAATCATTTAAAATTTTAAGTTGGATGTCAAGCCCTAGGTACTATATTTTTACATGGGTTATGGTATACTCTTTAGGCAGATACTGAAAATGGAGCAATTTAACTGAGAGGAGGAATTTCATTTAAAAATAAAGCCAAGATCGAATCTCTGTTAGGCCATCCAGAGTTTAGCAATTGGGTACTGATTTGTGAGTGCTCATTTACTTCTGGGTGAGTTATATATGGGTCATTCGCATTGTGGCTTTTGGGTGGTCAGGTAGCTGAAGAAAGAACGATGAAAGCTATTTCTTGAAACTCGAGATAGAAATGTACTTATGAATCCATTTTTATTCATTTTTTATTCTTTTGGATATGTAGGTGACACAGTTTCATTTAAATTCCCAAAGTAGGGAGAATGCTTACTTAATGTTCATAATGAAATGGGACAAAATGCTAAATTAAAACATTATGTACATATTATGAAACTGTAACTTTGGCTTTCTGGTCAGTCATCCTTTGTTAATGGGGTAAATTTACTAATATTTTCCCCCTGAAAGTGGGTAAGCCAGGTTTTCCACTGTAATACAAATCTGGAATGAAGATTTGATTTTTAAATAAAATAGAATTAGAAGTTTTATGGAAAATAAAAATGAACATTAATCAAATATTTCTTACAAATTTTAGAGATAACCAGATCTTATCATTTTTAACTAACAAAAGTAGAAATTTAATTTTAAAATATTTGTCTGAACCAACTACTTAATAAGGCAAATTTAGTATTCATAACAGGCCTGACTAGAGAAAAAAATAGTGGGAACATTGATAAAGACAGACGATTTTAAAACTTAGATCTAGGATATAAACTTATAAAATCTCATGCACTGTTATCTCTATAAAACTACCTGGAACCAAGCAAGAAAGGAAAAGTGCACATATTTTCTATGCATCCTTCCCATTATGAATTTAACAATGTTATGTATGGTCAGAAAGACTTGGACATGGGTGCGAAATGTTTTGGTGGTGGCGTGTTTGGCTTACATGATGTATCTTTTGGTGGCTTGTTTAAACTCTTAATTGAAATTTGTCTTTTATTTTTAACTCTAAGGGATTATAAGGAGGTAATAGTTGGGGTGATTCCTACATCAGCGTGGTTACAACTTAATCTAGATAAATTGAAAGCTCATTTAATGTTTCCAGTATTGATGAACTGAAAATATGTACAAAGTGTGCACAATCTCCTTTTACTGTCTCAGCAAATGCACCAGGTGGGAGAGGAATGGGCAGGTAGGCAGGTAGCAGTTCTGTTGGCTGACAACCTCATTATGCAGGGAACAGATGATACTTATCCCAAAACAGAGACATACACCCTATTTTCAGAAGAGAAGAGAATGGAAAGGCTTATTACTCCATTGAGGAATACATTCTGCTTCTGCCTTTTAAACCTAATTGTTCTTTCTTTAAAGACTAGTGCATAGAAGGGTGAAGAGACAAATACATATCAAACCTGTCTTCTTTAAAATTTTTCTGAATGTCCTTTTCCTATTCTCAGATTCCTACAACATGCCACAGAAGAGCTTAAAGTTACATCAAAAGAGCATTTAATATTGAAAGATAAAATTCCTGATGTGAATAATAGCCCTCTCTCTATAGCTAATATTTTAGCAATTTTTTATGTATTTGTGGGTGTAGTAGATGTAGAAATGCTACATGTTTTTATAATACCAGTCAGTTTTGTGGCATATAGAATTAATTTGAGGCTGCTTTAATAATTTCTAAGTCACCCTACACTGGCCATCACAAAGCTGATTATATCATCTGAACTGAATCAGAACTTGCTCATCTCAATCAGAGGAAAGAGCTGACCTTATAAAAATTAATAAATACAAATACAGCTGGAGTAGCATTTGGTGCTGTGTTATAAATCCTAATGAACAAGTCTGGAAACACTGTACCTGAGTGATTCTGCAGGACCAACTTCCCAAGCAGAGGGTGGCATGAGAGCAAAATCAAGTCGGCTAACATGCTGCAAGTCCATCTCAAGATGCTCTTAGTACTAATGAGTTCAGGGATCCTCTGAGTGCCAGCTTCACCTGTGAGTAAGAAGACATGTCTGTGACAACTTAAGAGAAAGTTTTACATTTCTTTAAAGTTAAAAAAAATAAAACTGACCAGAAACTCAAGGGCAAGAGACTTTCAGCATTGGCTGTGGCATATTTGGGATGGAGAGCTAAGGAATCTGTGTTAGTTAAATATGATGCATACCACATGCAGAAGTGCGCAAACAAAGCTTTCCACCTTTAATGCTGGCAGTAGCTGTGGTGGTCTGCTTTTCTAGTCTTGCAAAAGAGAGTTAATTTCAATGTACTGGTACTAGGAGCAAAAAAAACTGAACATAGGTTTATTTTTAGAAAATTTTTCCTAGAAAAATATTGTCACTGATGGGCTAGTGGGGACCTCGTGGTGTGGAAGTTGCAATAGCAGGACTTCAGGGCACTTCCACAGCTCTACTTGTAAGGTCTCAGATATTGGGGTTTCTTATAAATTCTTTGATTCTTTTGTGTTCCATCGTGAGAAGTGGTTGTAGAGAATACTGTAGAGCCTCAGGTGTCCTTAACAACATAGGCAATTTATGTGCAAATGAAATTCATATTCTTTTTTCTGTTCTGTGATTATAGATATAGAGGAGAGGCTTGGAGCTTCTTGATTCCTCAAACAGTGTAGGTAGTTTACTACAGATTAGTGTTTTTCCAGTAAAATCTAGAAGCCATGTGTACCAGAATTGCCTGGTGTGCTTATTTAGGACACACTCTTGGGGGTGAGACTCAGGAATCTGCCTTCAGAAGCCTTCTAGATGATTATGAGCTCACTAATGGAAGTGAGCCTCGGCATAGACTATCAGGTTTTATCACCTGGCAGTGAAATGGTTCATATGCTGGAAGTAATCAGTGGTTTAGAGTGGCCAGAATATGCTAATACAGCTTGGTCGTGAACATCAGTTTCACATTTTGGAAGGATTTTGCATGGTTAAATTCAACTACATGAAATTTTTTTTTTTTGTAGGCAGTGAGGTTGGTTAATAATGACTGACAGTTCCATTCAAGTAGTATTTGTTAAACATTTACTATGTGCCAGATACTGTACTAGGCCCTAGCAAAAGAACACCAAACTAGACTACTGTGAACTGTGCTTTCACAGAGTAGTCTAGTCCAGGGTCAACAAACTTCAGTGGCCTGTGGGCCAAATCAAGCCCACCACCTATTTTTTTTTTTTGCTATTATTAATATACAATTACATGAGCAACATTATGGTTACTAGACTACCCCTATTATCAAGTCCCCACCACACACCCCATTGCAGTCACTGTCCATCAGCGTAGTAAGATGTTATAGAATCACTACTTGTCTTCTCTGTGTTATACCCACCACCTATTTTTTGTATTGCTCATGGGCTAAGGATGGGTTTTACATTTTTAAATGGTTAAAGGAAAACCAAAAGAGGAATAATATTTTGTGACATATATTTATGAAAATTATAAGAAATTCAAATTTCAGTATCCAAAATTTCCTTAGAACACAGCCACGCTCGTGGAACATACGTATTATTTATGACTGCTTTCTCACCACGAGCAGAGTTGACACAGATGCTGGATGTCTTCAAAGTCTAGAATACTTATTATCTGGTCCTTTACAGAAAATATTTGCTGATCTCTGTTCTAGCCTACTGTGGAAAGCACATCTGGATATTGGGGATCCCCAAGAAAGTGTGAAACCCTTATCCTGTGTGATCACAGAGTTGGGGCCTTGGATTAGGTAAACTCCAGCAGCACAGCTATGTCATCTACAGATTGATTTAGGTGGATTTCTGATTTTGCACTTATGTCTTTTGGATATTTGGTACACTGAAATGATATTTCTACAAGTCATTCTCTGCTAAATATGTTTCTACAACTAAAAAGCTGGGTCTCTAGGGAACATGGAAGAGTCCAGGACATTCGATCCTGAAAATTTCTTCAAAGAATGATTTTTGGGCATTGTTACCAATAATCAGCTGTGGATAAACTTTAGTAGGACCAAAAGTTGCTCATACCATCTTGCAGCCAAAAACAAAAAACAAACCATTAGGCACACTGAGCCTGGCTGAATTAGTTTATTCATATTTTATCTGTGAAATCTACTGAGACTCATCTGATTTGCTGTAACCCAGCAATTATGTGTAACTGGCTTAAGACTCCCTTACTCAAGAAGATACTCATGACTTTCTATTATTTTCCCCATAAAGTCTAGGAAAGTAGTCTCTGGGTTTTCTGTAATGTTCTTGAGAACATCTTGCTTCAGTGAATGTCTTCCTCACATTTGTGACAGAGCTTCAGCCATGTGACTGTTGTCATTTAAAATGGTTGCAACAACTTCGACCATGGAAGAGAAAGTTTCTCTCTCAATTATTTGTAGATATTGACCCAAATCACTCCTGTATGCTGCCAGTTGATATGAATAGTTACCAGAATGTACTGACTTTCCTCTCATGAATTCTGAGCTGTGTACTGTTGCAGAGAGGCCTTTCCTGAGGAGTTCAGAGGTCTTCAAGGAGAGAATGGGTATCTTTCTTCAAAGCCTGAGGAAGAATTGGATTTGAAATAATCTGCAGATATTATATAGCATTATTTTTGTTTTTCTGAGCTTGTCAAGAGCTTTCTGCTTAGTTATGTTACAAACAGAATAACATTTAACTTAGAAACTACTTCTCTAATTTCTATGAGTTCTGGCGGCTTTTTTTCAAGCCACTTTCAGCGTCTTCATTTGACTGACAGGCACCAACTGAAGCACTGCTATGAATGTTACATTAGGCAGCTCCTCACATTACGTAGGAAATCCCAGGAGGCCTGCAGGGTAGCCCTGGGATAGAAGCTGCAATGCTGTTGATTTCTTTTGTGAAATACTAAATCTCTAAATATAACTGGTAAGTGTCAGAAAGTCCACAAGTTTAGCATATGTGAAAGCATCTTATGGTAAATGTTCTGTCCCTGCCAATTGTTGGAGAGGTTTTTGCATCTGTTCAGGGTCCTCTCTTCTGTTTGCCTCAGTTCACTAGCAAGCCCCTCAACCTGTGGGTCTGGGAGACAGGCTTCCCCGCCTCCTGGGCATGTCTTGAACAGCGTGAGGTGCATGCACAGAACTGCAGAACAACCGTGTCAACTAGGGCAGCTGTTTACTTACCATCCTAAGTGGTTCTTGCCTTCCATCTTCAATAGAATCTCAGATTTGTTGACAAAAAGATGTACTGGGGAGTAAGTGAAAATAAAAATAACAAGAGGTTTTTAGCAATATCATTCTCTTTGGCTGTACAGATCCTTTGGGTGAGTCCTCTACAGCCTGAATCAATGATGTCTGTAATATAGTAATGGAAAAGAACCAACACTTAGAACATAAGTGAGACACACACTCCTGTAGAACAAGTTGACCGAGAGACTTACTGTATTTGGTATCAAATACTGCACAAGACCACATTTGAGGATACACCACTTGACACTTCTAAACAACAGCAACAAAGGTCAGAGCCACTGCACTTGTTTGTGTGAGAAACGGCCTGCCGGTGATGCTGGGCAGTAGTTCCCAGTCAGAACTGCATGCTAGAAACACCTGGGGCATTAGGACTATGAATACCCAGCCCCTCCCTAAGCCCTACATCAGTGCTAGCAGAATCTCAGGGTGGCATCTGCACACAGGGGGTTTTTCCTTTGAGGCAAAGCTTTGCAGTGGTTTGCAAGGTCATACATATACCATTTGTTGAATAGTCAAAACACAATTCCCGTGTACCTAAATTCCACTGAAGAACAGAACTTGACCATTGAACCCGCTGCCGCCTCCCTTCCCCTACAGAGCCATTGTTTTTTATTTTCCATCACGGATAAATTGGGCCCCTAGAACTTTATGCAGATGGCTGTTGGTGCTTTTTAAGGGCTTACCCAGCTGGATTCTAACGTATAGTCAGAGTTGATTGATGCTGAAGTAGGATATCTAAATCCAAGTAGCACTTGATTAAATGGAGTCCTGTGTCTGAAAGCAATACTCTGAAGGGACTGGAGCTGTGAGGGAGCATGCGGGTCACACCCATTTAGCCTTGGAAGTGATCACTTCCCTTGTTCCCTTTCACATTTGCTGAAATAGTCATTTTTCCAAGCTCATGTCACCACTTTAATTGCTCATAAAAGAAAAGGGACACCCTATAAACTTGACTCTAATCAAAATTATCCATGATATAAAGCCAGATTTTCATCCTCTTATTTAATTGTGTGAAGTAAGGCCCTCAGCTTGCCCAAGCTCTGTGCATTTGGAGTCTGCCCAAAAATAGTGTTGTACATGGTTATACTAAGTTAGCAATTCATGTAAAATGTTTAACCAGAGGAAACCAAAGTGAATTCTCTGTTGAAAGACAGCAGGAACTGGAAATAGACTTTTATTTAAACATGAATAGGTTAGTGCACAAGTTACCTAAATTTAAGCAAAATAAAATAGGGGTTTCCCTACTGTTTCAGAGTGTTCCAGTATTTTAATTTCAAAGAGAATGATCTAGTTGGGATGTGTCAGCTATACTGATACTCTGGTTGTAGCACTGCATAAATTTTACCACTAAGAGAAACACTGAAATGCTTTATTTTCTAAGGTTTTAAGGACCCAAGAGGTTACATCCCAATGCTCAGTGAAGCACTTTATAGCCCGATGTTTGGAGCATGGAATGGATAAAAGCATATTCCTCACATGTGCTAGAGACAAGGTGGTCATCCTGCAGTCAACTGGGGGCCCCTATGCCCACTGTCACCGCTCAGGTGACTACAGGTGTCCCGGTGCTAGTGGGCATCGGCTTCAAGTGTTCTCATTGCCCAGTTGAGCTTTAAGTCCTCAAAGGAAGACCCAGAGAGCAGAGTATTTCACCCTGCCTAGTTGGAATGGCCAAGGTCTGGGTACAATAGAATTCTGTGTCAGTACTACATAAAGTGTTGGTTGTATATTTCTCCTAAATAATGTGGTCCATTAAAAGAACTGTAATCATATAGTATTACAAGACTTCTAATCTGATGTAGATTACTACTGTATCTGAATTTACACAAACTTATGATGTAATGATCAGATTGGTATTTGGATCGGCAGTTTTAGTAATGCACCTAAAATATTTTGGAGTTGGCATCGTGGAACATGTAGCTGGAAGCATTTGTTTTTACTCTCCTTTCTCTTTGAGGGAAATAAGTTTCCCAAGAGGTGAGAAAAAAGCAGCTTTCCTGGCCCCTTATCCCTTTCCCTTCCCTGTATCTGACAGCTCGTCAAATTGCTTGTTCAGTATAGGAAGTAGTGCATGAAAAGACGTCCACGTTGCAAGAACATTTGTCCAAAAGCACTAGTAGCTGATTGTGGTTTGGATCCACTGGGAGCTTCCTCTGCACCC
The DNA here is from genome assembly GCA_032199065.1 of Smutsia gigantea. NCBI lineage: Eukaryota > Metazoa > Chordata > Mammalia > Pholidota > Manidae > Smutsia > Smutsia gigantea. The sequence continues at coordinate 58,873 of JAVSCE010013915.1, forward strand.
CTTTGTGACTGGCAGACACAGGGAGTGTCGCCCTGCTCATTCTGGCTTACACGAGGCAGCAGCTAATACTTTCACTTGTTTTGTGTCTGAGATTCACTGGGGATCTCGTTAAAAGTGAGAATCACAAGCTACATCACAGCTCCTTCCCCAAAAGATTATAAACTTGGGGTCCAGGAAATGTCATTGCATTTTAAACTCCATATCTGCCATTGGTATTTGGTGTTGGCTGTGTTTCACAAGCATCTGAGGAATTAACAAATAAATTACTAGACAGATGCAGAGCACGGACCTTCTCCCCAAAATGCCAGCCCACATACTCAAACTGAAGTTTTACGGATGTGTTTTACAGAAGTTCTACCATGTCCTTGGGTATGGCCAAGGTTGAGAAAAACTTCTGTATAATTGCAATAAATTTAGAAGCTGTGTGCCTGGGTCATAAAATAAACCTGTATAGGGAAGGAAGCACTGACAATCTGTGCATCACCAGAGACTCCAGGTGAGAAGTGGAGGGTGGGTGGGGTCAGTTAAGACATGAAGTACAGGAAACTTGAGTCTCCAAGTAAGAAACTGTTTTTCCAAAATTTTAACAATTTTAATTTTAAGCTCAAGGCAAGGATCCTCAGTTACGTGAGAAATGTTTGCTTCTTCCTCCACTGGGTGTAGCATATTAAGATGACTTACTGCATATAGTGTTTTGGGAGCAATAATACCACTGGGCAGAGAATCATAATCTAGTGGGCTGAGACAGTTACAGTGTCCCTTGAATAGTGGCTCAAACCTTCTTCATCCTCTGCATGCAGCCAAGTGTCTGCCAGGATCTTAGCCTTGACAGAGAAGCAGGACCGTTTGTCCTTGTTTTGCTAGCTGTCCAGAAATGACCTAAAAGTTAGAATTATATCTTTTTTTCTTCATGTGCAGTTAGATTTTTCTGAGAGAAATTGAAGAACCTGACTAGCTTTTAGGCCAGACTAGTAGAAATTGGAGCTCTGAGTGGTTCTCAGTAAGATACTTTAGCTGGAGATGGAGGCGTGTACACCAGTGGTGTGTGTGATTCACAAGTGACACCGATTTTAATGACCTTTGTAATGAAGAATAATGTTCTGTTGAAATTTAGTATCCAATATTGCTAATTTAAAATAATCCCAGTATCTTCAGCCATCAGTATCTTTTTCTTCGGTAAAATGTGTGGTTTTACATTATCATTATTGTCATTTTGTTGTTTTTTTTTCATCTGAAAATTGGTTGAGGTTTTTAAATATCAAAAAAAGCATAATTCTCAGAGATATGACAAATACAATGTAATGTTTTCTGTTTCTCATTAAAGGCTGTTTTTGCTATGAAAATTTCAAAGATTTCTCAAGTCTATTGGAAATAGTGCTACTTTTAATAAAATCTTTGCATAATGTAATCTGTTATATGTAGAGTCTTTTACATGAATACAGACATGTAAATGATGAGGTCTTATATCTGGCCTTTTCTGTTTTTAACAGAGCATCAAGAAGAAAAACACAAACAAGCAGGAGATGAGCACATACCTGCGATTCATCGTCTCCCGCATGAAAGAGAGAGTGAGTTTGAGGAGGGGTCTTTTAGAATCTCCAGAAATATATTTCACTCTGGGTCATTCTTTAAAACTTACTCTCTGACAAGTTAACAGATAGGAGTGGAGCAGTATGAGAGGACCTCTGCCCGGCTCCTCCGGGCAGCAGGTGGCTCCATAGAAGGCCTGTAGATGGCTCTGTCTTTGCTTTGGTCACAGACACTTCTTTAGTTGCATTAGTTTGGAAACATGTACATTTTTAAATTCCACTTATCAGAATTAACATTTTTATTGATAATTAGTGTTTAAAGTGGAATGGAATTTTCCAAAATAATATTTCTGTCAGAACCTTAGGGAGCTGCTCACTAGGCTGCTAGTGCATGTGTGTGTTTCCATTAAGCTGTAAAGTACTTGGTAAGCATTGATGTTTCACCTGTCTCTCCTGCCACATTTAAAATTAATGGTTCCAATGATATTTCAGGCTATAGACCTTAATAAAAAGGGCAAGGACAGCAAGCACCCCATGTACCGGAGGTTGGTCCACTCTGCAGTCGATGTGCCTGCCATCCAGGAGGTAAGGCTGCGCCTCCCTTCTTGCTGCAGGTACATACCCTGAGCTCCCGAGTGGCTGAGTGACATTCTGCCTGCCTGTGCCCTAGAGTGTCTGCCCACAGTCTCTGAAACACAGGCGCCTCTGCCACTTGTGCATTGCTGCCTAAGGCTTGTGTGCTCACTCTGGTGCAAATTCAGCGTCTCGTTTTAGAAGGTCTGGTTTTAAGCAACCTCTAGATTCTTGATGCTTGCTGATTAAAGCGAAAGTATTGTAGGAGGCCAGTAGTTTCAGAGGCAGAGAACTCATTGGCATGGCTTGCTGGTTTGGTGGCAGAACTCAGGAGTTTCTTTCAAGGAAGAATTAGAGCGTGGAACTGGCCCAGAGTCGGAAAACAGGGAGATGAACGAAACAGATTATAACCAGAAAACTTAACTATTCTGAGTTGAAGTTCTTATTTTTACCCATTTTAGCTGAGGATTGTTAAAGAGTTTGTTAATGTTTAATTAAAAATTACAATAAAATTCAGTAGAACACTTAAACATGTTTCTAGCTTGGGTTGCTAAGTGACTAATTCTGTGCCTTATGTGTCATTTTGGAACTTTTAAATCTGTGGTTGTCACAGTGGCTTTTATGGACTCTGTAGGAATAATTTTAAAACACCTTACAAGTTTGCTTATCCCCCATTAGCAGCTGAGAAAGACTAAAGATGAAGGTGTAATTATTTCAGTGGAAGAAAAGGGTGACATGAGGTTTCTTTTAAAATGGCTGGATAATCCCAAATTAAAAAGAAGTAATTTTAATTTTACCTCCTGCTCCCTGGTTTCCTGGCATCAGGCAGCCTCTTTTCCCAAATTCTAAGGCATCTAACAAGGGATTAAGACGTTGGCTGCCCTTCGGCCCTGTGCACACCGGCACTTTCCCAGGTTTCCCCAGTCTGACCCTGTCGGATCCATGGAGAACACTAGCTGGGTGGACAGAGTCTTGGACATGTGCTTAGCAAGTGCTGACCAGGGGCAAAAGTGCTATAAGGAAAAGAAAGAGGAAGATGTGATTTTTATGCTTTTAGGAATTTACAATACAGACCAAAATGTAAGCTGTGAGGATGTGAACACATACAAAATCACAAAGGTGCTTTGGGAATGCTGAGAGCAGCTGTCTTCCACCTGGGTGCATATGGGGCCACCTGGGGACAGAGTGTATCGGAGCCCACTACAATCAGAAATTCAGGGTGAAGCTTGGATACCAACATTTGTTAATAAGCTCCATGACCCCAGATGCCAGACAGGAGCCATGCGTCTCCAGCTGGGGATATGGGAAGCCTTCATGAAGAAAGGGCAACTAAATTGGGTCTTGGAGGATTTCAGCAGAAAGGTGAGATCTGAATCATTCTTTAGAGGTCTTAGCATTCCAGGCTATTTTCAAGTCAGTTCCTAAAAGGATCCTCACCAGGATAAGAAAATGCCTCCTGGCTACTTCTAGGTAACTTTGTCATCTCCCTCTTCTAAAAATTCTGCCTCCCACCCCAAAAATCCTCCTTTGGGATTTTTTGGCAGCTAAAGGCAGAGAGATTCCAATGACGGAAGCCCTTTACATATACCACTATAAAAGGGAGGAGCCCTGGCATTTCCCTGGTGCTTGGAGGAATACCTAGGACTTTATGTCTAACTTGTTTGTAAGTCAGTACCTAGTACCAATTCAGAATTATCAATGCATCTTCTTCACAGTTACCGTAAACTGTCACAGAGGTGAACAGTTCTTTTTTTAAATTCCCCTGTGTTATGTAGGTATGTACTTAAGGGTCTCATCGACCACACTGTTCATTATTTACAAAGCTTAGCAGCAGCTTTTATCATTGTTACAGAATGAGATGTTCAGGCTCCAACGTTTAGTCCAGTAAGTACAGTGGTGTCAGGGTATCTGATTTGCTGCCCTCTGCTGTACTGTATATTCCAACTGTGGGTTTCTTTTATTTGTGTTGTCAATGCTGTGGGACTTAGGAATTCTGGAAAATTCTGCTCTGTTCCATATTTGACCCCTGTAAACATAATGCAAATATTTTCACCAGGAACTCTTCTGCCATTTTGTTTCTTGCCTTCTACAGAAAGTGAATGAAGGGAAATACCGAAGTTACGAAGAGTTCAAAGCTGATGCTCAGCTACTTCTCCACAACACCGTGATTTTCTTTGGAGGTGGAATTTCTTTTTCTTTCATGTTTTTTTTTCATACCATTTACATTTCAAGTTGAGAAATATTTTTTATAAAACATTACATTAAAAAATTAACACTAATTCTGTAAGTAAGTATTAATGTTAGGGTTTAAACTTAAAAATATTTGTCATAAACTTAAAAATAATGTAGTTATAGCTTATATGTTTGAGTGGCCAAAAGGAAACTCTAATGAATGATGAAAATATTATTCTTTTTAGCTTCATATATAAATTTATAAGCTTAGTTGAGAGGCTTTTCGTAAGTACTTGAATTCTGGTCATTTCCCCATTAATATCCTAACATTCAAATGTAAGAGGCACTGTACACCTAGAGAGTTAGTGCGAGCTTAGATATAAAAATTAAAGCTGCTTATTGAATTTTATTTTGCTGACTGAACTTTATTTAAAATATACATTTTTGTTACATGTACACTTTTGTTAAACTGTAAGAAAATGTAAATGATTATATTAATTCATTGTCTTGTGTATCTAGATTACTGGTAATAGATAATATCTATGTTTAATTACAGCAGACAGTGAGCAAGCTGACATAGCAAGGATGCTGTATAAAGACACATGTCATGAGGTACTTATCGATGCCTAATAATTAAGCTCTTGCTATGTTCCAAAGTAAATTATTTCAGGATTCCCCCCTTATATACATCTTAGCTTTGACATTTTCTTTAAATAAAATTTTATTAAATGTAATTTTATTTCTATGCTGACCTGCATGGGAAATAATGCAAATAGATGGGGGGTATGGGGGAGAATTCTGGCAGCACTATTCTTAGAGGAAGCCTGGGAGTTAGATTTAGTTACTAAGTAACTTCTGTAAAGAAACTTACTGCTCCCTCTTAGGTGACTGCCTTTGAGGGTATAAGTAGCATAGGGCTCTGACTGTGTGGCAATGGACAGACCCTCAATAATGTTACCCTCTTGGGATGTGAGATTCAATTTCAAGTTCCTACTGGGCTACACCAGCAAAAAAAAAAGAAAGAAAATCAACAAAGTTCATATTTATACAATAAATAAAATACATATACAGGGAAACTGTAACCATACTGCCTTTGCCATAGTGTCTCAATTTATATAAAATCTTCTGTTTTTAAATTCACTTCAGATTTGACTTTTGTTTTTTCATTCATTCAACAAAGGTTATTGAGTGTCTACTCTGTGCTGTGCAGGGTGTTAGGAAGAATGGAAGGGTGGTCAGGGTGCTGGTTTCATGCTCATCGAGCTGCATTCTGAGGGGGAGACTTAAGAAAGAAAGACAAAATGTGCTCTTTACGATTTGTAAAAGAATGTTATAAAGGCAAATAAGGACAAAAAGGAGGCAAAATAAGGGCTGCTAATATGGGTAGTAGCTATTTAATGTGGATAGACCAGGAAGACCTTTCTGAGGAAATACTATTTAATATGCATGGTAAACAGTTGGAAAGAGCCTGTGAGCTCATATCTGCCAGGCTTCCTAAGGAATTTGTCTTCTGTTCCAAATGCAATCTGGGATCATGGGAAGGGTGGGTAGGGTTAGAACAGGAAAGTGGCAGCCACTTACATTATTTTCTATCTAAAAATTAATGATTTTAAGCTTACGAGACAAAATTCAAGACTATGTACATGAAAGACAATTTATATGGATATGTTTTATATAGTTGAATGCACATGTATATTTTATGTAGTAGCGCTAAATAGTTGCTTTTCTTTTTCAGCTGGATGAACTACAGCTTTGCAAGAATTGCTTCTATTTGTCAAATGCTCGTCCTGACAATTGGTTCTGCTATCCTTGTGTATGTGAAATTTTGTGATTTTTGTTTTACCTCTTCAGTGCGTGATGTACTTCTCTAAAGAAGTTCATTTGAAATGTGTGCTTTTTAAAGATTATAATCCTTCCTAAATATTTTTCTGTTTATCATAGTAAATATGGTTTTAATGAGTATAAAACAAAGATGGGAAAAACAACTTGGATTGCTATCCATTTCTGACTTCAGAATGAGACATTTAAGAATAAGAAAGAACATTGTTTCCCTCCGTATATATAGTACAGAAAATTTTTGCTTTTGCTCATTCTCACAAGAAATCTATGGCTTTATGTTTATAGCTGTGTACTTTCCCCTAAATGACATGATTCCAGGAAAGGTGCTGACAGAAGCCTGTAAGTATTCTCAGTGGCCCCAGTGACACAGACGTCAGAGGCTGCCTGAGAGCAGCCAGTCCTTGAGCCGCTACTGTGCTTGCCAGCCACTTGAGGGTCTTAATGAAACTTGGGTCTCTGCTTTGGTAGGTCTAGAGGAGGGCCTGAAATTCTCCCATTTCTAACAGCCTCCCAGGTGTTGACTAAACTTCATGGACCAAAACTGGGTTGTTGTGGCCTCATTTCAAAGTGCTGCAGCCTATCAGGGGAATATTTTTCCTGTTTCTCTGAAAAATGAAAGTCCATATTGCTATACTTTTGCAAATTTTAGTATTTTGGTGTTTTTCCAGAAGGCATAATCAATCCCAGGGAGAAAAAAAGTTCTATGTGTTTAGGAGTTAGGAAAGAAATATTTTCAAAACATGGATTATACTTGACTAGGTAGTTCAACATTAATGATATATATCTTGTATTTAATACTTTGAAAGTAGTATGACAGGCTAAAACATTTTGTTTCCAGATACCTAATCATGAACTGGTTTGGGCTAAAATGAAAGGTTTTGGATTCTGGCCAGCCAAAGTCATGCAGAAAGAGGACAATCAGGTTGACGTCCGCTTCTTTGGTCACCACCACCAAAGGTAATCATGACCCTGTGTGCAACAATCATAGCTTCGTAGCTGAGTTCTGAGGGTCATTAGGAGTGCCCTGTCATGCTGTTATCAGTGTCCTGGTGGCTTCTCCATCAGAAACAGTATGACTTATATTTTACATTGAAGGAACAAATCAGCATATAGCTCAACTGGGCAGCTAACAATGTTTTCCATAAATTGTATTTCTAGGTATATTTCAGGTACTGTTTACTAGGACAATTTCAGTAGCAGACACTGTTGAACTCATAAGCATGTTAATGCTGGGGTTGAATTCACAGTGGCAATGGAGTAGGTTTTAGAATGTGTCCATTTCACATATTGTGATACTAGTTTCAGCCATCTCTTCAAAGCTGTGTGAAAGAAATAGACAAAAATAATCAACTCAGGATAAGATGTCATCTTGTGATCTAAGAATGTATATAAATACCTTATGTGTACATGCAAATTATATGCATATAAACTACAAGATATTGTTTCTGATCTAGATTTTAAAGTTTCTTTTGCTAGGGAGATATACAACAAAAATTTACATTTGCTTAATACAAGAATATATATATCCGAAGAGTGAAAACTATTTTTGGTACCGTAAAATTATTTTTTCATAGTTAACTATTTCATACAAAGAATGTTGAACTCTGCTACTATAAAATTGCAGCTTTCTGTTTCATTTTTAAATGTTATGGTCTTAACATTTATTGAACATTCATAATTAAGAAGTCTTAAGGTAAAAAAAAAGTCTAAGGTATCATTTTACACAACATCCATAATATCATTGACTCTAATAACATTAATTCAAGTTTTATGAACTATTATAGGACTTGGGAGATGGATGAGTCTACCTGATCAAGTCACAATAAGAATAAGAATTCATATGCAGTTTTGGAGGGGTTTATTTGGCACAGATACTGAAATAAAGGGGAAAAGTGCCAAAGGACAGCTACATGGTCTAAAAGTCATACTTTGCAAGGATTTCAATTTATAAAAATATAGTATAATTTAAATAAATGTAATATAAGTAAATATAATAAATGTAAATTTGTGATCCATGCCAGGAGGGTAATGGTCTTCTGTACTTATCATTACTGCTGGACAAGGGGCTGTATCCCTCTCCATGGTGAATTTTTACACAGTCTTCACTTCATCTAAAATAGAAGTTTAGTTACAAGAAACCTATGGATAATTTAAATTTCCAAAAAAGTAGTGTGTTCTTCATAGCAGATGTGCATTTAGCTGACACTGCTGTTGTGGCCAAAACATCAAATAATGATACCAAAATTCAGTGCACAATGAATACCACCACTATGTGATTATTAAGTGGTGATTTTAATGCTGTGTGCTTAGCACATGCTATGTGCTGTGTTTCCCATCGAAACAGGCAGGGAGGCAGCACATATGTCATGGGTGGATGACCAGCTTCAGGGAAGGTTGGATGACTGGGTTTGTGTCCTGGTGTTTGCTGCTTCTAGTCTTGAACAGGTTATGGGATTAGTTCTGAGAGCCTTATCCCCTCGCTTGTAAAATAAGGGCCTGTATTTATCTCCTAAGAGTTTCTACAAGGTTTAAAGAAATTTGTATATATAAAGACTTAAGCATAGTGCTGGTATATAGCAGATTACTTAATAAAGGTTAGTGCTATGATACAAATATGCAAACAGCAGGGAAAGTTAATAAAATAAAACACAGTTAAGTTAGAAAAGCCAGGAATTCTGTTATTTTTTAAAAATCATGCTAATAGGTGAGAAGTGGTAATCAATTTTTTACTGTATTTTTTTCATCAGCTTTATAGTAATCTTCAACTATGAGTGATATTTTATTAACAATATAATTTGTTTTATGCCATTCCGTTTAGAATGCAGAAAATATTTTAAAAGAATATTTGAGCTAATCTGCTTGGGTCCTTAAAGCAAGTTTGTCACCTGAAAAGAGAATTAAAACATAACATTAAGTTTCCAGAGTTTTTCCCCAAAAAACTTATTTCCTGGAGGATTTCTATATAAAAAGATGGTACTCTAAGGACTTTACTTTAGAAAATATAAGTTAATTTTACTGTAAGCCCAGAATCTACTTTGCTTTTTCTGGTCAAATTGTGCCCAGTAAGCCATTTGAGGTGATGGCCAGTGACATCACTTAGCAGTTATACTCATGAGTTTTTACTACATCATACACGAAGAGGAGATGGCCAGTAAGGGCCACCAGCTGCACATTTTCATTAATAAATATCTTGTTATTTTTACTGTCTTAGCCATTTTTAAGTGTATACAGTTCAGCAGTGTTAAGTACCTTTGTGCGTAGGTGGGAGAAACAAATTTGAAACGCGTGGTTTTGGACTAGTCCCTTCTCAAAACAGAATGTGCTGCTCCCTCCTCAGACCCTGAGCAAGTTGTGATGCTCCAGGAAGAAAAACAGCTGTGATCCTGCTGTTCAAACAATAAGGAGAGTTTTTGTGGGATTTGCGAGGTTTTACCTAACAAGAGGAAAAAAGTAGCTGATAAGGTGTATGTCAACAAAGCTAACTCTTTATGCTACATATATTTGGAGGATCTGCTGTCAGATCCTTGAGCCATTTTATTCTGCATGTATTCCGAGCATTCAGGATTAACAGATATATAGACACAGCCGAATTAGATTATCCTGCTTTATATTAGACTTCCCCTATATTGTGAGGTGTTTTTGTTTGCCTTTTTTTTTTAAGATCAGATTGCTTACCTAGTGATACTCTTAAACTAAAATCTGATTATGTAGTTATGGAGTTGATTAGAAGAGAACGGGAAGGTATGTGTGGACTACATGGCAATTAAGTCTCATATAAAACCTTATTGTATTCAAGGGATAAACAGGTAATTTATACTTGCATAGGGTGCAGGTTGTTCCAGAAATCTCTCTCAAAAGCATGCTGATTTTAAAAAATGAACTGAAATAACTTTTATTGATTACTTGGTACATAATAGGTCCTCAGTAAATACTAGTTGACTGAAAGAGTAAATGTAATATCAATTCAAGATCTACTGGCAAGGGACTCTTCGACAGGCCAGAATGTATTAGCACTCTTTGCATCAGAGGAGGTTAGAGTTTTCTAATTAAGCACGATGGCAAATGAGAGACACTGCTGATGTAATATTATAAATAATTACGTGGCAGTTCAGATTCAACAATTTCAGCTATTGTTAGCATGTAACAATATGATTATATATGTAAAATGTGCTTTTAAATTGTAAAGCAAATAGCTTACCTATGTAAGCAAGTTAGAAGTGCATTTGTGGTTTAGGCACATGTGCCATGATCCTTCAAGATTTCTCTAGAAAAGTCAAGGGCCCAGTATTTCCAAAACTATAATTATAGGCCAAGAATGAAAGCTATGCTGTCTTACACATTTAAACAAAAGACTGAAAGGAATGAAATGTGTATGTATTCATAGTGCTGTGCCTCAGCTTAACCCTGCGCCCTAGAGAATGTCTAACTAACTGTTGCTCACTCATCCGTATAGCTTCCTGTCTCATTTGTGACATTCCCTTTGCCTGGAGTTTTTCCCCTCAGACGGTTCCTTGTCTAAATATTACTTGTCTTTCAAAATCAAGCCCATTTGAAACCCTCTTCCTCTCCAGAGCACCATAGAGTCTCCTTGACTACGTGCTGCACTGCATTACCATTGCTTCTCAGTAATTTCTGACCAATGTAAGATCCTGAAAGGCAGAGGGAACATATGTGGAAGTGCTGCCCTAATGACCAGCCAGTGAGCGCCCTCGCTGGGCTCCAGGCACTGATTAAGAGCTTGCCCTGGCTCTCCCACTGTCAGATGGGGCAGTGACACTCAAGATCCAGTCCATCCGGTTCGCTGTGCTATGCTTTGCACTGGCACACGAGAGACAGCATTCTGGATGGATACTAATCTACGCCCAGTAAAGTGAAGTAGTGCTCTGGAACATTCTGTTGAATTTTTAGCATTCTTTCCAATAGAACTGAATATAGTTTTTCATTCTATGTTTTAAATCAGTATAACACGTAATTCAGAGAGACACAAACTTGTGTTCATGACAGAGTCCTTGGTTGCTGAATGGTGTAAACACTTCTCTATTTGTTAATCATGGTTTGTCTAATGAATTAGGTTGTGATATAAATATAAGTTTCCAGGCACATTCAAGTGATTCTGTAGTTTTAATCTGCAAATAGCTAGATTTTGAATAACTTAAGAGTATTCAAAACCACAAGCATTAACGTTTAAAAAGGACAATGTGGGACATACATATGAACTATGTATGACAAGCTAAGGTGGTTAAAGAAAATAGTGAATAATTCTGGGGTATTTGTGAATTACTCCAATTCTGAGAATTTTGCTTTGATGACTGAAAAACAAGTTACCTCACCTATTTTCTACCTGGTAAGAGATTTTATTCAAGCCATAACTAACAGCCATAGTAAATTAGAATTGCCACAAATAATACTTCAAAGTGGGTAGAGCCCACTACCACTTTGCATGTTTCTGACTCTGCCTCTACGTGTCCACAGGGCCTGGATTCCTTCTGAGAACATACAGGACATCACAGTCAATGTTCATCGGCTGCATGTCAAGCGCAGTATGGGTTGGAAAAAGGCTTGTGATGAGTTGGAACTGCATCAGCGTTTCCTTCGTGAAGGGAGATTTTGGAAGTCTAAGAATGAGGACCGAGGGGAGGAGGAGGCAGAGTCCAGTATCTCCTCTACCAGCAACGAGCAGGCGAGTGGTGTCCGAGTGATCATCTTAACATGTGAACACTGTTAGTGAACAATCCCAGTCCTCACTGTAACATGCAGATTCTGGCATTTCTCTGTCTTCTCATAAAAACACCTAAAGTCTCTGTAAAAGAAACCAAAACCAATTCAAGTAAACAGAGAAGCCACCAACACCCCTGGTCCTGACTCTGCCACTGTGAAGACACATTGTTCTTTCTAGCCATCCCCACCAGAGGAATGATTCAGTAAGTGGTAATGACATGGTAATGGATGAGATAATGCAAAAGGGAGCAATTTACTCAATTCTTATGTGTGGGTTCATGGTTAGTCTTTTCAGTGGAAAAGTGCATCATGGTGTCTGGAATAATGTGCTCTTAACTTTTATGATATCCACAGCTAAAGGTTACTCAAGAACCGAGAGCAAAGAAGGGACGACGTAATCAAAGTGTGGAGCCCAAAAAGGAAGTAAGTGCCTCCCTTGCTGTGTCCTGGCAGCATGGAGACAGGAAATACTGTCAGAGTCATGGTCAAGACAGCTGCTCCTGATGGGTCCCTGGGAAATGTACTGGCAGTCAGATACTGCCAACCTAGTGTGGACCCATCTTCTGGCCTTCCTGTCATGATGTGCTATTACTGGAAATGTGCATGTATGCTGAGAATGTCTGTCTGAGTTGAGCGACTTGGCCAAGTCTGGCTAAGTGGCGGGGGCACTTTGCTGCATTTCCTGAAACACTGATGTTTTCTCTTCGCATTATTAAAAGCAAAGCATTTATTCAATAAATCAAATAGGCCAACATTTAAAAACTGGAGGAAACTATGGTTAAGCTTAGCTTTTTTAATGTTACATAATCTCTTCAAACCAGGTATAAATTTGGGCACAGTCCAAGTGCATAATCAATGAGAAAAGGTTTAGGGTTTTAGGGACTTTGTTAATAAATCTAGTCCAAAGAAGTTACTATAAGCTGATAGTGCTTTTATATTTCATATGATGAATTTTTTATTTAGTCTTTTTTTAAGAGCAAAAACAACAGTATCAGTATGTAGTGAAATTATAAATCCAGTTCCTGTTTACAATTATTGCAGCTATTAATTGCATGGGTTTTTTCATTAAAAAAAAATGTAAAGTACAACAGACAGAATTTACCATCTTATTTACGTGGCTTTTTAACAGCAGTTTATTACATGGCTGTTTTGTATATCACTCTGTTAATTTTAACAGAACTTGTTCTTGAACTTGTGAATGATATGGCTTAGTTTTACATCTGAGCAATTTCCTTTCCCTTCAGGAACCAGAGCCTGAGACTGAAGCAGTAAGTTCCAGCCAGGAAATCCCCACCATGCCTCAGCCAATCGAGAGAGTCTCAGTGTCAACTCAGACCAAGAAGTTAAGTGCCTCTTCACCAAGAATGCTGCATCGGAGCACCCAGACCACCAGCGACGGAGTGTGTCAGAGCATGTGCCATGACAAATACACCAAAATTTTCAATGACTTTAAAGACCGAATGAAGTCAGATCACAAGCGAGAAACGGAGAGGGTTGTACGAGAAGCTCTAGAAAAGGTAAGGTGTCTGCACAGTGATGCTGGCATGACATTCTGGGTTCTGTCTATCACTTATGCATCACCCAGGTAGCTGCTTTCAAATTAGGAATATAAGAAGATACCCTGTATAGCATTTCAATTAATCATAGTACTTTCTCACCTAATATTTTACAGCTCTTAATGACATAAAGGGAAGAGGTACATCGTTTAAGTAGAAACTATGGGTTGAGGCTTTGTTTGGTGTAAGGTGTGAGCTGACCTACTATGGGTGAGCTTTTTTCTCATTTCAGCTGCGTTCTGAAATGGAAGAAGAAAAAAGACAAGCTGTAAATAAAGCTGTAGCCAACATGCAGGGTGAGATGGACAGAAAATGTAAGCAGGTAAAGGAAAAGTGTAAAGAAGAGTTTGTAGAAGAAATCAAGAAGCTAGCCACACAGCACAAACAACTGATCTCTCAGACCAAGAAGAAGCAGTGGGTAAATATCAATACATTTTTAGAATCTGATTTCTGGAAATGTACCACAGGTACGATGAAATTCAGTTCGGAAAGATGTATGTGTCATATGCAAAAGTTACCCTGAATTAAGACCAGACCTCAAGTTGTCAGCTTTAACATTGTGATGAAAAGCCCTATAATCTCTCAACCCCAGATCCCACATTACTGAGTATTGCTCAAGATTATTTTGTTAACATTGAGATTGATACTTTAACATATGGTATATAACATATGGGTACATCTCTATAACTGCTCCATCTGTGCAAGTGTTTCATGTGGTGGACAGATTGGCTGGCCTGCTGTGTGACTGATATCTCCTGATAGGTAACATGTAAATTGTGAAATGGTAAATGTATCACAGTAGCAAATGAAGGGTTTTGAGGTTTCACCACACTTACTGTTTACCCGTCAGAGTGTATCGAGTCGGTTGAGTAGCTCTCACTGGTGTGTCACTGCATCCTCAGTCTGACAAGGCAGGTCACTTCTCATTGCGTCCTTTTGATGACTTTCATTTCCCACCAGGATTAGCAGCTTCCAAGCACACACAGCCTCCACCAAACTCCTATTGGGCAGGGGAGAAAGTTTTGCTCCCAAAAGGTCATAACTTGGTTTTAATTTTAAGGAATTAATGTTATGTGGTTCTTCATACATTCCAGACTACATTCTGAAGAGAGTCTTTAAATATATGTAAAGTAAACATTTCATGAGGAAGTAAACATGAAAATTGTGACAAAGATTTGGCAAGGAGGAAAAGAGAAATGTAGCATATAATTTAGAAGAATCAGAGGAGGTAACCAGTAGGAAAAGTTGAATAATGGAATAAATATTCGTAGATGGAAATCAAGGTGTGCTTGACATAACAAGGACAGCACCCCAACATCATGTCTGTAATTCTATCACTCAAAGCCCAGAGAAAGCTAGAGTGGACATTAAACTAGAAAAAATCCCAGGAAGTTTACTAAAGAACTGGGAAGAGGAGGCTGTAATAAAAAATTATACTGCTGTTTTATAGCACTTTATTTGTGAAACAGCTCAGGGTTGGTACTATTTTTTTTAAGATATTATTGATATACACTCTTATGAAGGTTTCACATGAAAAAACAATGTGGTTACTACATGTATCCATATTATCAAGTCCCCACCCATACCCCAATGCAGTCACTGTCCATCAGTGTAGTAAGATGCCACAGATTCACTGTTTGCCTTCTCTGTGCTACACTGTTTTCCCTGTGACCCCCCCACACCATGTGTACTAAACATAATACCCCTCAAGCCCCTTCTCCCTCCCTCCCGACCCGCCCTCCCACACCGCTCCCCTTTGGTAACCACTAGTTCCTTCTTGGAGTCTCTGAGTCTGCTTCTATTTTGTTCCTTCAGTTTTGCTTCATTGTTATACTCCACACATGAGGGAAATCATTTGGAGCTTGTATTTCTCCACCTGGCTTATTTCACTGAGCATAATATCCTCTAGCTCCATCCATGTTGTTGCAAATAGGATATATTTCTTATGGCTGAATACTATTCC
Source organism: Smutsia gigantea (assembly GCA_032199065.1). Classification (NCBI taxonomy): domain Eukaryota; kingdom Metazoa; phylum Chordata; class Mammalia; order Pholidota; family Manidae; genus Smutsia; species Smutsia gigantea. Next base: position 74,223 of record JAVSCE010013915.1, read on the forward strand.
ATTGTGTATATGTACCACATCTTTATCCATTCATCTACTGATGGACACTTAGGTTGCTTCCATATCTTGGCTATTGTAAATAGTGCTGCAGTAAACATAGAGGTGCATATGTCTTTTTGAGTCTGAGAAGTTGTGTTCTTTGGGTAAATTCCAAGGAGTGGGATTGCTGGGTCAAATGGTATTTGTATTTTTAGTTTTTTGAGGAACCTCCATATTGCTTTCCACAATGGTTGAACTAGCTTATATTCCCACCAGCAGTATAGGAGAATTCCCCTTTCTCTACATCCTCACCAGCATTTGTTGTTCTTAGTCTTTTCTTTTTTTATATATATATTTATTATTATTATTACTGTATTTCATTGCATCTGAAATGTCATTGATTGTAAGACACACCATTACTTTATGTTCCACAAAGAAAAAGCATGCTTGCTGATTAGATTGTTATCCCAGGAGTCACGCCCACATTACTTCATGGGTGGACCTTGCTTGGGCCATCAGCATCACCTGGGAGCTGTTAAAAAGTTTTTCTCTTGCTGCTTTCAAAATTCTCTCTTTTGACTTTTAACATTTTTATTATGTGTCTTAGAATACTTTGTGTTGATCTTACTTGGATTCCTTTGGGCTTCCTATACCTGGATGTCCAAATCTCTCCAAAGTTCGGGAAATAATCAGCTATTATTTCCTTATGTTAGCTTTCTTCCCCTTTTGCTCTTCTAGAGCTCCCATGATCTGAATGTTCATTCACTTGCTGGTATCCCATAATTCACATCGGCTTTCTTCACTCTTTTTCATTCTGTTTTCTTTTTGTTCCTCTAACTGGCTGTTATCAAATGATCTGTGAAGGTCTCTGTTTCTTTCTTCTTCATGATCAAGTGTGTTTTGAAGGTCTTTCTGGAAATTTTCAGTTTCATTACTGTATTCTTCAGCCCCAGGATTTCTGTTTAGTTCTTTTTATGGTTTCTTTTTCTTTCTTTTTTTTTCTTGCTATTATTAATGTATAATTACATGAGCAACATACTAGACAACCCCTATTATCAAGTCCCCACCACATACCCCATTACAGTCACTGTCCATCAGCATAGTAAGAAGCTATAGAATCACTATAATAGCCCTTTTTCCTGCTTATCCCTCCCTTCCCACCCATCTTCCCCAGTCCCTTTCACTTTGGTAACTGTTACTCCATTCTTGGGTTCTGTGAGTCTGCTGCTGTTTTGTTCCTTAAGTTTTTTCTTTGTTCTTATACTCTACAGATGAGTGAAATCATTTGATACATGTCTTCTTCCGCCTAGCTTATTTCACTGAGCATAATACCCTTGAGCTCCATCCATGTTGTTGCAAATGTCTGGATTTGATTTCTTCTTATGGCTGAATAATATTCCATTGTGTATATATACCAAACTGGGCTGCTGCATTCTTAGGGTAAATTCCTAGGAGTGGGATTCCTGGGTCAAATGGTATTTCTATTTTGAGTTTTTTGAGGAACCTCCATACTGCTTTCCACAATGGTTGTACTAATTTACATTCCCACCAGCAGTGTAGGAGGGTTCCCCTTTCTCCACATCCACGCCAACATTTGTTGTTTGTCTTTTGGATGGTGGCCATCCTAACTGGTGTGAGGTGATATCTTATTGTGGTTATAATTTGCATTTCTCTGATGATTAGTGATGTGGAGCATCTTTTCATGTGCCTGCTGGCAATCTGAATTTCTTTGGAGAAGTGTCTGTTCAGCTCCTCTGCCCATTTTTTATTTGGCTTATTTGCTTTTTGTTTGTTGAGGTGCATCAGCTCTTTATATAATTTGGATGTCAACCCCTTATCGGATATATCATTTATGAATATATTCTCCCATACCATAGGATGTCTTTTAGTTCTGTTGATGGTGTCCTTTGCTGTACAGAAGCTTTTTAGTTTGATATAGTCCCAGTTGTTCATTTTTGCTTTTGTTACCCTTGTCCGGGGAGATCTGTTCATGAAGAAGTCGCTCATGTTTACGTCCAAGAGATTTTTGCCTATGTTTTTTTCTAAGAGTTTTATGGTTTCATGACTTACATTCAGGTCTTTGATCCATTTTCAGTTTACTTTTCTGTATGGGGTTAGACAATAATCCAGTTTCATTCTCTTACATATGTAGCTGTCCAGTTTTGCTAACACCAGCTGTTGAAGAGGCTCTCATTTCCCCATTGTATATCCATGGCTCCTTTATTGTATATTAATTCACCATATATGCTTGGGTTTATATCTGGGCTGTCCAGTCTGTTCCATTGGTCTATGAGTCTGTTCTTGTGCCAGTACCAAATTGTCTTGATTACTGTGGCTTTGTAGTAGAGCTTGAAGTCAGGGAGCGTAATTCCTTCTCCAGATTGCTTTGGCTATTCGGGGTCTTTTGTGGTTCCATATGAATTTTAGAACAATTTTCTCTAGTTGGTTTAAGAATGCTGTTGGTATTTTGATAGGAATTGCATTGAATCTGTAGATTACTTTAGGCATAGTGACCATTTTGACAATATTAATTCTTCCTATCCATGAGCATGGGATGTGTTTCCATTTATTGGTATCTTTAATTTCTCCTGTGAGTGTCTTGTAGTTTTCAGAGTATAACTTTCACTGCCTTTGTTAGGTTTATTCCTAGGTATTTCTTTCATTTGATGCAGTTGTGAATGGAATTGTTTTCCTGATTTCTCTTTCATTCACCATTAGTATATAGAAATGCAACAGATTTCTGTGTATTAATTTTGTATCCCACAACTTTACTGAATTCAGATATTAGATCTAGTAGTTTTGGAGTTGATTCTTTAGGGTTTTTTATGTACAATATCATGTCATCTGCAAACAGGGACAGTTTGACTTCTTCCTTACCAATCTGGATATATTTATTTCTTTGTGTTGTCTAATTGCTGTGGCGAGGACCTCTAGAACTATGTTGAATAAAAGTGGAGAGAGTGGGCATCCTTGTCTTGTTCCGTGTCTCAAAGGAGGAAAGGCTTTCAGCTTCTCACTGTTAAGTAAGATGTTGGCTGTGGGTTTGTCATATATGGCCTTTATTATGTTGAGGTACTTGACCTCTATACCCATTTTGTTGAGAGTTTTTATCATGAATGGATGTTGAATTTTGTCAAATGCTTTTTCAGCATCTATGGAGATGATCATGTGGTTTTTGTCTTTCTCTTTGTTGATGTGGTGGGTGATGTTGATGGATATTCTAATGCTATATCATCCTTGCCTCCCTGGAATAAATCCTACTTGATCATAGTGGATGGTCTTATTTGATATATTTTTGAATTTTGTTTGCTAATATTTTATTGAGTATTTTTGCATCTATGTTCATCAGGGATATTGGTCTGTAAATTTCTGTTTTTGTGGTGTCTTTGTCTGGTTTTGGTATTAGAGTGATGCTGGCCTCATGGAATGAGTTTGGAAGTATTCCCTCTTCTTCTACTTTTTGGAAAACTTTAAGGAAGATGGGTATTAGGTATTCACTAAATAGTTGATAAAATTCAGCCATAAAGCCGTCTGGTCCAGGCATTTTGTCCTTAGGTAGTTTTTTGATTACCAATTCAATTTCATTGCTGGTAATTAGTCTGTTCAGATTTTCTGTTTCTTTCTGAGTTAGCCTTGGTAGATTGTATTTTTCTAGAAAGCTGTCCATTTCTTCTAGGTTATCCAGTTTGTTAGCATATAATTTTTTATAGTATTCTGTAATAATTCTTTGTATTTCTGTGGTGTCAGTAGTGATTTTTCCTTTCTCATTTCTGATTCTGTTTATGTGTGTATACTCTCTTTTTTTCTTGATAAGTCTGGCTAGGGGTTTATCTATTTTGTTTATTTTCTCGAAGAAAAAGCTCCTGCTTTCATTGATTTTTTTCTATTTTTTTATTCTTCTCGATTTTATTTATTTATGCTCTAATCTTTATTATGTCCCTCCTTCTACTGACTTTGGGCCTCATTTGTTCTTCTTTTTCCAGTTTCATTAATTGTGAGTTTAGACTGTTCTAATGGGATTGTTTTTTTTTCCTGACATGGGCCTGTATTGCAATGTACTTTCCTCTTAGCATGGCCTTTGCTGCATCCCATAGATTTTGCGGTGTTGAATTATTATTGTCATTTGTCTAGATATATTGCCTGAACTCTATTTGGTCATTGATCCATTGGTTATTTAGGAGCATGTTGTGAAGCCTCCATGTGTTTGTGGGCTTTTTCATTTTCTTTGTGTAATTTATTTCTAGTTTCTTACCTTTGTGGTCTGAGAAGCTGATTGGTACAATTTCAATCTTTTTGAATTTACCGAGGCTCTTTTTGTGGCCTAGTATATGATCTACTCTTGAAAATGTTCCATGTGCACTTGAGAAGAATGTGTATTCTGCTGCTTTTGGGTGTAGAGTTCTGTAGATGTCTGCTAGGTCCATCTGTTCTAACGTGTTGCTCAGTGCCTCTGTCTCCCTACTTATTTTCTGTCTTGTTCATCTGTCCTTTGGAGTGAGTGGAGTGTTGAAGTCTCCTAGAATGAATGCATTGTATTCTGTTTCCCCTTTTAATTCTGTTAGTATTTGTTTCACATGTGTCATTGCTCCTCTGTTGTGTGCATAGATATTTATAATGGTTATATCTTCTTGTTGGATTGACCCCTTAATCATTATGTAATGTCCTTCTTTGTCTCTTGTGACTTTCTTTGTTTTGAAGTCTATTTTGTCTGATTCAAGTACTGCAACTCCTGCTTTTTTCTCCCTATTAGTTGCATGAAATATCTTTTTCCATCCCTTCACTTTTAGTCTGTGTATGTCTTTGGGTTTAAAGTGAGTCTCTTGTAGGAATCATATAGATGTGTCTTGTTCTTTTATCCATTCAGTTACTCTATGTCTTTTGATTGTTGCATTCAGTTCATTTACATTTAGGGTATTTATCGATAGGTATGTACTTATTGCCGTTGCAGGCTTTAGATTCCAGGTGAACTTCCTTACTATCTAAGAATCTAACTTAACTCACTTAGTAAGCTATTACAAACACAAACTAAAGGTTCCTTTTTTTGTCCTCCTCCATTCTTTATATATTTATCATATTCTGTACTCTTTGTGTATCCCTAGACTGACTTTGGGGGTAGTTGATATAATTTTGCATTTGCTTAGTAATTAACTGTTCTACTTTCTCTACTGTGGTTTTGTTACCTCTGGTAACAGTTTTAAACCTAAGGAACACTTCCACCTATAGCAGTACCTCCAAAATACAGTGTAGAGACAGTTTGTGGGAAGTAAATTCTCTCAGTTTTTGCTTAACTGAAAATTGTTTAATCCCTTCAAACTTAAATGATAATGTTGCCGGATAAAGTATTCTTGGTTCGAGGCCCTTCTGCTTCATTGTATTTAATATATCATGCCACTCCCTTCTGGCCTGTAAGGTTTCTGGTGAGAAGTCTGATGATAGCCTGATGAGCTTTCCCTTGTATGTGATCTTATTTCTCTCTCTGGCTGCTTTTAATCGTCTGTCCTTATCCTTGATCTTTGCCATTTTAATTATTATATGTCTTTGTGTTGTCTTCCTTGAGTCCCTTGTGTTGTGAGATCTGTGTGCCTCCATGGCCTGAGAGACTATCTCCTTCCCCAGATTGGGGAAGTTTTCATCAATTACCTACTCAAAGATACTTTCTATACCTTTTTTCTCTCTTCTTCTGGTACCCCTGTAATATGAATATTGTTCCATTTGGATTGGTCACACAGTTCTCTCAATATTCTTTCATTCTTAGAGAACCTTCTTTCTCTCTGTGCCTTAGTTTCTTTGTTTTCCTCTTCTCTACCATATCTAATCTGCTTTTAAAAGCTTCCATTGTATGTTTCATTTCTGATCCTGTGTTCTGTGGATTGGATCTCCGACCAGAATTTATTACTGAGTTCTTGAATATTTTTCTGTACTTCCATGAACATGTTTATGATTTTTATTTTGAAATCTCTTTCAGGAAAATTCAAAGATCGGTTTTATTTGACTCTTTTTCTGCTGTATGTATGATTTTGCTTTGAACCAGGTTCCTTTGATGTTTCATATTTGTATGTGGTGCCCTCTTGTGTCCAGAAGCTCTACTCTCTGGAGCTGCTCAGCCCCTGGGGCAGTGTCGGGGGTTGCAGGGGAGTGGTGTTGGTGCCCTGTTCCGTCAGGTCTGTTCTTTTCTCCAGGGGTACGCAGTCCTGTGCAGCCTTCTTTCCTCTTGCTCTTTCAGGATTAGTTGTATTAATTATATTTTCGTATTATATGCGGTTTTAGGAGGAGGCTCTGTCTCACCTTTCGTGCCACCATTTTTAATCCAGAGCTCTTTCTTTATTGGGAGATTTTTGATTACTCATTGAGTATCCTTACCAGTTATGGGTCTACTAAGATTTTCTGTTTCTTCATGACTTGCTCTTAGTAGGTTTTGTGTTTCTAGGACTTTGTCCATTCAGCAAGGTACTTAATCCAGTTTCCTGCTGTGGCATAGAATTGTTAATGGTACTCTTTATAATTGTTCTTCTTTGTATAGAATCAGTAGTAAGGTCCTCACTTTCATTTCTGATTTTATTAATTTGAGTCCTTTTTTTTCTTAGTCCATCTAGCTAATGATCAGTCTTACCTTTTCAAAGAACCAACTGTTGACTTCATTGATTTTTCTTTTTTTCTGTTTCCTATTTCATTTATCTCTGCTTTGATCTTTACTAATTTCTTCCTTTTTTTAGCTTTGGTTTTATTTTGTTAATTCCTTAGGTTACTTTTAGGTTACTGATTTGAGGTCTTTTTTGTCGTAAGGTAGATATTTAGACCTGTAAGTTTCCCGCTGAGCACTGCCTCACTGCATTCTTTAAGTTTTGGTTGTGTTTTCATTTGTCTCAAAGTATTTCCTGATTTCTCTTGTGGTTTCTTCTTTGAGCTGTTTGTTCTTTAAAGTGTATTTTTTAACTTTCCAGGTTTACTTTTTTTATTTCTTACTTTATCCGGGTGTGGTCAGAGAAGATACCTTGTACGATACCTACTTTTTAAAATATATTGAGACTTACTTTGTAAGCTCATGGATGGTCTATCCTGGAGAGTATCCCATGTACACTTGAGAAGAATGCACACCCTTGTTGTTGGGTGGGGTGTTCTGATTGTGTGGGGTGTTGTTTACACTCTCCATCTTCCTTTTCTCTGCCTGGTTGCCCTCCATTATTGTGAGCAGAGTGTTGAAGGCCAGCTATTATTCTCTCACCTTTCAGGTCTGTTAGTTTGTTTCATGTATTTTGATAGTCATTAGGTGTGTAAATGTTAATTGTTACATCTCTTGCTGTATTGAACTTTTTAGTAACATAAAATGTCCTTTGTCTCTTGTAATGTCCTTTGATTTAAAGTCTATTTTGCCTCATATTAGTGTAGCCACTAATTTGGTTACTATTTGCGTGGAATATGATTTTCCAATCTCAAGTAAGTGTGTTGGAGACAGCTACACTTGGATCATGTGTTTTTATCCATTGTGTCAGTCTTTGTTGATTGATTGAATTACTGATAGCTGAGACCAGCTTACTCATTCTGCTGTTTTCTGTATGCCCTAGAGCTTCTTTGTCCCTCATTTCCTGCATTCCGATCCTTTTTTGTGTTTGGATTTTTTTGTAGTGAAATGTTTAAATTCTTTTCCTTTACTTTTGTGTATCATCTGCAGCTCTCTTCTTTGTGGTTACCATGGGATTTGCATTTGACATCCTGAAGTTTTAAGACTCTAGTTTGAATTTGTAACAGTTTCACTTCAATAACATACAACTACTCCTTTATAGCTCCATTCCCACCCCTTTGGATTGTAAGTGTCACAAAATTATATCTTTATACATTGTGGACCCAAAAACAATGCATTTAAGGTAATTTTTATCTCCAGAGTTACATAGAAAGCAGTATTTGGACCAAAACAAATTTATAGTGATACTAGCTTTCATACTAATAACTTCTTGTCTTTAAATCTACTGGTCTGTTACATCATATGAAAAACAAAAAGTCCTGTTATAAGCCAACAAAAACATTACAACAATACTAGCTTTTCTACCTGCCTGTATGTTTACCTTTACTCTGGAGTCTTCATTTCTGCCTATGCCTTCGAGGTACTACTGTCTGCTGTCCTTTCACCTCACCTGTAGGTCTGCTGGGCAGCTCTGGCGGCCACCACCTCCCTCAGTTTTTGTTTACCTGGAGGTTTTTTGCCTCTGTTTTTGAAGGACAGTTTTGCTGAATAGGGATTCTCTGTGGACAGTTTTTTTTCTTTCATCATTTTGGAGGCTAGAAGAAAGGGGCCTGATGTATATTCAAAGTTTCTGATGAGAAAACTGGTGATAATATATTGATGACATTTTATACATAACAGCTTCTCTCTTGCTGCTTTCATGATTCCCTTGACTTTGGCTTTCAGAACGCTGGGTCCCTTTGAGTTCCTCTGACGTGGCTTTTGTTGGGTTCTTCGCTATGTTCACACACCCGATCAGGCCGTTGACAGCCATTATTTCTGTTCAGCCCTTCTCTCTGTCCCCGCGCCTGGGACTTCCACAGTGAGCGCTGTGGTCTGCTGTGTGGCGTCCTCCTGCCTCCTTAGGATCTCTTTGCTTTTTCTTTTTTCCCCAGACTTGTTCATTTCCATTGTCCTATATTCTGGCTCAGATCTGCCTTTGAATCCCTTTATGAAATTCCACTTCCAAGACTTTCTTTAGGATTCATTTTATTTTATAATTGATTTTGGTATCATTAATCTACAATTACATGTGCAATATTATGATTATTAAACTACCCCCTTCATCAGGTTCCCCCCCCACCCCATTACAGTCACTGTCCATCAGCGTAGTGAGATGCTATAGAATCACTACTTGTCTTCTCTGAGTTGTACAGCCCTCCCCATGCCCCCCCCAACATTACATCTGCTAATCGTAATGCCCCTTTTTCCCTCTCATCCCTCCCTTCCCACCCAGTCTCCCCAGTCCCTTTCCCTTTGGTAACTATTAGTCCGTTCTTGGGTTCTGTGAGTCTGCTGCTGTTTTGTTCCTTCAGTTTTTTTCTTTGTTCTTATACTCCACATATGAGTGAAATCATTTGATACTTGTCTTTTTCGCTTGGCTTATTTCACTGAGCATAATACCCTCTAGCTTCATCCATGTTGTTGCAAATGGTAGGATTTGTTTTCTTCTTATGGCTGAATAATATTCCATTGTGTATATGTACCACATCTTCTTTATCCATTCATCTACTGATGGACACTTAGGTTGCTTCCATTTCTTGGCTATTGTAAATAGTGCTGCAATAAACATAGGGGTGCATCTGTCTTTTTCAAACTGGGCTGCTGCATTCTTAGGGTAAATTCCTAGGAGTGGAATTCCTGAGTCAAATGGTATTTCTATTTTGAGTTTTTTGAGGAACCTCCATACTGCTTTCCACAGTGGTTGAACTAATTTGCAGTCCCACCAGCAGTGTAGGAGGGTTCCCTTTTCTCCACATCCTCGCTAACATTTGTTGTTGTTTGTGTTTTGGATGTTGGCCATCCTCACTGGTGTGAGGTGATATCTCATTGTGGTTTTAATGAGCATTTCTCTGATGATTAGTGATGTGGAGCATCTTTTCATGTGCCTGATGGCCATCTGAATTTCTTCTTTGGAGAAGTGTCTATTCATGTCCTCTGCCCATTTCTTAATTGGATTATTTGCTTTTTCTTTCTTAAGGTGTGTGAGTTCTTTATATATTTTGGATGTCAACCCCTTATCGGATATGTCATTTATGAATATATTCTCCTAAAATGTAGGATGTCTTTTTGTTCTACTGATGGTGTCCTTTGCTGTACAGAAGCTTTTCAGCTTGATATAGTCCCACTTGTTCATTTTTGCTTTTGTTTCCCTTGCTCGGGGAGATATGTTCATGAATAAGTCACTCATATTTATGTCTAAGAGATTTTTGCCTATCTTTTTTTCTAAGAGTTTTATGGTTTCATGACTTACGTTCAAGTCTTTGATCCACCTTGAGTTTACCTTTGTGTATGGGGTTACACGGTAGTCCAGTTTCATTCTCTTACATGTAGCCATCCAGTTTTTCCAACACCAGCTGCTGAAGAGGCTCTCATCTCCCCATTGTATATCCAAGGCTCCTTTATCAAATATTAATTGACTGTATATGTTTGGGTTAATGTTTGGATTTTCTATTCTGTTCCACTGGTCTGTGGGTCTGTGTTTGTGCCAATACCAAATTGTCTTGATTACTGTTGCTTTGTAGTAGAGCTTGAAGTCAGGGAGCGTAATTCCCCGTTTTATTCCTCCTTCTCAGGATTCCTTTGGCTATTCAGGGTCTTTTGTGGTTCCATATGAATTTTAGAATTATTTGTTCCAGTTCACTGAAGAAAGCTGTTGGTAGTTTGATAGGGATTGCATTGAATCTGTAGATTGCTTTAGGTAGTATAGCCATTTTGACAATATTTATTCTTCCTAGCCAAGAGCATGGGATGCATTTCCATTTGTTAGTGTCCTCTTTAATTTCTCTTAGGAGTGTCTTGTAGTTTTCAGAGTACAGGTCTTTCACTTCCTTCGTTAGGTTTATTCCTAGGTATTTTATTCTTTTTGATGCAATTGTGAATGGAATTGTTTTTCTGATTTTCTGTTAGTTCATCGTTAGTGTATAGGAAAGCAACAGATTTCTGTGTGTTAATTTTGTATCCTGCAACTTTGCTGAATTCAGATATTAGTTCTAGTAGTTTTGGAGTGGAGTCTTTAGGGTTTTTTATGTACAATATCATGTCATCTGCAAATAGTGACCATTTGACTTCTTCTTTACCAATCTGGATGCCTTGTATGTCTTTGTTTTGTCTGATTGCCGTGGCTAGGACCTTCAGTACTATGTTGAATAACAGTGGAGAGAGTAGGCATCCCTGTCTTGTTCCCGATCTTAGATGAAAAGCTTTCAGCTTCTCACTGTTAAGTATGATTTTAGCTGTTTGTCATATATGGCCTTTATGATGTTGAGGTACTTGCTGTCTATACCCATTTTGTTGAGAGTTTTAATCAGGAATGGACGCTGAATTTTGTTAAATGCTTTTTCAGCATCTATGGAGATGATCATGTGGTTTTCGTTCTACTTTTTGCTGATGTGGTGGATGATGTTGATGGATTTTCAAATGTTGTACCATCCTTGCATCCCTGGGATGAATCCCACTTGATCATGGTGTATGATCCTCTTGATGTATTTTTGAATTCGGTTTGCTAATATTTTGTTGAGTATTTTTGCATCTACGTTCATCAGGGATATTGGTGTGTAATTTTCTTTTTTGGTGAGGTCTTTGCCCGGTTTTGGTATTAGAGTGATGCTGGCTTCATAGAATGAGTTTGGAAGTATTCCCTCCTCTTCTATTTTTTGGAAAACTTTAAGGAGAATGGGTGTTATTTCTTCTCTATATGTCTGGTAGAATTCAGAGGTGAATCCATCTGGTCCGGGGGTTTTGTTCTTGGGTAGTTTTTTGATTACCAATTCGATTTCGTGCTGGTGATTGGTCTGTTTAGTTTTTCTGTTTCTTGCTTGGTCAGTCTTGGAAGGTTGTATTTTTCTAAGAAGTCGTCCATTTCTTCTATGTTTTCCAGCTTGTTAGCATATAGATTCTCATAATATTCTCTTATATTTAATTCTTTGTATTTCTGTGGGGTCCGTCGTGATTTTTCCTTTGTCATTTCTGATTCTGTTAATGTGTGTAGATTCTCTTTTTCTCTTAATAAGTCTGGCTAGGGTTTTATCTATTTTGTTTATTTTTTCAAAGAACCAGCTCTTGGTTTTATTGGTTTTTTTCTCTTGTTTTATTATTCTCAGTTTTATTTATTTCTTCTCTCATCTTTATTATGTCCCTCCTTCTGGTGACTTTGGGCCTCATTTGTTCTTCTTTTTCCAATTTCATTAATTGTGTCTTTAGACTATTCATTTGGAAATGTTCTTCCTTCTTTAAATAGGCCTGGATTGCAATATACTTTCCTCTTAGAACTGCCTTTGCTGCGTCCCACAGAAGTTGTGGCTTTTTGTTGTTGTTGTCATTAGTCTCCATATATTCTTCGATTTCTGTTTTGATTTGGTCGTTAACCGATTGATTAATTAGGAGAATGTTGTTAAGTCTCCATGTATGTGTGAGCCTTTTTGATTTCTTTCTAAAATTTATTTCTAGTTTTATACCTTTTTGATCTGAGAAGTTGGTTGGTAGGATTTCAGTATTTTTGAATTTACTGAGGTTCTTTTTGTGGCCTAGTATGTGGTCTATTCTGGAAAATGTTCCATGTGCACTTGAGAAGAATGTGTATCCTGCTGCTTTTGAGTGCAGAGTTCTGTAGATGTCTGTTAGGTCCATCTGTTCTAGTGTGTTGTTCAGTGCCTCTGTGTCTTTACTTATTCTCTGTCTGGTTGATCTGTCCTTTGGAGTGAGTGGTGTGTTGAAGTCTCCTAAAATGAATGCATTGCTGTCTATTTCCTCCTTTAATTCTGTTAAGTATTTGTTTCACATATGCTGGCACTCCTGTGTTGGGTGCATATATGTTTAAAATGGTTATATTCTCTTGTTGGACTGACCCCTTTATCATTGTGTAATGTCCTTCTTTATCTCTTGCTACTTTCTTCATTTTGAAGTCTATTTTGTCTGATACAAGTACTGCAACACCTGCTTTTTTCTCTTTGTTGTTTGCATGAAATATCTTTTTCCATCCCTTCACTTTTAGTCTGTGTATGTCTTTGGGTTTAAAGTGAGTCTCTTGAAGGCAGCATATAGATGGGCCTTGTTTTTTTATCCATTCAGTGACTCTATGTCTTTTGGCTGGTGCATTCAGTCCATTTACATTTAGGGTGATTATGGATAGGTATGTACTTATTGGCATTGCAGGCTTCAGATTTGTGGTTACCAAAGGTTCAAGGTTATTAACTTCCCTACTATCTAAAAGTCTAACAACTAACTTAATATGCTATTACAAACACAATCTAAAGGTTCTTTTTTTGTTTGTTTCCTCCTTTTTCTTTCTACTCCATTCTTTTTATATTAGGTATCATATTGTACTGTTTGTCTGTACTGTTTGTCTATCCCTTGATTTACTTTGGGGATAGTTAATTTTGCATTTGCTTAGTAATTAGCTTTTCTATTTTCTTTACTGTGGTTTTGTTACCTCTGTTGACAGCTATTAAATCGTAGGAACACTTCCATCTATAGCAGTCCCTCCAAAATACACTGTAGAGATGGTTTGTGGGAGGCAAATTCTCTCTGCTTTTGCTTATCTGGGAATTGTTTAATCCCTCCTTCAAATTTAAATGATAATCTTGCCAGATAACGTAATCTTGGTTCAAGGTCCTTCTGCCTCATTGCATTTAATACATCATGCCACTCCCTTCTGGCCTGTAAAGTTTCTGCTGAGAAGTCTGATGATAGCCTGATGGGTTTTCCTTTGTATGTGATCTTATTTCTCTCTCTGGCTGCTTTTAATAATCTGTCCTTATCCTTGATCTTTGCAGTGTTAATTAGTATGTGTCTTGCTGTTGTCTTCCTTGGGTCCCTTGTGTTGGGAGATCTGCGCACCTCCATGGCCTGAGAGACTATCTCCTTCCCCACATTGGGGAAGTTTTCAGCAATCACCTCCTCAAAGACACTTTCTATCCCTTTTTCTCTCTCTTCTTCTTCTGGTGCCCCTATAATGCAAATATTGTTCTGTTTCGATTGGTCACACAGTTCTGTCAATATTCTTTCATGCATAGAGATCCTTTTTTCTCTCTGTGCCTCAGCTTCTTTGTATTCCTCTTCTCTAGTTTCTATTTCATTTATTGTCTCCTCCACCCTATCCAATCTGCTTTTATTTCCATACCTCCATGAGCATGTTAATGATTTTTATTTTGAACTTCCTTTCAGGGAGACTCATAAGGTCTATATCATTTAAATCTTTCTCAGGAGTTGTATTCATAATTTTACTCTGGACCAGGTTCCTTTGGCATTTCATATTTGTGTATGGCGCCCTCTAGTGCCCAGAAGCTCTACTCTCTGGAGCTGCTCAGCCCCTGAAGCAGTGTGGGGATTGTAGGGGAGTGGTATTGGTGCCTTGGGGGAGGAAAGAGCTGTTTCCTGGTTCCTGGCTGCTATGCCTTGTCTCCACTGCCTGAACCAGTGGGCTGAGCACACAGGTATAAGCCTCTGTGCTTTGCGTTTTTAGTTGCTGTAGACAGATCTTCCCTCTGGCTGGCCTAACACCAGGGAAGGATTTCCCGGTTTGCAAGCCTGGTGGGGCTGGCCAGAAGAAAGGCGCACTACTCTGCCTGTCACAGAAGGGGTTCTTGGAGCTGTGTAGGCACCCAGGGAGCTGGAGCACCTGAAGATCGTGAAAGCTCCCAACCTGCTGGGCAGAGTGCACCCGGACAATTTTGTCTGCCTGTCCTTTCTCCTGAGTAGTAAGCTCTGTGCAATCCTTGCCCCTTTAGCAGCCCTCTTGCTAAGGGCTTCTTTGTTAGGAAGTCTCTCAGACTGCCCGCCTTTCTTTTGTCCCCAAGCAGCTGGGTATGGATCCCTGCTTTCACAAGCAGCTGGAATCTTAGTGTCTCCAGGAATTCTGCCTGTCTTAGTTTTCCAACCCCCTAATTACAAGAGTATCATGAAAGCACCATGAAATGTAGGTTTCTGCTCCATAGAAGATCTCCAGAGTTAGGTATTTAGCAGTCCCATATCTCCACTCCCTCCCTGCTCCGTTCCTGTTCCTCCCACCGGTGAGCTGTGGTGGGGGAATGGCTTGGATCCCTCAGGACCACAGCTTTAGTATGTTACCCTTTTCTGTGAGGGCTGCTCTTGTCTCCGGGTGTATGCAGTTTGTTGCTGTCCTCTTTCCCGTTGCTCTTTCAAGAGTAGTTGTAGTAGCTTTATTTTCATATTATATGAGATTTTAGGAGGAAGCCTCTGTCTCACCTCTCACACTGCCATCTTTAATCCAATCCTTTAGGATTTATTTTTAATTAATATTTCCATTCTGTTTCCACGTTGTTTTCTTGACTTTCTCTACAGCCTCCTTTAGTTCTCTGGGCATCTTTAAGTCTTTGTCTAATGTATCTGCCATTCGTGTCTTCTCAGGAACAGTGCCTGTTGATGTTTGTTGAACACTGGACATTTGCATCTAATAGAGTGGTAATGCTGGAACTTACGTTCTCCCCCTTAGGGTTTACTACCCTTTGTTTATTGGGTGTAATCCTTGTCAGCTGTCTCTGTGCCTTCCGAGGCCTGCCTTGAGCATCCTCAGGCATGCACCCACACTGCTCTCCTCCAAGCTGCAGTTGGGTTTGAACATCCTTATCCTTCCCAAGGGGAATAAAGGTTGCTGACCCTGAAACTCTCCTAGAAGCCACTTCAGCTGGACGGGCTGCCCACCCCTGAGCACCTGTGAGCAGAAGCAGCCGTCAGAGCACAGGCCCCAATGTTTGGAGGACAGAGTCCTTTTTGTCCACCCTGATGCCTACAGGCTGACCCAGGAACGTGTGCACAGCCATCTGCCATGTGGCTGGGGGTTGGGTGGGCAGCTGAGAGGGCACATAGAGCTGAAATTGACCAAAATTAACCCCAGTTCACTGTCCAAGCTTCCTCTGGAGGTTGTAAGCCTTCAGCAGGCTCCAGAGTTCCAGAAGCAGTTACTTCAGACAGATTCCACCGGGGCTCCTGGTGCTTCCCACTGGCATCTTTCCGGAATCCTCTCGAGACCTTTCTGAGAATATAGGGATTGCTTATGCTCGTGTGCTCATGGAAATGACCCAGTAGAGGTGGAAAAGGTCGATATGCCAGGCGAGCTCCAAGTCTCTCACAACTGACTCCGTGCAGTGCCTTAGTGGTCCCGTGTGTTTTGCCCTTCTGCTCAGTACAGGAAACACCTGATGTTCCTGGTGGGTGGGCTGAGCCAGAAAGATCTTTAAAAGCACGACTTTGTGAGTCTGCATAGTAACGGTGCCCGTGCCTTCCCTCCGTCCCCAGTGCTACAACTGCGAGGAGGAGGCCATGTACCACTGCTGCTGGAACACATCCTACTGCTCCATCAAGTGCCAGCAGGAGCATTGGCACGCCGAGCACAAGCGGACCTGCCGCCGGAAAAGATGAAGGCTGCTCCTCCGGAAGGCGCCGACGGCTGCTCTGCTCAGACACAGCGGTTTTTGTTTCCAAGAAGCCAAAATTGTTTAGAATTTGCTTCCCATTTTGCACCAGCCTTTAAACACTTTTCGTGGAGAAATTTTGCACAGTAGTTTAAATCTTTTGTTAATGCTCCTCCGGAGTTTTTCAGGGGGTAAAAGTAACATCAGTGGAGGATATTATTTTAAATAAATTTTAATTGAGAGTTTGTTGCATTTTCAGCAAATTTTAAAACATTTTTAGGTTTTACAGAGATTTTAACCTTTAAACAACAGATCTTTAAAAAAAACAGGTGAATAAAAGTGAGTTTAACAAGAGACATTTAAAGTAGATCTGAATGTAAGAACTACAGAACTGTTTCAGAAATAAAACATACTACCTTGATGTGGAATTCATTTCTTAACCTTGTTGAGCTGGTTTTGTTCAGTGTCATTCACTGTTTAAAGGCATTATCTATTGGTTATGCCGGTGGGTGTGTGATTGAATTTAGGGAACAGGGTTGACACAGCAGGTGCTAGGCCTGCATATTTTTTCTTAAATATTTCCCAATTGTGTTTTTTCATTATTTCTTTTCAATATATAACTTTTATAACAAATTATTAGCTTTGATCTTGTAGTTTAAAATTGCAGGGAACTGGGGTAATCTTTTACTGAGCTGGATCTTAGAGAAAATGAATATTTAAATTTTAAAGTTTGCACATTTCATCTTTGTCCTAACATGAGTGCTTGTAACAAAATAAACAAAAAAAAAGCCAAAAACTACCTTTATCCGTACATGAGATTATAGATGAGGCATACGAATTTCTTTAATGCTCTTCTCCCCAAATATCATCCAATGGCCTCTTCTCTGGTGTCACCTCGTATAGTGTAAGTTAATACTAAAAGGAAAGAAAGCACTTAAGTTTCACAGAAGCCGTCATGTTTGTAGTAATGGGTCATTGCTTACTAATGAACTCCATCACTGTACACAGAATGAAGAATAATGCATGTTAATTTTCTTGTATCAAAGATGCCGTGATTTGTAAAAAGTCTGTATTTTGCGGAATGTCTGGATTAAGAAGCATTACCAATAGGAATGGATCGATAGTTGAACAATGATTTTTTATAATAGATATATAAAATACAGCCAGGAAACCTTAAATTTTTTTTTTAACTCACAATCTATGTTTTTTCAAAGACTGATCTTAGACCAAGTCAAATGCCCATTTATCATTTAGTTTTTTTTTTTAAGGTTAGCAAAATAATTTGTAAATATTTATTTAGACCTTTGATATTTATTAAAGCAGTTACACACAATTGGAAGTGAAAGAATCAGGAGAAAAGCCTTTTAAAAAGTTTTCTCCAGGTTTGTCAGGGTCACTCTAAAGATAAAAATGTAACTATGTCTTCTGTGAGCTAATTATCCATCTGGTCCCAGTGCAGTTGCAGATGGTGGTGACACAAGTTAATCGACAAGCTACTGCCTGGTGGTGCCCAGTGTCCCCATTTCCACATACCTGAATCATGCTGTGACTGGGCATTCTCCCCCCCCCTCATGGCCATGTCATTAGTCAGTGTTGCCACGGTGCCAGTGGTCTGACTGAGACATCTTAACCAAGAACACTTACCTTCTCTGATTGTTTTTCAAGTTTTAAAACTTCGATCCACCCCTATGAGAGCAAGTTATTGTGGATATATTTTCGGTGTAAAATCATTCCAGAGTATGTACTACTTAACTGATAGCTGCATGAAAGTACGATGCGTGTTACTTTGGCTCTTGTGTCTCTGTTGACACGGTTGCACATTTCCAAGTACTACAGTGTGAAAACTGTGTGTTAAAAAAAAAAATTAAAAAAAAAGATCGTGGCCTGGTTTTGTAAAAGTTTTAGGTAAAATTACAATTGATTGTTTTAGGAATCATTATTAAAAATTTTCTGCAAATCATAAAGCTATATCAAAGTGTTGAGCTTAGCCACTATGCACATTGTAATTATTCATTGTGGCTGTCCAGTTCTATGATGCATTCTGGCATTTTGTAAGCTGCTCTGACTAGCAATATATAGATTCATTTAATGTGTTAACATTGGTTAATAAATGTATTTAAAAAAAACTTTCTTTAATAAACTGGTTTAGTCCATTTCCCTGTACCAGACCAAACACAAATATAGCCCCTGGTGATCCTATACTGTAGGACATCCATTTGACGACTATTTAACTTCATATAAAATCAGTGTGCTAAAAATTAATTCATGTTGAATTTACTTTTCCCAGCACTCAGAAAAACTCAAAATACTTTCACAAGGTCTCAGAAAATTCAGATTTGACTACACAGCCTGTTTTATTAACCCTTATACTAGGTTGAACATAGAGAAATCATTCAGTAAACATTCAAAATTGGTTGATATCATCCATTTCATACATCTAGAATCAAATGCACCATCTCTCCACTTCTCCAGATGGTTCACGAGATGCCTCCTGGCCAGGCCATAATGCAGCACGTGGCCCTGCCCCTTGTTTGCCTCCAGTAGCTAATTCAGTACTCAAATTTCTGACATTATAAAATATTGCTGGGCCCCACCCCCAGTATTTGCATTGCTAACAGGTTCCCAAGCATTGCTGATGGGACAAGCCTTCACAACCACTGCTTTCCTCATGAAAATAAAAGTCCACATACATGCACAAAATACATTGTATAAAACATTATT
Organism: Smutsia gigantea; assembly: GCA_032199065.1. Classification (NCBI taxonomy): domain Eukaryota; kingdom Metazoa; phylum Chordata; class Mammalia; order Pholidota; family Manidae; genus Smutsia; species Smutsia gigantea. Next base: position 93,012 of record JAVSCE010013915.1, read on the forward strand.
TTACAGATTCCTAAGGCCTATCTAACTCCCCACCCCAGAAAGATCCCTCAGGTTAAGAATCCCCCATCCAGTGGGACTGGAGAAGCAATATTATGGGTAGACAGACAAAAGGAGTCTTGTTACTGGGATCTAGAGCAGAGCCTCTCCATAGTTCATGTGCAGACAGATCACCTGGGCTCTAGTTCCAAGACAGAGTTTGACCTGCTGGGTCAGGGTGAGTGAGGCTGGGGGGGGTCCTGTGATTTCTCATAAGCTTCCAAGATTCTGCTGACCAGGGCTTATACCTGAGGCAAGGTGGTAAAGGGTACATGAATTCACAAAACTATTTCACTGAAAGATAAATTGCATGAAACTGTGGTCAAATGAAAAGATAGAATGTGGGGCACATACATAATTTAAATTTTTCTAATGACCATATTTAGAAATAAAAACACCATTTCAACATGTAATATAAGTGATATTTTACATTCTTGTTTTGCACTAAGTTTTTGAAATCCAGTGTATGTTTTACGCACATCTCCATTTGGACTAGTTTCATTTCATCTACATGTGACTGATCGGTACCCATACTGGATAGCCCAGTCTAAAGATGGCATTTGTCTTACCAAGAGCATGCCCCCATCAGCACCTTACCTATAGTCAGGATTTATTCAGCAAATGTGTGTGAGAGGGCCTACTTGACACCCAGGAGCTGAGGAGAAAAAAAATCAGGTTTTGCTAAAAAGTAAATAAATTGAAACTGTGAGCGTAGACTCTTAGTGTGAGATTAAAGAGCTTAGAAACCAGTCAGCAAGTTCTGAATTGACATTTAGGAAGCTCTGAAAAGGGTCCTATGGGGCCCTATGGCTCTAAAGGGCATTTCGATAACCTTTTATGTAGTCTGACTTCTTAACGTCATACTGGAGAGAAAGCTGAGTGAGACCCAGAGCTGCTGGAAGTCAAGCCGCTTAGCATCATATCTCCTCTTCCACAGCCCCTTGAAGGCTTGATAGTAAAGTCTTGCAATAAGAAATAGTCCCTACTCTCCAGGAATGACACAGTAAAACTGAATGTATACTATTCAGTGTAGAATGCTAAGAAAATTCAGAAGGCAAAGTGTAAAAACATTAATTAGTGCATTCATTTAAACTATACTTGGGCTCCTACAGCACCAGTATTAGATACTGAGTGTATAATAATGAACAGAACAGACATGATTCCTGGCCCACGTGCTCATGTTCTAGTGAGGGTGTCAACCAAATACAATGTGCTTAAAAACTAGAGTTAGGTGCAGTGATGGAAAAAAACACAGGACTGTAGGATACAAAGCATAAACAGGAGGGGAAAGAATTACGGAAGGCTTAAAAAATGTGTATGTAAGCTGAATCTTGAAAGGTGAATAGGAGTTAGCTGGGGAAGAAAAGCATTCCAGAGCACCCAGTATTGGTTTGGGTGATACATTTTTCTCCTTCATATGTTTATTATGAACATGTAAAATAAGGAAAAAGTTATAAAAGAAAAAAGTATTACCTAGAGAAGTCTACAGGGTTAAGAAAAATAATTTCTTTTCAGGTAATGGGACTTGAGGTGGTTCAGGAAGCCAACAGGAAGGTGTCCTGAAGAGGACGCCTGCAGGGCACAGTGATCCGGGAAATAAGGGCAGGCAGGGTAAAATAGACAAAGACGTGGAGACCAGACACACTTAAGTGTGTCAGTGACCGGGTGAGACAGACTGAGGGAGATGATGCCAAGGCTGAGGCGCAGCACCCGAGTGACGCCGGCAGCAGGGCAGTGCAAGATGGCCCTCCTTGTCCTTTTCCAAAGAAGAAGGAGATGTCCATCTATGAGCACCAGCATCAGGTGCCAGGGCACCTAAGAGGAGCGCCTTCTGCCTGTGCATCTGAAAACAGGCAAGTAGACGACTATGTGGGCTGTGGCGCCAGGGGAGCAGCAAGCCTGCCTCAAGCCATTTTGCTGCAGTTGGGAAAAAGCATGGAGTGTTGGCCGGGGCAGATGACCACAGAAGATAGGGAAAACACAAAAATACAGCTGCACTAGGGGAGTTCCAAAGATGCCATTGGAGAGACCAAAGTCTGGATGCAGCAGGGAAGGTAAGGACTTTACCAGCGTCTCCCTACCAAGGACAGACGACGGGCTGATGGTATCTGGTAATAGCCTCTCCCAGAGGACAGGAGAGTCATGAGTGTCTGGCTGCCCCGCTACCCCAGCTGGCTATGCAGCCAGAGAACCCATTTCTCTCCAGTAGCATACAGGTACTGAAGTGGGACCCCATGAATGGCAGGAGGGAGGAGATCAGGAAAGAGGCAAAAAAGACTAGCAAAGGGCATTAAAGAGATGCAGATCCCACTGACTGAACTACCACGAGCCTCTGGGGTACCACACCTGCGGGCTTCCCTGCTGGGTCCATAGGCATCTGTAATGCCCTGGGAGCTAAACCCGTACCTCCCCCCACTCTGGACCTGATGGCTTCACCAGTAGACTTTACCAAACATTAAAAAAAAAAAAAACCAACTCTTCCCACTTTTCCCAAAAATGGAAGAGGAGGGAATCAACTTCCTAACTCATTCTATGAGTCCAGCACTTTTAACACTTAGATTTGATTTGCTTTTTTGAGGATGTTTTGATGTTTTTGAGGATCTTGCATCTATGTTCATGAGAGATACTGGTCTGCAGTTTTCTTTGAAAGTCTTTTGTCTGATCATCAAAGTCTTTGATGACGAAGACACTAGAAGAAAAGAAAACCGCAAGCAATATTCTTTATAGGCACTGATGTAAAAATTATCAACAAAATGCTAGCAAACTGAATTCACGAGGTTGTTAAAAGGGCTATACACCATGATCAAGTGGGATTTATTCCTGCAATAAATGACCTTATGCAAGGTTCAACATTAGACAAGTATTAGGGTAATACACCACATTAACAGAATGAAGGAAAAACCACATGATCATCTCAGTTGACACAGAAAGGGCATTTGGCAAAATCCAACCCCCTTTTGTAATAAAAATAGAAGGAACCTCCCTCCATATAATAAAAGCTATATATAAAAAGCCCACAGTGAACGTCACACTCAACGATGAAAAACTGAAAGCTTTCTTTTAAGATCAGGACCTGGTGATGCCCACTTTACCACTTGTGTGCAACATAGTTCTAGCCCTCGCAGTTAGGTAAGAAAAAGAAATAAAAGGCAACTGAATTGGAATGGAAGACACAAAATGATCTCTGCTCACAGATGACATCATATTATATTTAGAAAACCCCAAGATTCCACCAAAAAACTAATAGAACTCATAAATGAATTCAACAAAGTAGCAGGATACAAAGTACACTAAAATCAGCTTTATCTCTATACATGAACATTAAATAATAAGAAAAGGAAATTTTGAAGACAGTTCCATTTACAATAGCATCAAAAAGGAAAAAGATACTTAGGAATTAGCTTAACCGAGGAAGTTAAAGATTTATACAATGAAAGCCATAAAACATTGCTGAAAGAAAGATGATATAGGTAAATGGGAATGCATCCCATGTTCATGGGTTAGAAGGCTTAGTATTATTTAGATATCAGTATTGCCCAATATAATCCCTATCCAAATTCCAAAAACATTTTTGCATAAAAAGATAAACCCATCCTAAAACTCATTTGCCATCTCAAGGGATCCCAAATAGCAATAACAATCTTGAAAAAAGAAGTTTAAAGCTGAAGAACTCACACTTCCAGATTTCAGAACTTACTACAAAGTACCGTAATCATTAGTGTGGTCCTGACAAAGACATGTAGACCACAGGAATAAGAGCCCAGTAATAAACTCTGGCATATATATCAAATTATTTTTGACAAGTGTGCCAAGACCATCTAATGGGGAATGGACACCCTTTTCAACAAATGGTGCTAGAAAACTGGGTGTCCACATGCAAGAGAATGCAGGTGGACCCTTACCTGATACCAATACAAAAATTAACTCAAAATGGGCCAAATATCTAAATGTAAGCCCTAACTTTATAAAACTCTTAGAAGAACACAGAAGACAGAAGCATGATGTTGGCTTTGGCAATGATCTTAAAGGGATCTCTGCACGCCAGTATTTACAGCAGCTTTATGTGCCAGGCCTGTAGGTTGCACCCTTCAGCTGCAGGTCCTCATCCTTGGCTGCCCTGAGCCTGGGCCCTGGTCAGGGGAAATAGACCATTAGGAAGAACCAGAAGAAAGGATGAGGGAAGGAATCAGAAGGTGCAAGTCTTGAAATGTAGCTGGCAGAAGCATTCCTGTTTGAAATTTCAACAGCCCTGCATTTCTAGGGGGTGAGCCTCCCCACCATCCGTGCTGAGCCCATGGGAAGAGCAGCTGGAAGTGAGGCATGCTATCCCTGCCTCAGGCAGCTTTCTTGAGTCCCTTATCAGTTTGGAAGTTATCCTTTCCTAAGTCTAGTCCTTGCACTGTTTATGCCTTTCTCTTGAAACAGCTTAACAGGCCAGGTGATCTAAAGAATGGCAGCTACCTCCCATCCCCACCTGTCTACACCGGCTGCTGTCTGTAAGGGCTCAGCTCAGGTCCCATAACTGAGCTGCTTTCTGCACACCAGTCCTTTCCCCCTGGCCTGCCCCAGGCACCACGGCTGGTAAGTGGCCACACCACGTACCAGGACTTTCCCAGGTCCTCCCTCATCAAGACTCCAGGAAGGCTCACTCACATGGAAAAAACCAGCTGAGGGGGAGGAATAACGTGGGATAAAAATATCACGTGCTCATACATAACACAAACTCCAAAAGCAAGGTAGATAAATTCAACTGCATAAAAATAAAACATTTTAGCATAGAAAAAAGCAAATTAAAATAAAAAGTAACAGAAAGGGGAAAAAAACATTTTCAACTCATCATAAAGGGCTGATCTCTAATTCACAGAGCCCACAGCAGTCAAGAAGAGTCTTTAAAAGGACAACGTTAGAGAGAGACGGGCATGCCTGGGTGCTGTGTATTCGGTTCCAGACCACAGCAATAAAGCAAATATCACAAAAAAGTGAGTCAGATGAATGTTTTGGTTTCCCAGTGCATATAAGTGTTTACACTATTCTGTAGTCTATTAGGTATGCATAATAGCATTATGTCTATAAAAACAAAATACATACCTTAATTAAAAAATACTTTATTGCTAAAAAATGCTAACCATCATCCGTGCTCTCAATGGGCCACACTGGTCGCAGACCTGGAGTCACATAACATACAATAGTAAGAGAAAACTTTGAAATAAATATTGCGAGAATTGCCGCCAGAATGTGACACACAGACATGAAATGAACAAATGCTGCTGGAAAAACGGCGACGATAGACTCGCTCAAGGTGCGGCTGCCAAAACCTGCAATTTGCAAAAACTGCAGTATCTGCAAAATACAATAAAGTGAGGTTGCTTGTAATCAGACTCCCATACAGATTTAAATAAACGTCTTAAAGATTTTACTTAGCTCATTGAGGAAACAACACGTCACAACTGGCTCCAAGGAGGATTCTAAGAATCCCACTTATATAGAACACAAGGAATTCTGAAATGAATTCACAAATAGATGTGAAACAGGTTTGTTCACAGGCCAATAATCACCATTCATGGGACACAATTTGCATTTCTATGGAGAAGACTAATTGGTATTATTATCAGTTTTCTGCAATTTAGAAGTTGTCAAGTAGCTCAAGGACAATAAAGGCAGAGAACCCGGACGGTGGGCTGTGCCGGACAACGGATCTTTTTCTGCTGCTGTTTAAATCCTGCACAATATTTCCTGATAAGCTCAACCCAGTGTTTCAAGGCACATGAACAGTCACAGAAAGAGAAATACAAATGGTCTTCTGAAATCTTTTAAAAATAATCAGCCTTACTCATAATGAGAGAAATGCAAAGTAGAACCAATCCTTTCTGCTGATGAGGCCGGTGAAGCGGAGCCATGCCCGCTGTCTGCGATCCCCGGTGGGTCATTCACCTGTTCACCAATCCTGTCCAGGAACCTGGCGCCAGATTTACATGCTCCCATAAAAAATGAGCCACTTTTTGCATAAAAGAAGATGACTGTTTACAATAGCAAAAGACTAGAAGAAGGTGATGTGTCTGCTGACAGAAACGGGAGGAGAGGTTTGCCAGAGCCGAACACCGCTGCTTAGACAAGGGTCCCTAAGCTGGGAAGAAGCCAAGTCTGCCAAGGTGCTGCCTCTGGGCTGGAGGGAGAAGTGCTGGCTTGTTGTCACGGGAAGAAACACAAAACCAGCACAAACGTTACCTGTCCTGGCCAGTGGGGTGTGGAGGATTTCACAACTCCTCTTCATCCAGCTTCTATCACGGACCACGTGCCTGGGGTGCCCGTTCACAAGGTCACTATTCTGCAAGAAAACCTGTCGGGATTTTCATAATGTCCAGATGGTAATGGTAAGGTGCTGGCCCAAGTAAGCGTGGTGTTTCTTCCCCTTCCCGCCCTAATTGTGTTGTGCCCATCCGGGCGGAGGGGTCTCGATGTCCTCACACACTGTGCCTGCCCACTTCTTGCTTCCCAGCTTTGTGGCCGTAACTAGGATGTCATCCTCGGCAATTCTGTGCCTCCTGGAATGCCCACTTGAGTGCTTCAAACATGGTAGGGACTACGCCATCTGTTTTACTCATTGTCCTTCTCTGAACTGCAAGGAGCTACCGATGCCCACAGTGGTGCTGAATGGAGGGTTTCAACAGAGACATGGGAAGGACAGGCCGGAAGCAGAGGGTGATGGGGAGAAGGGACTAAGTGTAAAATCTCCCCACAGCCCATCCTTCACCTGACTGCACAGCACATGTATCGGCCGTTACCTGAGCATCTGCCTTGAACTTTAAATGACCAGATGGAGGGCTTAGTCATGCACATTACAAAGGATCACGGCATCTTTAAATTGCTTCTTCCCAAGGGCTTCTTCGCACACCCTTAAACATTTGATGGAAACTAGTAGCAAGTGTGTTTGCCTCTGCTGATAGGTTATCAACCAGGCACTAAGCAATTCTGAGCTGTGCTGTTCGAAAGAATCCTGATATCTTGGTACTTCATTGTTGTTTTCAGGACATCAGAGCGCTGGATCACTCAGTACTCCGCATCCTTGCTTAGGAAAGGGGAGTCGGCCGACCCAGAGGGCCGTGTCCTGCTGGCCTCGTCCCCTAATCCGCCAGACCCACCAACCGACAGAACGCCCCGAAGCTCGTCTTCTATCATCCTCTGAGTTTACTTTGAGAAACAAAAATGTCGCTTTATCTCCATGTGGCCCTGGCTCCCTGGGCATTCTTGTTTGGAGGGAGGTTCGTTCAAGGAGTACTGTCTAGCTGGTGGCAGGGAAATGTGATTAAATGAGTCACAGGCCTCATAACCATATTTCGGATGGAGGCCAGTATAGGGAGCAGCCTGCTTGGGGGAAGTGGGGCCTCTGAAATGGGTCGTCCACTTTGATCCCTTCTTTTCAGAGCCAGAAATGCTCGCGTGACCTCCTCTCTGTGGCAGCAGCAGGATTCCCAGGTCTCCGCCGGCATGGAGCCCGAGGCCAGCTTGTCTGCGGTCTCTGCTGGGCCCGCAGCTCAGAGGAGCGGGAGCTCCTGCGCTCTGCACAGTGACTCCCCATGGCCGGCATGCAAGGATTCATGGACTGAATAAGTAAGTGAGACACAAGTTGGAAACCTGAATTCTATAAAAGCCAAAATATCAGTCTAAGAAACTAATTTCTTTTGAAAGAAAAACTGGAATCGAAAGTTAATTCTCAGAAGTTTACCTTAGTACTTGTGTGTCTTAGGAGTCAGCAAACTATGATGACAGAGCCAAATCTATTTTTGTAGGGAATGTAAGCTAAAATAGCATTTATACTTCTAAATACTTGGAAAATATAAATATGGGAAAACTATATGGAGCTCAAATCTCCATGTCCATGAAGACCTGTAGTTCCAGAGCCTTGCCCACTTAATTTGAGTCACGCCATCAGAACTGAGTGGTTCAGACAAAAACCGCACGGGCTGCGAAGCCGAAGTTTACTGTCCAGGCCTGTGTGGGTCATGAGCTGCCCCGCCTGGGAGGCCGGCAGCGACCTGGCTCGACCCCAGCCAGCCCTGGTGCCAAGAGGCGACGAGCAGCGTGCTTGCCATCTTTCCAGGTGCAACTGCCCACGAACCACCAGCAGTTGTTCCTACCGGAAAGAGTCCCCAGCCCATCCATGCCAGCTCAGTGCCGTTTCTGTGTCCAGGAACCCTAGGGCTGGTAGCACACTTGTATGAAACCCCAAAGAGGTTGTCTGAGTCACATGACCGATGCAGCCCCTGAAAACCTGTGACGGGCCCTTGAGACTTGTGACCACGAGAAATCTGCTTTGGGACCCACTGCGGGTTCCACAAGGTCAGACGGCCAGTCCGTCAGGTCACTGCTCAGTCCACGGGGAACCCAAGTCTTCCAGGGACTCGTCTGCCTGCAGCCAGGCGGGACTCACACGCCCCTGGAGAAGGCCCAGAGTGGAGTCTGGGGAAAGGTCTTCCCTCACACTGGGTCCCGGGAGCCGGGCCGCGGGTGCCTCGAGGGCCGCTCTACAAGCCAGATGCAGCGTCTCTGCAAGGCCCATGCTGCTCCGCCTCAGGCCTCAGTGGTGTGCCCTCCACAGCCCCAAGCCCAGTGTGGACGTGCGGGCCACCCAGGGGGCTGCTGTAGGGCACATTCTGGGGGCACCACCCTGAGGCTGGGCTGGAGTGGAGGAGACAGGACGTGTCCATCTCGGCTGTCACACGTGGCTCGCACGCTCCCTTCTCACATGGTGAAAACTGGCATGGCTCCATTCTGTCCTGCCCAGCAAGCCCGCACACCACGCATCAGACAGGCTCCAGGCACTGCCTCCCCTTGAACCCAGCTCCTTCCCAGATCCCTCCAAGCTCTTGCTCTTCTCCCCACTTCCAGTTTGGAGAAGTTACCATTTTGCGGAGCTTTCCAATAAACAGTCTGTTAACCACATCTTTTATTGCTGAATTCCTTCCCCTTGGCCTTTTGCCATCCTCTGTCCTTCCCACTATTTCAAGTCAACTTGTCAAATGGCAGAGGTATCGGGCACAACAGTGGGTCATTACAACCGGCACCTGGCAACTGGCCCTAGCGGCCGGCGCGTTCAGCACCTTCTGTGTCAGGAGAGAAGCCAAGTGCATCCTGTGTCTGGCAGCGCCCGCCCACCCGCCCGCCTGGGGGGTGTCCTGGGTGCCGCATGCCCGCCAGGGGGGCCGAGTGCCGGCTCCACACTGGGCGCCAGAGGACGCGTCCTGACACTCCCTAGGGGAAGCCCGGCCGGTGCACTGCGGAGAGCAGAGCGGGGTGCACGGGCCACCAGGCCTCCCTGACACGCCGCACCGCCAGGCACGAAGGGCACACACCCCAGGCTTTTCTTCCTCCTCGCTTTCCTTTTCCGCCGCTCCACTCCTTGCTCAGTTTCTGCCTCAGGCACAGAGCTCCACCTGGGCCCCCACACCTGGAGTCACATGTGCCCTCGATCACATGGGATGGAAAGCGAAGGAAAAAAAAAGGTTTTCATCCCACGAGGCTGTGTGTCCTGACTTCCTGGCTCCCTCCCTGCTTCTGCTTTCAGTGCCCCTGTCCCTCCGGAAGCCCCAGTGGGGTAAGGCCTGCAGCCTGCCTGCACGAGCAGTTTGCGGAGGCCTTGGGGCTGGGCGGGGGCTCTGCCCCGGCTCCCCTCCTCTCCCATGGGCGCCAGTTCTGAAAGGGGCTGACTGGCCACAGTGTGACAGGGCTTGACAAACCCTGTCACCCATGAGAGTCTGAGTCCAGTTTAGTGAAGATGAGAGGGGTGGGGATGGAGGTGTGTGCCAGGGACCACGGAGCCGGGACGCCCTCCGACTCTGGAGCTGACGCTGTACACCCTCTCAAGCGGCCACCACCACTAGCTGGCAGCCACAGGGGCATTGGGGCCGGGCCAACCCCCTTCTAAGACCTCAGGTTGATTGTGGTCTAGCCCGGCTTTTTTGTTCTTACTGAAGGCTGGAAAACATGGGGTAGCAGCTCAGGGCCCCCCAGACTGTGTGACAAGGAGGTGGTGACAGCACAGCTGGGGCTCCCACTAGAGAAGCGCCCCCGGGGTCCCGGCACACCTCTCCAGGAAGTGGGAAACAACCGAGGCTCCGTGTATCGGAAGCGATGGGAGCAGGCGGTACAGCCAGATAGCCACGGGGCACGGCACCCCTGTCCACGGAGCGGTCACAGCGCCTCTTGGGGTGGATGGACCACCAAGGCAGTGAGACACCACGGAGGACAGACACCGCATGATCGCCAGCCAGCCTCCAAACCACTCCTGGCTGTGCCCCACAAATCAGCCATTTACTAAAGGGCGTGGCGCACAGTGTAACAGAAGAAAATCCCACCGAAGCCTGGGCACGCACACCCGCTCACGCACACGCACGCTGTCCAGAGCAGGTTGGGCATGGCCAGTTCCTGTGGTCAACTTGTTTGTATTTACCCCATCACTGTGAGGCCACCCCCTGAGAAAATGGTGCCTTCCTTGCAATATTCCGCATAATTCAGTGCAGCCAGGGGGGCCTTATACCAGCCACCCTCTTTCACACACTCAGAGCAAGTCCCCCTGTTAATGTAGGGTTGTCCTGAACAGAAGCTGGGGCGGGGGCCAGTGGAGCTCCGATACAAAGGCGCTTTGGTTAAACCTGGAAACGTGTGCAGATCTGAGATCTGCTCATCTTCATGTGCATAAAACTTATTTTTTTATAATCATTAGGCTGAAATCCATTACCTCCTACTGCTCCCCAAGCCATAAGAATTCTCAGATTTGGGGCAGAAGGTGGAGCTGTTGGTTGTCAAGTGAACCAAGATGATTTGGGTCAGAATGGTCAGCCGGACCACCTTCCTCACGTGCAAAGGTCCCCTGCCAGGCAGCAGATGGAAATATGGTACTTGTGGTCCCAAAATGTTACCAATAATATGTACACTTGCAGCAAAATGTGAACAAATATATTTAGATATATTTAAAAGAATTAAAAAAAACATATCACAAAACATTTGTTGCCATAGGAATTTTTTTAGCAATAAATGCCCACATCAAAATTTAAACATTGTTCAAAGTATGATTATCTTTACTAATAAGTAATGCAACAAATTATGTAAACAGTCAGATACATTTCCCATTTCCCTGTAGGAGTCACTTCCTTCTGGGATTGAAGCTGTCCCAGTTTTCCAGGGGACCAATTAAGAAACTGCTATTTTCAGAGCAACAAAAATAAAAGCTTTTATTTGTTCATTTGAATATAAAACAGGCGTTATCACAGATGTACAAAGCTTACTGGTGGTTCAACATATGAGAAGGTTGCCGTCCTTTGCACATAAAAATTCTGTTTGAAATAGTGATTGGTTGAGTACATGAATTTCTCTACCAGTCACCACACTCTATGAAATAACGCTGCTAACATTCAACTGATAAAAGGGACAGTCTCCCTTGGGTAAAGTGTCAAGCAGGATTAAATATATATAATAAACAAGCACCATGAGGAAGCCGCCCTGTTGGGTTAGGTCTGTGTTTCAATGTTCATTGTGGACCCTCCTTTGTGCAAGGTGATTTACACGGTTTTGTCTGACTTCAAAAGCACAAGGTCACGAGACAAACACTGGTTACATTCTCATGAATGATTTATCCACAGTACGACTGCTAATATGGAACGACCCTTCCTTATTGCTGAAACAGGTGGTACCTAAGCATCCCCTTTCCTTTCTCTTGCATAACAGAACTTCGATCCTAGCCCCCAACTGTTTGTCTGAGCCCCTCTACTCTAACACCAGAGATGGCAAGATGTCACTAACCACTTGCACAGACTCACTGCCTTGCATGTGAAGCTGATATGGTGAAGGTCATGTGTGAAGGGACATCTGCTTTGTGTGCTTCTGACATCAGCAGACTGCACGCATTATCCTGCAATTGTGTTTCCTAATTAGGGTCTTATATGAAACCTTAAGCCCTCTTCCCCTTAAACAAGGGTGTAAGAAAAAGTCTTTTTTCTCTGTGTGGTAGGGTTTGTCCCCCTTAGGAAGCAGGAGACTGCAGGAATGTGTATCTGAAGCATGTAGAGAAATACTCATATACTACATGCTTGGCAATGAAGTCAAACAATATTTTAAAAATCAAATGATTTGTGGAGATGGAAGGATACACTCCACATGCACACAAATTTAAAAAATATTCCACTTAAAATTTAAAAAAACAATTAGCCTTGGATCTCAGAAGTAAAAAAAAAATACTCTCTTTTAGCAAAGGGCTCACTGCTGGCACGGGTAGCAAAGGCAGATAAAGACATTGCTACAATGTAGTGAAAAGAGAATCTAAACTTTGCCCAGCAACAGTCTTTGTCATGCATATCTAGCAACGAGAGCCACCGCAGGGTCATATGTGTGTGTGTGTGGGATTTTAAAATAAAGCACACCGGGGTAGCTGAGGCCTCTTCTCCACTGGACCCAGATGGGCCGATTCAGTTGGGGGGTATACGGATGAGCTCTGAAAACAGGAAGGCATGTGAGGCAGCAGCTGCGGGAGGCCTCAGGCGGCTCAAGTGGGGTCCCGGCAGCCCCTGTTCACGCCGGGTGGGGAGCCCAGAGAGCTGACCCAGGGGACCGTCTCCATGTCTTTTTCCCTTCAAACTATTCTGGACACTGTCCACTCTGCACAGTGGCCATCTGAGGGGAACCAACACCACGGGTGCAAATGACCACAGACAGCCTTCCTTTCCATACCGAGGACCAAAAAAGGTGACACAAACAGAATGAAGGGAAACACTGTGGCGAATTCCTGCAGCTCGGAGAGCAGAGCTGCTCACCAGCTGCCCAGCACAGCGAGGACAGGCTGGCACCGGCCGCTTGCTGCTGCCTCACAGCAGAGGGAAAACATGCATGCTGAGCCTCGAACTCTGCTCCATCTCTGAGACGGCACTGACTCTCGAGCTGGTCTCTGGTTCTTTAAGGGCTGCGCAGACGAGGCCGCTACAGTCGGAGACTGCTCGCATCAGCAAGCGGGTGAGAGGACCTCTTTATCTACAGTACAGTGGAGGGGACACCATGCAAGTGACAGGTTCTGCATTAAAACTTTAAAATCCCCTGTGCTCACTAGTGAATTTATATCTCATATATATATTTGTTGTGATACCATCCACGCAAGATAATGCAACACTTTTATATTAGCAAATATTACAAGACTTTAATATTCTTGAATGTTTTTCTCTTTTATACTTCTAAAGAGATCAAAATAAATTAAACGTTTTGTACATAATTACATATGAAGAAGTTAACTTATTTTATCTTTTTAGTTTAGTACAAAGATATTTGCAAGATAATTGCCGAAATACACCTTATTTATCATTTCTTCTCGTTCTGCTAACTTCAAAGGCCATATAGCAGCCTTTGTTTCTTCAGCACATTTCTGACAAAGAAAGCTGCTAAAATCTAATTGGAAGGTGCTATTTGGAAGGTTTTCTCGTACCTCAACAAACTTTCCTAAAGGATGAGATCTAGCAATGGCTTAAATTAGTAACAGGTCCATGTCATTAAGATCTCATGACACATTAAACAGAGAAAACAATTCTCTGTCACACTACATAAACTGTTTAACAGAACCCATCTGGAGGGCAGAATATCTTTTAATTGCTATTTTGGCTTAACAAAATACCACATTTACGAAGAAAGCACTTAATATCCAATAATTAAAAAAAAAAAGAAAAGCAAGTTTTTGAAATGGGCTTTCCCAACGAACTGCAGGCAGCAATCCTAGTCCTTCTACGTGAACTTCAGTGGCCACTCCACGTCTCAGCCCTGCCCATCAGGACACCGTGGAAAGTCTCCTCATCGCCACGTGACGAAGGCTCCATTCCGGCAAACTTCACCCTCACGTCTGCACACTTTAGTGACACTGAGAAAAACGTTCACATCTCCAGGCAAGTCCGCGGGGCCAGAGATGGGGCTACATGTTGTAGGCCACGTAGATGGGGTCCAGCTGGTCGGCCAGGAACCCGTCCCTCAGGTGCATGCGCTGCTTCTCCCCGCGGGAGTTGATGGGGGTGACACCGATGTCCACCACGACCACCACCCCCACCACCAGGTAGTGCTCCTCCAGGACCACGTTGGTCACCAGTGGGACCAGGTCCAAGGCTTCCTGCTCTGACCCGTCAAGCTCAACCACCACCACCAACAAGTTTGTCCAGGTGAAAACAGCGCTGCAAGAGAGAAAAAACCATCACTACACCAGGGGGGTTAGCAAATTATTCCGTTTTCTTTCCAGGAGCTCCATGTGGCTCTTCCATGTGGCTCAGCCCTCGTGGCCCCTGGGCCCCTGAGCACGTGTCCTTCAGCTCACACACCCCGCCAACTTTCCCTGCTGGCTCTCAGGGGGGCTGCCCTGCGCACCCGAGTACTCTACACCTGCAAAGCCCTGCCTGCGGCGCCCAGCGTGCTCAAGGGCGCCTGGCAGGTCTGTGCCCCCAAGGGCAGAGTCCGTGTCCTGCCCCTGGGTTTGGGCCAGCAGGCACCACGGACAGTGGGCGTGAGCCGAGGTGGGGAGAAGAAGCCAGGGCTGTTGGCTGGTCCTGACGTGGCCCTGCCACAGCAGGATGGGGACAGTTGGGGGGAGCAACGTGTGGAGAAGAGCTACCGGTGGTCGAGGTCGGACGTGGGGCATGGCAACTGATGGCGGTTCAAGTACTGCCCCTGGGTGACAGCCATGTGGCTGGAGCCGCCTGTGTGGATGCCTCAGGTGTCAGAGGTCCATCCCTTAGTGTTTTATTTAGGGTCTTCTGGGGAGGAAGCCTGCCCCGTTTGTGGAAGCCCAGTGCTCTGCACCAATGCCGCGTCAGCCTCCCACGGGGGGCTTGCAAAAGTGGTGGTTTGAAGAGCTTGCTCCGCCTGGCCCCCGGTGCCCACGGTCTGCCTGGCTGAGGACAGCAAGTCCCCGGGAGGAGGGGCTGGGATGACAGGCAGCCCTGGGCCCGCAGCCTCCTGGCTGACCGGCGGTGCCATCTCAGCAGCCAGGCAGGAAGTGTTTGGGAATGTCCACTACTGTTTCCCCAAAGTGTGAGAAGTGTGTCCACAGGAAAGAAATGCCGATTTTGTTCAGTATGGCCAACAGATACATGGAAATGAAAGGGAAGTCACGGAGGAAGGGTCGGTAGAGCACCCCCTGGGTCTCGCTCGGTGGCACCTGTGTGCGTCAGGGCGCCTTCTGACCGAACGGCTGCCTGAGCACAGCTGAGGGCCCCCCACGGCAGGACGCGCGCCCAAGACATCGCAGCCTGTGTGCGTCTCGGCCGCCTGGGTGTCGCTTCGGTGTGGCCCTTGAGTTGCTGGCACAGAATCAGGAACCAGCTGTGGGCTAGACCTTCCACTGTTCCTCCATCAGAGCTTCCTACGGGCTAAGCACGTTTAACGCTGACTGAGGGGCAAGGAAAGATGCGGTCACACTGTGGGATGTGGGCTCTCAGCCTTGTCTGAGTGCAGAGGACCTGGGGGGCACTGCGTGCAGCAGGCAGGACGCAGCCAGGGGGAGAGACCTGCAGCACGGGGGCTCCCGGCCGCCACGGCTACCAGATGAAGAAGGAAACACGCGCTTTCTCTTCCTGGGGTCACGTGCTTGCATGGGCACGTATGGGCCCTCGCTGACCAGGCAGCGATGCAGCCACGCTTAAGACAAGAGTGAGAGTCACGGCTGGACGCAGACTTTTAAGGGGGGAAAAGCCTCTTTGCAACTAGACAGAAAATATTTGAGGGAGGTAATACAAGCCAGTCTAAATTACTTTCTTAAAAATATAAGAATGGAAGGCTGTAATTGCTCCTGCCTAGTTGCTGGGCTGATCTCCTTCAAGGGTTTCTGTCCCTCTCTGCACACTGGTGGAGAAGGAGGCCTTTGCCTCAGGCCAGGGGGGCTGTCAGAGCCCTGGCAGCAGAACCATTTATCGGTTCTCCTCCAAGTCCTCCCTGCTCAGTTCAGGAAATGGCCACAAACAGCAGCTCAGGAGAGGCAGCGACCACTCAGGCGGCCCACCCAACAGGAGCAGCTGCTCCTCGGAGCTTTGAGACGGTCTCATCGGGCTGTGAGCGAGCAAATGCACAGCTTCAGTGTAGAGCCACCTTGCCTTCATAAATGCTATGCAAAGGGGCCAGCCAGCCTGAGAGGAGTGTGGGCGCCGCAGCCCCTGCCGGCCCCGGGGTCCCTACGCAGTGCAACACGCTCGGGGCAGCACAGCCCAGGAACAGCCGGGGAGAGGAGGGAGCCCAGTGGCTGCCCCCAGGGGTAGGTTGGCGGGAGGCTCTGGATTCCTGGCTCATCCAGGGTCTCCCGACGTCACACTGGCCCGCACAGGTCCCAAGACGGCAGGCATTCTCTGTGCCTGCCTGCACAGGTGTGTTCTCTTCCTATATCATGCTTTTGCAAACCAAAACCAACTAAACAACTTGTCTCCCCTAAGGGCTCCTGACTGTCAAGCTGTGTGCCTGGCCAGAGGCTTCCCGCCAGGTGGAGACACCCAGGGATGTCCGTCTCATGCACAGACTGCTCCTGCCGCGCGTGCATGGCACACTCACCACTCTGTCACGCTCTTGTGCGCTCTGATCACGGAGGTCTCGATGTCGATGGGGTGGTAGCGCATCCCCCGCAGCTCCATGGCTTCATCCAGGGCCCCCACCACGTAGAGGGCATCGTGGCGCTCTGCTCAGGCAATGGGAGACATGTGTGACCTTCACCACCACAGTGCTCAAGCCACTTAAAACACAATCAATCAAAACTACCCCGAGTGGGAAAGAGCAGCAGGGAGAGCAGGCCCAGGCCCGGGCAGCCTGGCCCCTGGAAGGCCTAGGCCAGAAGGGCAGGTGAGGTGGCCACCCTCTACAACATGCTTCCAACAGGAGAATATCAGGCACCAGCCTCCAGAGCCACCAAACGCACCCAACTTTCCTCCGCAGTCCTGCCTTTGTCGGTGGGCCATCCTCAGTGGGGGGGCCGCAGCCAGAGCTAACCCCCTTTCCTCTGATTCCATCCCACAAGGCCCTAACTCTGTTATGAAGGAGCAATTCCGTGTCTGACCAGGAAAAGGAGGTGCGGTTTCTATAATTCTCACGGACAAAGATTTCCTTAGCGCATGCAGCCATTACATTTATTATCAGTCGTGCAGACCTTGAGACAATAAAGACGTGCAGTCAGCCCATCTTTCCTTAAAGGTTAAGGACACACGCCCTTGATCTTTAGGGTAGTGAGTGTACCAGGGGAGTGTGGAGAGGTGATCAACACATAAAATACCAGAAAGGAAACTGTCTCCGATTTAAGTCACGTGAGATGCAGACACTCACGTTAACCTCTGACCATTCCTATGGGGGGACCCCCATCTTTCAGGGGGCAGGGAGGCGTGGAAACAGCAACCTCGCCCTGGATTCTGCAGACCTTCCCCACCTCTCGGGGCACCACCCCGACCTCATCCCAAAGCTTTGCCGGAACCCTGGATGGCACTTCCAAGTAAAATAGGATTTTCCCAAATCACAGATACGGTGCCAAATTATTTTTGTACTTTGACCTAAATGTATGCTGTTTGGCCAGGTCTGCGTAGCCCCTGCCAGGCCGGCGTGTCAGGAAGCTAGCATCTACAACTTGTCTCCTGAGGGTTGGGTCTGACGGAGTCCCGAGAACTCTCAGCTCCTGTCCTCTGGAGTTCTTGAGCTGGCCTGTGCCTGTAGCAGATTTCCACTTTGCTTTCCTGAACTGCCCCCATGGGGCACCACCCGCTCTGAGTGGTGAGCGCCTCCGCCCTGCCCCTCGAGGTGCTGGCAGGTTTGGGGGTGCCTCACCGCCTCCCTCCCCACAGCCCGGGGCGGTGCAGTGCTGCAGCCTGGCCCCTCCCCGGCGGTGCCCCCAGCCGAGGGCAAGCTGAGGCTCCCAGGCGGCTTCAGGCCCGTGTCAGCACCCACACCGCCCTCACCTCCATTAGCATCTGTGAGCTCCGTTCTCCGCAGGAACCCCAAATAGCCTGTCCGTGCCCAGACTGTCTGGGTGTCTCCAAAACTCAGCCTTGAGTTGAAGTGATCTGACTGGAGGGACTCATCTCCATAGATGGTGAAGTAGCCACTGGCATTGTGGGCACTGTGAACCCAGATCTGCAGAGCAAAGAGGGGCTGGGTAAGGTCACTGGGCCTCTGCAGGGAGAAGTGCCTGTGAGTCAGGACATCTGTATTAAAAGATGACAGGTGGCCTTGGACTGCAAAATCAAAATGAGGCTGAATCTCCCTGAGGTTTCCAGGGACACACCGATGCCACATTTACTGAAACAATGACACTACAGCCAGCTTGTGGCCAGCCAATCATGGAGCCATCCAACTGTGGATAATTCTACTAAAGCAGACGAGCTGAGGCTTACAAATAAACACATCATATGAACAAAGTTGTACTGGTCTCCTTGTATTTACTCAAATGTTACGATTGTTTCTAAAAAGCAATCTGTAAAAATGTTAAAAAGCTTTATGTGTTCCCCCCTTCACTTGGTTTGCATACTTCTGGAAACATACTGCAATAAAACAACACAAATGCACTCTAAGAGGGAAAGGATTATGACGTCAAAAATGGGGAACAAAGATCCCTGAGTGTACTGTCTGGGGTAATGGGAAAGCGAGATGTCACCTCACAGGGATGACCCATGGGAGTGGGAAAGACTGGGCTCTCCCCAAACCATGCAATCTCGTCTGTACGTGGACAGGACTTGGCAGAGCAGGGGTCCCCTAGACTTCAGGGTGTTCCCAGCAAAGACATTCTGGGCGTGGCTGCTTTATTCACACTGGAAAATGGCTGAGTTCCCTGAGGTCAGGAACACTGCCCTGCTAGTGCCCTCCCCTGCATTCAGTACCTCCGGCACGGGAGGGACGACATCTGGAGGAAGACGGCTCACCTTGCAACAAGGGTAATGAAGACTTACCATCTCCGTGCTGACCTTTATGTGTGACGGAGAGTTTTGAGTGAGGGTCCAAGAAACAGCCGAGGAAGGAATGGGTTTGGGCAATGAGCACCGTTGGGACTCATCCTTCAGCACTCGCACCTGTTTGCAGCGTAGCCACATGTCTCTACTGGGGGCAGTGCGGTGGTGTTTCTAATAATGTCTCGGCTGCAGATGTGTGTGGCTGGCACACTTCAGTAAGGTTGGAAAGCTGACCTGCGGCAGCGAGCCTGTAGCAAGGAGGTCCTTGCTGGGCAGGAGGGGGCAGGCTGGGCCCTGCAGAGGGCAGGGAGGCCACGGGTTGGAAGGTACCAGGAGGCAGGGACTTGGGCCCTCTTCTGATGCCTGCATGGCCTCCATAGAAGAAGCAAGTTTGTGGAGGAGACAGAGGCATGACGGCCATGGGGCCCATGGGGAGGCTGCCTGGTGAGGGGGCGCCAGCCAGCCAGCTCAGCAGGAGAGCCAGAGCGTGCAGCGCCCTGTTGACCTTCTGACCAGAGGAGAGACCTGTCACCCTCCTGGCCTGTCTGCTCCCACTTACGGGTGCTGCACTGGCCCTGTGTGTGCCCTCTGCATGGTTTCTGCTGTTTTCCTCATAAGGGACTTCTCAGCAATAAAGACAGGCAGGTGGGTAACAGACGCTTAGCTAAGTGCTAAGAAATACGGAGTCCACACACATTATCTTCTCCCTGAATTCTTTGAAGAGAACATTCTGTACTTCCTCAGGGAAATCCCGCTTTGTAATCTGGAACTTTCATGCACTCATTCAAGCAATAAAGCTTATCTTATTTCCCAGCCAGTCATTCACGGCCCAGCCAGCATGACCCGCACCTGCACTGTGGCCGGTGGCTGGGAAGACTCGGTCCCAGAGGGTGCCCCTCGCTCCCTTCCCCCTGGGGGCACACCCTGAGCTCACCTCCCCCAGGTGTGAGTCTCCCAACGGTCCTTTTGTTTCTGGATTGGCAATTATGATCCGAACCCCTGGAAGTATCTAATTGAGAAAAGAGAACATTCCTGTCAGTGGACAGACAGGCAGGTGGACACACAGATCACCCTCGATCTCAGACAGGCAGGTAGACACACGGATCACCCTTGACCCTGCCTCCAAGCTGGACCCATTTTCCCTTCTGAGCTCGTGAGGAGGCGGTACAGCTTAAAGCCACAAACCGCAGTGCTGTGTGGTCATAGCATGACCTTGCAGACCATTGGAATCATTACCCGGGGGCAGAGCCTGTCACGGTGGCCTTGGACTTCAGCATCTGAACAAACATGATGAGCAATATAATTTAATCCAGCCCTGGTGCTTGTAGTTATTTCAGTTCTATTTGACATCACAGCTCACACCATGGCTCGTGTGAACAAAGGTGATGCATGCAGTAGGTGTGAATTAAGGAAGTTAGGATCGACTCTTCCAGAGACGGGTATGGACTCAAAAATCAGGCCAGTGTGACAACCTAAGGTAGCAGAAAGCTGCTTTTGTGGCAGCCAGAAGTAACCACCCCACCTGCAACGTTTCTCTCAGAAAACATCTTTTATTATAACGTTGAAATGAAGCATCTGCTTCTCAAGGGAAGTTTTAGCTTAGAAATGCTTCACATTTTACTGAAACCCCAGAATTAAGGAAGCAAAAGCTGATTCTGCACATCTAGGATGCAGCCCATCTCAGTTCAGCTAACAGAACCTTGCAGGGTTGGATCAGACCAACATCCGTGGCAGAGACTCTTGGAGCAGCATCTGGGGCCTAAGGTCCGGGTGGGCGTGGCGGCTCTGGTCTGTCTCTGTGTCTGCCTGATGGCCCGACAGACTGACCACGGGTGGGAGTGAGCACTGCGTCCCATCGTCAGAGCCACCTGAGCACGAAGAATTCTAACGGGCGGCCATGCAGACACAGAAGCAATATAAGGGGCTTTCAGAATCATGTCAAGGGAAAAGAGTTCTGGCAACTGGAGCCAAAAGAGGAAAAGTAAGTCTTCATTTAAGTACATTTATTCCCTTTTATTTCTATAAAAAAACCACTGTGACAGGAACTACTAGTTGGCCCCATTCTTTGTCTACCTCCATAATAATCAATACCTTGGTTTTTATTTAGGCCCATACATATTCACAATATAATATTCCTGACCTTTCAGCTTGGTGTGTCTGTGTGACTAAATCCTGGGAATGGCATGTAAGTGTAACGCAGCCTAGGAGGCCTCCTGAAGGTCTGCACCTGTGTCTTCCTCATTTTTCTGTTTCTCCTCCTGCTGGCTGGATGTGGAAATGATGGCTGGAGCTGGAGCAACCACTTTACACCTGAGGTCCCCTTGGGAATGGCGTCCACACAAAGTAGAACAAGATAAAAAGGTGCCAGGGCCCTTGATGGTTTCATGGTTTCTTTTATGTGAGAGAAAATAAATCCAATTTGTTTGAGACACTGTGATTTTGAGTTTTTGTAGTCATGGCTAAACCTAGTCCTAACTTATTATATTCAAGAAAATCTTTTTGGAAAAAATATGCTATAAAATACATTTCTTAAAGTTCCAAAGCCCATGTACTGGGAGTCAGCCTTACACGGCAATGTGTATCTCTTCCTTCAGTACTTACTTTTCCTGATTCCATCAGAGGCAAGCTGTGAGGAGATCCTCTTTCTACCAAACGGACTCTATGAACACAAACAGGAGGCGTTACTGGGGGTGCTTTGTGCCTCGGTTCCCTTTCTCCCATTCAGCCCTGGTCAGTGCCTGCAGCTTCCTGGGGAACGTTAACTCTGTGGGTGACATTATGCAAAGTAAACATAGCTTAGGAGTCAAAGAAAAAGTAGTCCAGCAGTGAGTATATCTGCTCTGCAGGGAATGGCAAGAGCCACCACACAGGCCACGGAGAGCAGAGACAAAGTCCCATTCACCACGCCTGCACAGGAGGTGGGAAGCCAGACTGCATTTAGGGTGACCAGGGTGCGGCCCAGCGCTTACCGCAAAGGACGAGGCTTGACCTGCATCCCCGGAAGAGCTGTAGCCCTCGGGGACACACAGCCCTGCCCACCACAGGCCACACTGGCCCAGGTCGGCCTCCCAGACAAGCTGAGGGGAGGAGGTGGCTGGTTCAGGGGAAAAGCCTTCCAGAAGAGAAATTATTTTCTATTTAAAAAATACGTGAAGGTGGTTTAACCCTAAGGACTGCAGAGGAGTAGTAAGCAGGAGTTTGTGGGACCAGAGGCCTTTCCATCCACACCACGAGGTACAGTTCACAGCCCTGCAGCCTCTGTGCCAGCATGCCTTGCGGGGAGCCATGAGGGAGAGCCTGAGTCCGCTTGGCAGGCCTCAGGAGGGACACCTCCGGGCACGCGGGCTCCCTGGCAGCCAGCCCGCAGCCTGTGCTCCAGTTAGCCCAGCGGTGAGGCGCCAGAAGGTGGTTGCAATGCTCCAGGAGGAAGAGAGGTGCCGTAAGGAGGGCACATAGGTGGGGGTCTTGGGGGTGCGGGGCCCTCGGGGGTGTGGGCATCTGATGAAGGGATCTGAGCAGCTGAAATGCTCTCGCTTTCAACTGCCCTGGCCCCTAGCCTGTGGAGCGCCTGCCCATGTGGGGCAGACAAGGGGACACCAACATCTCCCTGCAGGGAAGGCAGTGTGCCGAGTGCAGCTGAGGCTGGATGTGACAGAAGGACTCACTGCTGCAAGTCTGGGTCCAAGGAGAACCACTTGTCTTAAGGGAGGCCTGGACGGGGCAGCAGGGGCTGGGGAGAGATTGAATGCTGACCTGCTCTAAGAATAGTCAAAGTCTCACTGAGCCTCACCTTCAAGCATAAATTACCCTCTGATCACAGAAGTTGCAGAGACCGAGGTGGTGTGCGCTGATGGCCCCTGACCCTGCAGCACCGTGCCTTCGGACGCCACACCCCAGAGCACAAAGCTGCTCACGGTGACGGACAGCTGCCTGCACCTGAGTGGGAGCGGCCAGGTGTGCCCGCGGCCAACATGGTCCTCATGGTCCTGGGTGGGCGCTTTGCTACAGACTGGGGGTGCGGATGGGCATGGGGGAGCAGGAGGGGGTGAGGCCAAACTGGCAGGAAAGCTCCAAGCAGCAGAGCCGGGTGGGAGCAGGGCAGAGCACAAGGGCCCCAAGAGTGGCCAGGTGGTGCGCTGAGTCAGGAGGTGGGCCCTGGCCACGGGGCAGACCCTCAGCCCAAAGTAAGGCGCCAGCTGCAACGGGTGAGCACAGAGAGCCAGCACCGTTCCAGGAGGTGAGCAGCCCCTGCCAGGCGTGTGGACACGCCAGGCAGCCTGGCTGCCGCATTCTGACTGGGCGCTTCAGAGAGGGCTGCGCAGGACAAGAGCGCAGGGAATGCCCCTGGATCGGGGCCCAGGACGTGCACGGCTCTCTTCCCTCCCGCCCGGCAGCTTTCTGCCTTGATGTGGCAGGGATGGGGGTCTGCCTCCCGGGTTCATCTTGTCTCCTGCCCTTCCTGGTCTGACCCTCAGCCGCTGAGACAGGATGACAGGGAATTCCACTGGGGATCTCATTGGAGTGCAGGGAACAGGAGGATTACTGTCAAGGACTTCTCCTCCCGTCAGTGTGAACACGGCGGGGCCTCACTGTGCCTCACAGGAAAGGTGCTGGAGTCACTCCGGGCTAACCCCGCGTGAAAAGCTACTGCCCATTAGCAGACACTCTGTGTGGAGAGAGAGCCACACACGGCAGAAGGGGCAGAAACAGAAATGTATCTCTCCAAAGAGCTGAGATCGTGCTGGAGGCACACGTGGGCATGGTGTGGGCCTGCGGTTCTGGCTCGGCCTCTGGCCCTCAGGCTGCGAGCCGTGCCTCACGGCCGCTGGCACCTCTCCTCAGCTCTGAGCAGGCAGCGCCCAGCAGGGCCTGTGAGCAGCAGGTGGGTGCTGCTGTCTTCACGCTGCTCTGTGACACTTGTCAAGTTCACAGGGGCAGCCTGCCCTGGGGAGAGGGCAGGCCGGGGAAGGGGCACACACAGTGTGGGCCTGGCTCTGTCCTGTCAGGCCACTTGAACCCTGGGAGGCATCAGCGGGCTGGTGAAATGGACCCTACCTCAGTGGCCACAGCGATGGCAAGCTACCCTGGCCACCTTAAGGACCTGGGCTGACAGGCCGTCTCTGCCTACAGCTCAGGGCCAACCCTAGGAAGCCAGCCTGGGGGCAATTTGTCATCGTTATGAAATCACTGACTGTGCTTCCCCTTAGACCTGCTCTCACCCTGACCCGAATTTGCTTTGAACGGCGGAGCTGTCAGGGCAACACTGAGCAGTGGGGAGAACTCGTCCTCACAGCAAGAGGTCTGTCCACTTAGGGCCCCTTTCTCACTGCTGCCTCCTTGGCCTTGCAAGAAGGGAGATTGCGGGTTCTGGTCAACACTGGCTGGTCCACCATCTAGTGGCGGCCCGCAGCCTGCTGGCCAGGGCTGCAGCTGCTTGCTGACGGTGCCACTGGCTGCTGGCCTCCCACTGGCAGAGTCTGTCATAACACCGGCTCCGGAGGCCCAGAGCACAGCTCCTTGAGACCACGCACCATGTGCCCAAGGCAGTGATGCCATTCGCTGCAGCTGCTGCCAAAAGTGTCACTTCAGCGTCATGGACAGCGAGCCCAGTGAGGGCACCCCTGACACCCAGCCGGCCACCCTGGGTCTCTTGTGGCTGGAAGGTGAGTGGCACGTGCATGTCCCACCACCACACCTACTTGGCCACACCCAGTGCAGAGCTGGCACCGCCGAGGAGGGGAGCGGCCAGGACCCAGACGGGCCCTCCTGTAAGCGAGCTTCTGTGGGGCACAGCATGCCGCGGAGGCGCTGCCGGGACTAGCTGGGGCTTCGGCCAAACACTTAAATGTATCTTCTTACAAAAACAGTCTGAAGCATATAAAGGACCCAGTACAATATAATAAGACCATCTGAACAGAAAGTTTTTTTTTTATCCCACAAGATGGAGGGGAATGCCAAAAGATGGGATGTATCTGATACTCCAAAAGGCAGGCCAGATTCCAGGCCGCAGTTCTGCACTCCTGGCGGCTAAGGCAATGAGCTTTAATGAGCCAAAGACAAGAACCGGACAAGTGGTACCATCAAGGCCTGGATCTTAACATCCTGCTATTTCGGCCGCTGCTACTGAGGAGTACAACAGAGAGTCATTAGGACCCCAGGAAGAAATCAGTACTTGGACACAGCACATAGCATCCAACCTGAAACAGCAGCCTGCCAAGCTCACCAGGAGGCACCGCTGTTCCTCCGGGAGCCGTGGTTCGGCACTTAACGGAGCTGCGGGCCGCGCGGGCCTGCCGGGGTGCTGCCACGGAGCCAGCAGGACAGGCGCTACGGAAGCCCAGCCTGGCAGCGTCCCCCGAGCAAGGGTGCTGACGGGCAGACGGAGGCGCGTTCACGACCGTGGCCGCGCTGTACAGAGGAGCCCAGCGCAGGGACACAATCCAGCTCCGGCTACTCTATCCGCACCCAACCCTCCCCAAACCAGGCTTCTTTTTCCCTTTCTTCCTGGCTGAGAGAGCTCTGCAGCCTTCCCTCCCCACTGGGTGTCTTGCGGACGCCTTCTCCCGGCTTCTGACTTCCGTGAGCACCGCCGGCCCACAGAGCCCCTCTTGGCCAGACGGATCTCGGACTTCACAGCTCCTCAGATTTCTGAGTGCTAATCCCGGGCAAAGACGTGGAATGTGAGGTCATTAGTATTTCTGCAGCAGAGGCATGAACTGGTTAAGCTGCATGTCCATTCATAAGGTTTTTTGCAAATTCATTTGCATTACTTTTAGGAAAAACTCTGATTTTCCACCTCCTTGGCCTTTTCTTTGATTTAACAGGTTTTATCTTTGAAACAGTTCTAGAGTCACAGGAAACTTGAGGGGACAGTGCAGCCCAGCCATGTCCACCATCAGAGGACACACAGTGCCTGACGTTACGGCAGCACGTTCCCCACAGTTAAGGAGTCAAACTCGAGTTGCTGCTGTGACCCTCTCAGGCTGCGAGCAGCCCATGCCTGTCACACTCCCTCAGCTTTTGCCTGACGCCCTTCTCCTGGGCCCCCCGGGACAGCTGGCCGCCATGCAACCTGCTCCTCTAGGCTGCGCACCTTCTCCAACTTGCCTGTTGTGGTGACTGTGTTCTCATGAGGTGTTTTGTGTGACACTCCCCAGTCGGGAGCATCTGATGTTCTCCCAGGAAACAGTCATAGGTTTCGGGAGGAAGACCACAGAGGTGAAGCCCTTTGCGTCTTGTGTTGCTCAACACGGCTTGCCACACCCAAGCTGACCCTGACCCCTGGTGGGGCCACTGATTCTCGGGGTGTCTCACTCAGGGCCACTCCCCACATGCCTCCCACGTGGTCTTCTTGGGAATGATGTCACTGTGGTGTCCACGTGGGCCTCTTTCGCTGGGTGGCTCAGCGCACGTCCCAGGCACAGTGAGACCCTAGCCCGGCGCGTCTTCTAACAGAGGTGGTGCAGAAACCATGGGCGGCACATCCTCCCGGGTGGACTGAATGCCAACAGCCAGCCAGTCGATGGGGATCTGGGCAGTGCTCGTGCGAGAGGACCAGGGCTGCCCGACGGTCCCGAGGGCTGTGTGGGGTTGCTTCTGCCCTGAAGTCCCATCACACACCTTTTCCCCTTGGCATCAGTCTGCATTGGCCAAAACAGTTCTACTGGGTCTGTTCATTTATTTTTCCCATCATAGGTCTTACCTATTGCTTGACCTTCCCTTTTTGAGAATACAAAGACCTGAAAAACAATTTCTAGATTTGATGCATTTATGAGCACTGTTTTAAAATAAATTTCTTTTTTGAAATAATTTTTGAAAATAATTTCAAAAGTATAGAGAACTTATAAAAAAATGAAACCAGAACAAAGAACACTTGTACCACCCCTTCCCCAGGCTCACCTTCTGTGGGCATTTCACTCCATTTGCTTGGCCACTGGAGCACATGTACGTGCTCCTACACACACGTGATTTTTTCCGAAGCATCTGAGGGTAAGCTGAATCCATGGCCCTTTATTCTAAGTATTTCTGGAGAGGGGGCTATCTCTTGTGTAATCACAGAACAGTTATCAACTGCAGTAATTTAACATGGGTCCAATACTTCACAGTCCACATCCCAGTTTTGCCCATCACCCACCAATGGCCTCGGCAGCATTCCCCTCAGGGGCAGCGCCCAGCTGAGCATCAGCTGTTTGCATTTGGTTGCCACATCTCGTTAGCTTCCATTAATGAGGACCATTCCAAAGCCTGTGTTTCATGACAATGATGTTTCTGAACAACCCTTGCATTTTAAAAACAGCATTTAAAATAATTTAACGCAAAATGGATCAAAGACTTAAATGTCAGAGTGAAACTACAGAAATGTTAGGAGAAATCATAGGGCAAGAGCTTCATGACACTGGATTTGATAAACCTTTCTCAGGACACCACGAGCACAGGCGGTAGAAGCAGATGGATACGTTGTCCCCACCAAAGGTAAAACTCCAGTGCACCAAAGGACGAAGTTGCCAGAGTTCAAGGCAACCCATGGAATGGGAGAAAATACTGGCAAGTCTTGTATCTGACAAAGGATTAATAGCTAGAATATATAAAGAACTACAACAAACAACCTGATTAAAAATGGGTAGAGGACTCAAACATTTCTTCAAAGAATATATATAAATGACCAATAAGCACAGGAAAAGATGCTCCACATCACCAATCCTCAGGGTGCAATAAAAATAAAAATCAATAAAAACGACAGTGAGATACCACCTCACATCCATCGGGATGGCTGCTATCAAAATACCCAGAAAATAACAAAATTTTGATAACAGTGTGGAGAATTTGGATAACTTGGGCACTGTTGGTGGGAAAGTAAAATGGAACAGACACTATGGAAAACAGCATGGAGCTTCTTCAAAAAATTAAAAATAGAAATACTACTTGATCCTGCAACCCCACTTTTGGGTACATGCTCAAAAGAACCGGAAGCAGGTTTTGAAGAGGTATTTGCACACCCATGTCCACAGCAGTGCCGCTCACAGTGGCCAAGAGGTGAAGTCGCCCAAGCGCCCACTGACAGGAGGACAGATCAGCAAAATGTGGTCCGTCCGTCAGTGGGATATTCAACCTTAAAAAGGAAGGAAATTCTGACATCTCCCACAATGCGGATGGACCTTGAGGACATTATGCTGGGTGAAATAGCCATCACAACAGGACGAACTGTGGGACTCCACCTGTGGGATACCCAAGTTCACGGAGAATGTAGGGTGGTGGTTGACAGCATCCAGGGGAGGGAGCGGGAGTTCCTGATCTGCTAACCTTTGGTCAGGCACAGATATTATTAAGCTGGCTAAATAATGAGTTAGAAGATGGTTCACGTCTGAAGGGAGCCAGAAGCAGACGTAAAGGAAGACGACACACACTAATAATGGGTGACAAGGCAGTCTGTAATGCACAGATGATCCAGGCACCTGTGCAAACATGCAGCCAAGCAGCCTGTGCACACAGAGCCTTATAACCTGCCAGGCATTGTCATCTGTGCATTGTTGGGATGTACTGACTTAATAAATCTGATGACCATTTTATGGGCTGGGTAACTAACCACCCACCACATTACAGGCCCAGAGTAGGCACAGAAGAAAACACAGCCAGAAAGTGATAAGAGAGAACCAGGCATGGCCATCCCGCACCTAGTGAATATCTTGGGAACTGCCAGGCCACTGCTCTCAGGACATCTGGGCCTCTGCTCAGGGCACACAGGACCAAAAAGATGGGACATCTACAGCGGGTAGTCCCAGCACTCCCTGGGACAGTCATCTAAGGCTGTGTGACAGGGAAGAGGTGGCTGGGGGTAAAAAGCTCAGTGCGAGCTCCTGGTGGTCCCACAGGGTCCACTCAGACATGACCCGTTTATACTCCACATGCACACAGACTGACCAAGGGTGGCCCTGCACTCTGCTGCTGACCGACCACAGCCCACTGAAGCACCTGCACTCTCTTGGGATCTTGCACTCAGCTAACCACTGACCAGGAATTCATTTACTATCCATGCTTTTCTGAGACTTTAGTTATAACTCCACTTTATTTATTTTTTTCTTTTTTTTCTTTTTTTCTTATCATTAATTTATAATTACATGTGCAATATTACGATTATTAAACTACCCCTTCATCAGGTCCCCCCCACCAACCCCATTACAGTCACTGTCCATCAGCGTAGTGACATGCTATAGAATCACTACTTGTCTTCTCTGAGTTGTACTGCCCTCCCCGTGCCCCCCCAACATTACATCTGCTAATCGTAATGCCCCTTTTTCCCTCTTATCCCTCCCTTCCCGCCCATTTTCCCCAGTCCCTTTCCCTTTGGTAACTATTAGTCCGTTCTTGGGTTCTGTGAGTCTGCTGCTGTTTTGTTCCTTCAGTTTTTTTCTTTGTTCTTATACTCCACATATGAGTGAAATCATTTGATACTTGTCTTTTTCGGCTTGGCTTATTTCACTGAGCATAATACCCTCTAGCTCCATCCATGTTGTTGCAAATGGTAGGATTTGTTTTCTTCTTATGGCTGAATAATATTCCATTGTGTATATGTACCACATCTTCTTTATCCATTCATCTACTGATGGACACTTAGGTTGCTTCCATTTCTTGGCTATTGTAAATAGTGCTGCAATAAACATAGGGGTGCATCTGTCCTTTTCAAATTGGGCTGCTGCATTCTTAGGGTAAATTCCTAGGAGTGGAATTCCTGGGTCAAATGGTATTTCTATTTTGAGTTTTTTGAGGAACCTCCATACTGCTTTCCACAATGGTTGAACTAATTTGCAGTCCCACCAGCAGTGTAGGAGGGTTCCCTTTTCTCCACATCCTCGCCAACATTTGTTGTTGTTTGTGTTTTGGATGTTGGCCATCCTCACTGGTGTGAGGTGATATCTCATTGTGGTTTTAATCTGCATTTCTCTGATGATTAGCGATGTGGAGCATCTCTTCATGTGCCTGTTGGCCATCTGAATTTCTTCTTTGGAGAAGTGTCTATTCATGTCCTCTGCCCATTTCTTAATTGGATTATATGCTTTCTGTTTGTTAAGGAGCATGAGTTCTTTATATATTTTGGATGTCAACCCTTTATCAGATACGTTTTTTATGAATATATTCTCCCATACTGTAGGATGTCTTTTTGTTCTACTGATGGTGTCCTTTGCTGTACAGAAGCTTTTCAGCTTGATATAGTCCCACTTGTTCATTTTTGCTTTTGTTTCCCTTGCCCGGGGAGATATGTTCATGAAGAAGTTGCTCATGTTTATGTCCAAGAGATTTTTGCCTATGTTTTTTTCTAAGAGTTTTATGGTTTCATGACTTACATTCAGGTCTTTGATCCACCTTGAGTTTACCTTTGTGTATGGGGCTAGACAGTAGTCCAGTTTCATTCTCTTACATGTAGCTGTCCAGTTTTTCCAACACCAGCTGCTGAAGAGGCTGTCATCTCCCCATTGTATATCCAAGGCACTTTTATCAAATATTAATTGACTGTATATGTTTGGGTTAATGTTTGGATTTTCTATTCTGTTCCACTGGTCTGTGGGTCTGTTTTTGTGCCAATACCAAATTGTCTTGATTACTGTGGCTTTGTAGTAGAGCTTGAAGTCAGGGAGTGTAATTCCCCCTGTTTTATTCCTCCTTCTCAGGATTGCTTTGGCTATTCGGGGTCTTTTGTGGTTCCATATGAATTTTAGAATTATTTGTTCCAGTTCATTGAAGAAAGCTGCTGGTAGTTTGATAGGGATTGCATTGAATCTGTAGATTGCTTTAGGTAGTATAGCCATTTTGACAATATTTATTCTTCCTAGCCAAGAGCATGGGATGCATTTCCATTTGTTAGTGTCCTCTTTAATTTCTCTTAGGAGTGTCTTGTAGTTTTCAGAGTACAGGTCTTTCACTTCCTTCGTTAGGTTTATTCCTAGGTATTTTATTCTTTTTGATGCAATTGTGAATGGAATTGTTTTTCTGATTTCTCTTTCTGTTAGTTCATCATTAGTGTATAGGAAAGCAACAGATTTCTGTGTGTTAATTTTGTATCCTGCAACTTTGCTGAATTCAGATATTAGTTCTAGTAGTTTTGGAATGGAATCTTTAGGGTTTTTTATGTACAGTATCATGTCATCTGCAAATAGTGACAATTTGACTTCTTCTTTACCAATCTGGATGCCTTGTATGTCTTTGTTTTGTCTGATTGCTGTGGCTAGGACCTCCAGTACTATGTTGAATAACAGTGGAGAGAGTGGGCATCCCTGTCTTGCTCCCGATCTTACATGAAAAGCTTTCAGCGTCTCACCGTTAAGTATGATGTTAGTTGTGGATTTGTCATATATAGCCTTTATGATGCTGAGGTACTTGCCATCTATACCCATTTTGTTGAGAGTTTTAATCATGAATGGATGCTGAATTTTGTCAAATGTTTTTTCAGCATCTATGGAGATGATCATGTGGTTTTTGTTCTTCTTTTGTTGATGTGGTGGATGATGTTGATGGATTTTCGAATGTTGTACCATCCTTGCATCCCTGGGATGAATCCCACTTGATCATGGTGTATGATCCTCTTGATGTATTTTTGAATTCGGTTTGCTAATATTTTGTTGAGTATTTTTGCATCTACGTTCATCAGGGATATTGGTCTGTAATTTTCTTTTTTGGTGAGGTCTTTGCCCGGTTTTGGTATTAGAGTGATGCTGGCTTCATAGAATGAGTTTGGAAGTATTCCCTCCTCTTCTATTTTTTGGAAAACTTTAAGGAGAATCGGTGTTATTTCTTCTCTATATGTCTGGTAGAATTCAGAGGTGAATCCATCAGGCCCAGGGGTTTTGTTCTTGGGTAGTTTTTTGATTACCAATTCGATTTCGTCGCTGGTGATTGCTCTGTTTAGTTTTTCTGTTTCTTGCTTGGTCAGTCTTGGAAGGTTGTATTTTTCTAAGAAGTTGTCCATTTCTTCTATGTTTTCCAGCTTGTTAGCATATAGATTCTCATAATATTCTCTTCTGATTCTTTGTATTTCTGTGGGGTCCGTCGTGATTTTTCCTTTCTCATTTCTGATTGTGTTTATGTGTGTAGATTCTCTTTTTCTCTTAATGAGTCTGGCTAGGGGTTATCTATTTTGTTTATTTTTTCAAAGAACCAGCTCTTGGTTTTATTGATTTTTTTCTATTGTTTTATTCTTCTCAATTTTATTTATTTCTTCTCTAATCTTTATTATGTCCCTCCTTCTGGTGACTTTGGGCCTCATTTGTTCTTCTTTTTCCAATTTCATTAATTGTGTCTTTAGACTATTCATTTGGGAATGTTCTTCCTTCTTTAAATAGGCCTGGATTGCAATATACTTTCCTCTTAGAACTGCCTTTGCTGCGTCCCACAGAAGTTGTGGCTTTGTGTTGTTGTTGTCATTAGTCTCCATGTATTCTTTGATTTCTGTTTTGATTTGGTCGTTAACCCATTGATTAAGTAGGAGAGTGTTGTTAAGTCTCCATGTATTTGTGAGCCTTTTTGATTTCTTTCTAAAATTTATTTCTAGTTTTATACCTTGGTGATCTGAGAAGTTGGTTGGTAGGATTTTAATATTTTTGAAATTACTGAGGTTCTTTTTGTGGCCTAGTATGTGGTGTATTCTGGGAAATGTTCCATGTGCACTTGAGAAGAATGTGTATCCTGTTGCTTTTGGGTGTAGAGTTCTGTAGATGTCTGTTAGGTCCATCTGTTCTAGTGTGTTGTTCAGTGCCTCTGTGTCTTTACTTATTTTCTGTCTGGTTGATCTGTCCTCTGGAGTGAGTGGTGTGTTGAAGTCTCCTAAGATGAATGCATTGCTGTCTATTTCCTCCTTTAATTCTGTTAGTATTTGTCTCACATATGCTGGCGCTCCTGTGTTGGGTGCATATATATTTATAATGGTTATATCTTCTTGTTGGACTGACCCCTTTATCATTATGTAATGTCCTTCTTTATCTTTTGCTACTTTCTTCGTTTTGAATTCTATTTTGTCTGATACAAGTACTGCAACACCTGCTTTTTTCTCTTTGTTGTTTGCATGAAATATCTTTTTCCATCCCTTCACTTTTAGTCTGTGTATATCTTTGGATTTGAGGTGAGTTTCTTGTAGGCAGCATATAGATGGGTCTTGCTTTTTTATCCATTCTGTTACTCTGTGTCTTTTGATTGGTGCATTCAGTCCATTTACATTTAGGGTGATTATTGATAGGTATGTACTTATTGCCATTGCTGGCTTTAGATTCGTGGTTACCAAGGGTTCAAGGGTTGCTTCTTTACTATCTAACAATCTAACAACTTTCTTGTTAAGTTATTGTAAACACAGTCTGTTGTTTCTTTATTTCTCTCCCTTCTTATTCCTCCTCCTCCATTCTTTCTATAATAGGTGTTTTATTCTTTGCCTTTAGTTGGTATTTGGATGGTCTGCTTTCTTCGCTATGATTTTTTTTTCCTCTGGTGACATCTTTTTAGCCTTAGGTGTGCTTCCATCTAGAGCAGTCCATTTAAGATATCCTGTAGTGGTGGTTTATGAGACGCAAATTCTCTTAACTTTCATTTATCTGGAAATTGTTTAATCCCTCCATCATATTTAAATGATAATCGTGCTGGATACAATATTCTTGGTTCGAGGCCCTTCTGTTTCATTACGTTAAATATATCATGCCATTCTCTTCTGGCCTGTAAGGTTTCTGTTGAGAAGTCTGATGATAGTCTGATGGGTTTTCTTTGTAGGTGATCTTTTTTCTCTCTCTAGCTGCCGTTAATACCCTGTCTTTATCTTTGATCTTTGCCATCTTAATTATTATGTGTCTTGGTGTTGTCTTCCTTGGGTCCCTTGTGTTGGGAGATCTATGAGCTTCGGTGGACTGCGAGACTACTTCCTTCCCCAGCGAGGGAAAGTTTTCAGCAATTATTTCTTCAAAGACACTTTCTATCCCTTTTCTCTCTCTTCTTCCTCTGGTACTCCTATAATGCGAATATTGTTCCGTTTGGATTGGTCACACAGTTCTCTTAATATTCTTTCATTCCTAGAAATCCTTTTATCTCTCTCTGCCTCAGCTGCTCTGTACTCCTGTTCTCTGTTTTCTATTCCATTAACAGTCTCTTGCATCTCATCCATTCTGCTGTTAAGCCCGTCGATCGCTTGTCTGATTTCTGCATTGTCTTTCCTCAGTTCCCTCACTTCCTCCCTCAGCTCTTGCACATTTCTCTGTAGGTCCATCAGCATGGTTATGACTTTTATTCTGAATTCTTTTTCAGGGAGGCTGTTCATTTCCATCCCTTCAGACTCCCTCTCTGGGGTTGTCTGGTTGATTTTGGTCTGAACCATATTCCTCTGTCTTTTCATGGCTGTATAATTTGGTCACTGATAGTTGCCACATAAGTCAGCTGGGCCCTTTAAGACTTTAAAAAGAGAAGAAGAAAAAAAAAGAAAGAAAGAAAAAAAGAAAAAGAAAGAAAGAAAAGAAAAAACAAAAAACAAAACAAAAAAAACAACAAAAAAAAGCCCACTGGACGTAGATTCTGTGGGAATGCTCTAGGTGGCGCTATTGCCCCACTATTCCACAGCTGTGACTGTGCCGCTCCGCAGGGCCCTTTATCGCTCTGGCAGGGGTGGGAACGAATAGGAGGCTGTTGATCTCAGTGAGAAGTGTAAGTATGGCTACGCTTCCTCAGTCGCCAGCCAAGGCGTCTGAAACTCCCCAGGACTCCCAGCCTGCTGGGCTGAGTGTGCTGGGGCGATCCGGCTCCTCCGCTGGGCTCCTGTCTCTTTAAGACCGCTGAGGAAAGCGCGCACTTTTTTTTTTCCTTCCCGGGAGCCGGCTGCAAGCACCCTGGCGCGTTCCCCGCTCAGATCCTGCCCCTCTGTCTCTCCAATCTCCGCTGCACTGCGCAATGTGGGTCAGCGCTCCCCGCGCAGATCACCGGGGCTGGCTACTTCGCGGGGTGTACTTCCACTCCCTCCCGGCTCTGAATCCTCTCCTCCCGCCGGTGCGCTGGGGTGGGGGAGGGCTCGGGTCCCGCCGGGTCGCGGCTCCGGATCTTACCCGCTTCTTGGGGTGCCAAGTCCTCTCGGGTGTAGCTGCACGCTGTGCGCTTTCCTGTGTATTCTCGTCTCTCTTTTAGGAATAGATGTATTTTCTGTGTTTTCGTAGATAAATATAGTGTTGGGAGGAGATTTCTGCCGCCCTGCTCACACCGCCATCTTCCCGGAAGTCTGATAACTCCATTTTAGGAGTGGGGCCGAAAGCTTTAATTCTAGGCCTTGGTGCAACATTATATCCATAACATTTTACCTCCTGAAACAATTTCTTTTAAATGCTGGAAAAAAATAGTTTCTGTCCTATATCAATCTGCAAAATTTGAGTGCTTAAGATAAAATTGGAAGTGACTGAGAGACTGAATTCATCTTAAATGAATATGTTACAAAGATTATTTAAAGCTAATAGTCACTCTCAGTCCCTGAACAATGGCATCATTTTCCTTTGCACATGTAGAACGGAGTTCATTCTAGAAGCAGATTAAGTGGCCTCTTCATAGGAGGAAACATGTTCTCCTCGGCGACCTCCATAGCCGAACATGTGGTTCCAGAAAACCAGACGGATGTGGGAAACCTATCTGGGCACAGGCTTCCCAGCGTGGCTGTGTCATCCATCTCCCTCGTGCGTGTGAGTGAGTGCATGCACACAGCTTCCTGGGGAAACTGCACACACGCTGCCAGCTCTCTGGGTCAGTGACACTTGGACAGTGCCTGGGGCTCCAGCAGATGTCCTAAAGCAGCAGACTGGATCCTGTGACTGAATCTTGATGCAGCTGAAGTGAGAAAGATGCCAGACCCATTGTTTTTTGGGAATAGTGACAGGAAAGATGGGGCCAATATTTTTAAAGGCCCTCCTGTTTCACCTGCCTCCCAGCTGGGTCTCTCTGCCCATGGGTCACTCTCTCTGGGGACAGCACCCCAGGGCTGATGGAAGAGGTGCATCTCTGTGGGAGTACGCCAGCTCAGCAGGGGGATGACAGCCCTACTGCCCACCTCGCTCTGAGAACAGCATCCATTCCTGGTGGCACCTCACGGTCCCTGGATGGCTGGTTTCACTGTGTCCATTCTGAGCACAGAGAGCCTGAGGTCCCAGAGCTCCCAGGACCAGAGGAGAGAGCCGTGAACTCTGGCCGCAGCCTCTATGTCCATGGGCTGCAGCATAAGGCTCATGTGAGCGTGTTGACAAAGGTTGGAAGCGGTGCTGGAGACTTTACTGGACGGTGTTTCACCCAAGGGAATGCCTGGGGGAGACGGTATTTCAACAGCCAGGAGGGAAGGCGCAAAGCCAGCCACAGGCAAGGCTGAGGCCCAGGAGGAGCTGGGCCAGTGGGGCCAGGAGCGCCTGGGGAGGGAGCAGCGAGAGAGGCATCTCGGAGGCTTTCTGCAATGCTCAGAAGGGGCTGAGGGGTGGGGAACCCAGCCCTGTAGGCACCTCAGGCTGGAGGAGCAGGGCGTGAGCAGAACCACGGCCAGTGCCCTGGCCACACAGACTTGGCCAGAGAGGTCAAGAACCCAGCTTCTAATCACAGGTGGTTGAGAAAAACCATGAGAGAAAGCAAGCCAGTCAGAGGAGAGCGAAGGGCAGGGTCTGGCTGCATGCTGCCACCCAGGGAGAAGGCAGTGGGGGCCCCAGGGCCCCAGCTGGTGGCTACGAGAAAGTGCCTCCAGGGCCACCTGCTGAAGGACTGTCATATCATGTTCAGGGCAGGGTTTAGCTTTTGTTCCCATAAGTCAAACACTGAGAAGATGAACAAGTGCAAAACTTCTGGCGTCTAAGGAGCTCAGGCCCCAGCTGAATTTGTTCTGGGGCGGCGGGACAGTGAGCTGAGGATATGAACTCAGGCCTGGAAGGGCATGGTGGGGATGAGGCGTGTGGCCAGAACGAAGCATAAAGCAAGCAGGCACACCTCGGAAGATTCTTTTGTGCGTGGCCTGGGTAGGGCAGATGCAGGGCCTCTGAGGGGCCCTGAGCCAGGCCAGGTCGTGGATTACTGGCACTGATTGACACTACCATTCACGGTGCTGACCAAGGCCATCCCCAGTTGTCTTTAATGACATGCGGCTGCAGGTGGCTTGCCGTTCACGGGGCATTCTTGCTTCTGTGGTGCATGACCTAGTCAGGGAAAAGCATGTCCTACACATTATTTTACATATTAGGCCAAAAGTGTCACTTTCAAGGGTTAAGACCTTGCCAAGGGCTAAGAATTAGTAAGTCAGCAAGAAAAACTTTTACCAGGACTCTGGGCTCTTCTGGAACCTTTATTACTTTACTGTCTACGCTGTATTGGTTCCAATTTCATCCCACTTCTCCCAAATCATACATTTTCTCAGGAGAGAGATTTGCCACAGTGAGGACAAAAGGGAAAGTCAGAAATTGTTAGGAAGGAGTTCCTGCCATGTCAGTCCTTCTCCAGGAAAGAGAAACCCCTGTTTCTGCCCTCAAGTGATAGTCCAGAGCACTTGCAACACAAGGTGGTTACCCTTCTTTTAGATCACTTGGTTTGAAGCTGAGATCTACTCGCTATGTCTCAAAGATCTGCCATGTTTGTCCAAATGGTCTCACAGTATTTGCTCCTCGTATATTTTGAGAGCCAGGCCATAGGCTGAAGTGCATAAATATTATACAAGTAAGGATTTTTGGTGAGCTTTTTTTCACCTCTTCAAGTTACAAAGTTACTTCCAAATAGTTTGTATAGAGAGTAACACGGATTTGTTT
The DNA here is from genome assembly GCA_032199065.1 of Smutsia gigantea. Lineage (NCBI taxonomy): Eukaryota > Metazoa > Chordata > Mammalia > Pholidota > Manidae > Smutsia > Smutsia gigantea. The sequence goes on from JAVSCE010013915.1 coordinate 130,738, forward strand.
TGAAGCCCAGAAGTTCCCACCCAGATATATGCATGCCCCTGCAAAAGGACTTAGCCTCTTGGAAGCCAGTTCTGTGGATTCTGGATTCATGGGCTTTGGCCCGGGACCCCTCTCAACAGCAGGGTCTAAAATGGAGCCAGGCATGGTATCCCAGGTGCCAGCAGTGCCCCCAGCCATGCTGATCGGACATGGCCTGATATCCACTGGGGGCACAGTGCTCTTGTGGGAACCTGGTGTGAGTGGGAGGCAGCTGGCACGTGCACGGCCCACGCCTCCTCAGCCTGGACCCCTCCTCAGCATCCACAACCCTGGCCCAGCACATACACGGGATTCAGCGTTAGCCCAGGCCATCTGCTCTGCCTGCCAGGCTTGGGGCTCCAAGTCCCCACCTGCTGACACCATGGCTACCCACCCTACTCTCCCACGGGCTGTGTGGTACAAGGACACATGCTAGCAGGCGAGCAAATGAGAAAATGCAAAGGAACCCGCCACAGTGTGTTCACCTAGTACCTGCCAGTAATTCCCAAAGGAGATGCCCCAGGGGTCTGCTCTGAGTCACCCTGTATGAAAGCCGTGGAGGGGCATCTCCTGACGGATGGGGAAGTCCCGGGAAAGAGGGCAGTGACCTCTCCTCCCCTCAGCAGGGCTCCCTGTCAGGGCAGCCTTTCCTTGAGCAGTTTCTCGTCTTGCGCCCCCTTCCGCCCACTTCCCCACCTTGAGGCAAACCTACACTCACGGTGGTAAGCCTTCCATTCTGCTCAAGTCTGTTTAGGAAGCAGCAAAGAAAAGGCAACTTTACTTGTATTTTAACTTCTTATGGAACCGCCTTTACAAAATTCAACTTACAAAGATAAATGTGGGTGGAGTGTTGGTATTTTATGCAAAATGGGGCTTGTCTAAAATGTCAGAGGAAAGAACTGTGTGCTTCTGGTTGGACTGTTAGAGATGCTGCTCTGGTCACCTCTGCCTGACGCGCAGTTTTAATTTGTGTCTTGAAACAAAGGCTGGTTGCCCTACTGGGTGCTGACAAAGCTGATGTGGAGAGACGGTAAGGCTCAGGCTAGCTTGCCCACAGCAAAGGCGACTGCACGCCGCCCCCTTCCTAGACGGTACCTGCACGCAGGGCCACGGGGACAGCCAGTGACAAGCTCATCGTACCTGTCGTGTCTGAGAGCCCTCATGTCAACATAGACGGTGGTCGGGTCGGGTCCCGAGGTCCCCTGCAAGCAAGGACACAGTGCGTTAACTCGTTTGCACGGGAGGCATCTCGAATCTCGGTCTGCACTTCCTACAGCGAGGGAGTGTTTCTTTGGTGGAATCTCAAACTGAACAATGACAAAAAATGCTAAAAGCCACACCTGCCCAAGACACTGGCAAGCTGCCAGTTTGACAACCTATATTCTGAAAGGACCATCTTATGAGGATGACACTGGGCTTTCACACAGCTTGGCTGTCAATCACATTGATAAAAATAAGAAAGGAGGCTTGCCACATGTCTTGCCAAATGAAAGATGGCTGAAGCTGCTGAGATGTTTGGCTGGAAAGGCATGTTAGTGAGGCTATGAAGCATCATTTGCCGAGGAATTTTTACTACATGCATCCAAATAGCTGTATTTTTAGAGTGTGAGGCACTGAAGCAGAACACATGGCATGAGCTGACAGAGCAAGAACACTAATTACGCGGCCCCCTGAAGCCCCACCCGTGTCCTGGCTGTTTTCCTCCGGCCGGGAGGTGACTTTTGTTTGTAACGTGGGTTGGGGTTGTGTGTTCATGGACAGTCTGCTGGGCAGACTCGTCTGGGCTGCCCACTTATTTACACAGACATATGGTTGTGGGGCCACAAGTCCCTTCAGAACATCGGGCAGACTCCTGACCAATGCTGTCACGGAAGAGCTGTGTCATTAAAGCCACATTACCAACGAAATCCTACACCCATTTCCTGGGAAGGCAGTGCAATACGTGGGTTGAGAAAGGTGGAATCCAAAATAAATTTGCTCAAGAGTAAGGGAGCCCCTCAGAATTTGTTTGAATAAATATACTAAAATTCAAGAGCTAATCTTAATCTTGTACCAAAGGCATGTTTGACATTAATATCAATTAATATTAAGTACAAGATAAAAATAAAGACACCTTTATTAAACATACTCTTTACTCAATAACCCCATCGTTGGGAGCACGTGTGGTCAGCCTCGGGGACAGGGCACCTCACAGGGCACTTGAGGAATGTAAGGCTCAGGGGAGCTGCCCCAGGCTGGCGCTGGGCACAGACATGCTTTGACGTCCCGAGTAATGCAGAAAAAACTGCCAAAGAAGGTCAATTAAAATAAGCAAATTAGAACTCGGGTCACTGAAAGTCGGGAATGAAGTACAACAGAGATGACCCCTAAGTGGTGAAGAAACTCCAGCCTGTGTGCAAAGGGGGCACCCGGTGACAGTGGGAGTCATCTGAAGAACTCTGAGGAATGAGGTCGTGCCAGGCGACCTTGCTCCCGACCACAGGGCCTCACCCATGGCCTCAGCCACCAGGATGTCTGCTGACGGGGCTGGCGAACAGGAGGGTCCCCTGCTGCTCGGCCAGCTTGCACGGCCTGTGGGGCTGCAGCAGCAGGAGACAGAGGGGGAGCCCCAGACCAACAGAAGCCGGACACAGACAACACACAGAGAAACAGACGTACAACCTGGCAATCAAAAAGGGATGGACGGGGGAGATGCAAAAGCAGGGAACAAAGGGGAAAGAAGAAAACAGTGTCGGATATGGAGATCATGAGTGTCAACCCGGCATGGCTAAAGGCCGAACGTCTTACAGAGACGCTGATGGCGCAGGACAGAGCATGACAGAGCGCCAGGCAGCAGAGGGGCAGCTGCACAGAGGAGCTGAGTGGTTCTAGCGTCCTGATTTAGCTCCGTTTCCTGAGGGAAGTGAACAGCATGCATTTTACTGGCTAAATCTGTCGCATGTTCCCTCACTGAAGTAGTTCCAAGTTTCCTATGATGAGGATGACAGAGTGCCTGGAGGTTTTCACATCCAAGTCAGGGTGTCAGGCCATCACAAGTGGACGTGCGCTGAGGCAGAAGGGGCCAGACGCGGGCCCGGGCATGTCCTGCTCGGCCATCCCACAGGGCCTCCATGCCGTGGGCACCACGACAGCCCTCACAGCTGAGCCCGGCAGATGCTTACTCCCCTTTCTCCTCACCTCCCATGGGTGGGGAACCACCTCCACCCCTCTTGAACGGTCTATATTGGCGTGGCGGAAGACTCCAGAAAGCACCTAGGTGAGCTCTTGGGTTTGAGGTCCTCTCCCAGGGGCTCAAGTCTTTTCCAAATACTCCCAGAAATGCAGAGAAGTAGAAGTTATCCCACAGCCCCTGGGTGGAGGCACTGTCACCCCGCATGTGGTGCCCCGCGTGTGAATGGCCTGGCGCCAGCCCCACGCCCACCACCACCTTCCCAGGTGGACTTAGAGGCGACAAGAGCCCCAGTAAAAAGGGGCCTTAACTGGGTTTCCTGTGCTGCAGTTCAGTAATAAAGCAAGACAGGACAGCCATCACCACTCCACACGGAGGCCGCCTGGAAGGGCAGTGGCTCCAGACCCAAGGTGCACGGCCCCACCCCACGACTCCTCTTGGGAGCTGATGATAGCTGCTGCTCTCGAGGGGAAGCTGAGGCAGGGACACAAAAAGAAGAGTGGGTTGCACGGCTGTGTGCTGACAGACGTGACTGACTGCATACGTTCAAGCTGAACACAATGATCAGGGTGAGTTCCCTAAGACTCCTGTAATCCCAAATACTAATGGGGACAAAAATAAGTCAATGCTCTCCCTACATTATTCTAATTCACGAATTTTACTATAGTGGCTCAAAGCAGGGTCTTAGAAAAAAAAATGTATGGCTGAGAATTTCCTAACCGGCAGATACATGGGGGGATACCGTATTTGGAGCAAGACCAGCTTTTGGCATTAATAAAGGGCAAGCAAAGAGGAGACACAGGGTTAATATATAGGGGTTTCCACATGTCAAAACCTAAGGTACCAAAAGGAGATTTCAAGATACAGGCGAGGGAGTGCATATTTAACAAAATCTTCACTCTGCCAAAGAATGCAAGCCGGAGGTCCTTAAGTAAGGAGATCCCTCAAGCATGAAAGTGTCCTCAAGTATGTAAAAATCGTAAAATACTTGCGGAAAGGAGCACAAGGAGGGAAACGTCACCTGTTCCAAACAAAGCTTATCCAGATATGAAGACAAAGTGTGTTTGGAGTTGTAGTTATATTAATAGGAAAAGAGAGTTACCCAAAGTTCAGTATAGTTATAAAACAGGTTACATATAGACATACTAAAAAGTCATTTTTTTGTACTGGCATGAATGATTCTCTCAAGCCATGCTCTTTCTCCCTGTTGCTCCAGTTCTAGTGCATGTGCTGCTGACGCTCACAGCACGGGCGCTAACGTGCCCCTGAGATGGTGCCGAGTGCTCTTTCATGCACTTGGCCTTGTGAATCTCCTGCCAAGCGTCCATTCAAGTCTTTTGTCAATATTTTTAATAGGTTTTCTTTATATCTTTGATTTGCAGTTTCATACGTAATCTTGACAGAATTCCTGTATTGGAAATATTATTATAAATACATTTTCCAGTCTGGGTTGCTCTTATTAATTTTAAGAAATATATTGATTAAAATTAATTTGACTTTGATGAAGTCCAGACTACCATGTTTTTCTTTCATGGTTAGTGCTTTCTTGTGTCCTAAGAGATGTGCCCATCAGAAGTCATGAAGGCAGTCTCACAGAATCTTCCAGTAGCTTTATTCTAACCATTTCTTTCCCAACATTAAGGTCTATGGTCCAGCTAGGGTTGATCTTTGTGTATTTTATGAGGAAGGGATGGATTGGGGTTTTAATTTCCATATAAAATTTTGTTCCAAATCCTTTAACAAAACAATTTTCTTTCCCCACTGAACAGACCTGGTGACATGGTAGGTCTATTTCTGGATTCCTTTTCTAACAGTTTTGCTTTTCTCTATGACACAAATGCCCCCCGTCTCGATTCCGCAGCATTGCAGTGAGTCTTGAGCAGGTGCTCTGGGCCCTTGGACCGTGGTCCTCATCAAGACCGTGTGGCTCTTCTGTTTCCCCTGCAACTCCAATTACACAGCGACGTCAGAGTCCCCTGCCAGTGACTTCAGCAAAGCCTGATGAGCCTGGGCTGGGAAGGCACCATACCACCAACCAACTTGAGGGAAACAGCCTAAAAATACTGACTCTGCCTTTCCGTGAATGCAGCAGATCTTCATGTATCAGGATCTAGCTTCTCTCAGCAATGTGGTGTGGTTTTTGGTGTGCACCTTTCACTACTAAGTACTTGAGGATTTGGGATATTACTGGAAGTGGCATTGTCTTGAATTAGTTTCTTGTTGCTCCTCGCTACTCTATAGGAATCTGATTTTTATGTACCAACTTTGTGCCCTAACTTTGTATGTTGGCAGTGGTGCTTTTTGTAATTCTACAGGTGTTTCACATGCATGATTGGGCTGCCTGCAAATAACAAGTGTTTCTTCATTTCCAGGATTGCACTTTTTATTTTCTTGTCTTATTGCATTGGCTAGGACCTCTAATATTATGCTGATGATCCTGATTTAGGGAAAAACTCTCAGAGTGGACCATTAAGAACAAGATTAGCTTCAAACTTCTTGCATATGCTCTTCCTCAGATTGAAGCTGGTCCCTGTCTTCCTCATTATCCCAGGAATGGACGATGAGTTCTAGCAAATGCATTTCCTTCATCTACTGATGCAATCCGTTTGGTGTTTCACTTCATTCTGCTAATGTGGTGAATTAGGGTGGCCGGGTTTTAAATGACAGCAGCCCTGCATTCCTGAGATAAAACCTGGTTGATTACGATGTGTCACCCTTTTTTTTTATATTGCTGGATTCAATATGCTAATAGTTTATTGAGAACTTTTTTCATGTGGGATACTGGCCGGGGTTTTTCTTTTCTGGGAATCTTTTTTTGGTCAAATTTTGGTGTCTAGATTATGCCCACTTCATAAAACATGTTGGGAAGTATTCCCTCTTACTCAATTTTTAAAAGTTTTTGTAAGATTGGTGTTTCCCAAGTGTAACTATCAGAGCCTAGAGGTTTTTTTTTTCTCCTCAGGTTTTGCATTATGGATTTAATTTCTTTATATATACATTACATACATACACACACACATTTATATGAATATACATACACACATATATAAAAAACTATTAGGTTCTCTATTTTCTCATGTTAGTTTTGATAATTTGTGTCTTTTAAGGAGTTTGCTTCACTGAAGTTGTCAATTTGGGGGGCATAAAGTTGTTCATAATATACCCTTATTTTTCTTGAAATGTATGTTGAATCTGTAGTAACATCGCCTCTTTCATTCCTAATACTTGCTTCTTGTATTTTGAAGGTCTGTTATGAGGTGCATAAAATTTTAGAATTGTGTTCTCTTGAAGAACTGATCCCTAACTTAACTTATCATTATAAAATGAACTTCTTCATCCCTGGTAGTATTTTTTTCTTTATCCCTGGTAGTATTTAATCTGAAATTAATATAGTCACTTCAGCTTACTTTCAATTAGCATTAGTATGATAGACTTCTCCATCCTTACACTTTTAACTATTTGGGCTTTTATTTTTAAAATGTATTTTGTTGCAGGATATAGAGGGTTGGGTCTTGATTTTCCAGCCTCATGATCTTGCCTCTTAATTGGGGTGTTTAGACCACTTGTATTTATTAGATTGCTGATGTGATTATATTTTTTATTCATCCTATATATTTATTTGCCTTTTCCTGCTTTTGGTAGTGATGTTGTTTTATAATCCATTTATCTCCCTTGTTGGCTTATTAGCTATAACTTTTTTTTAAATTTAGTGGGCAATTAAGGGTTTTAGCATACATCTTTATCATAGTTTACCTTCAAGTGGTTTTATTCCACATCATGTCTGGTGTAGGTTCCTTATGTAGTCTGCTTCATGTCTGCCTGCCCCACCTCAGGGAAACTGTCATCCCACAGCTGACTTTTATACCTGCCATAAACTTCTAAACAGGTTTATGGATGCAATTACCTTCTAAACAGATTTAAATAACAAGAAAAAAAGTCTTGTATGTTTATCAATGCAACTGCTATTTGTTCCTTTGCGTAGATCCAGATTATACTCTGCTATCATTTTCCTTCTGCCTAAAGGATTTCCCCTAATATTTCTTGCTATGTGAGCAGGCTGATAGTAAATTCTAAGTTTTTTTATGGCTAAAAAGTCTGCATTTAGTCTTTGCCCTTAAAAGGCATTTCTGCTGAATGTAAAATTCTAGGTTGACAGTATATTTCTCTTGTAGTACTTAAAAGATGTTCTCTACTGTCTTCTTGGTTACATAATTTCTGATAAGGAATTTCAAGTCATACCTATCTTGTTTCTTTGTGTGTGACTTGATTTTTTCATTTAGCTGCTTTTAAGATTTTCCCTGTATCACTGGTTTTGAGAAAATTAATTAAGCAGTTTCCTTTGTGTTATGTTCAAGTAGCTGAACTTTGGGATTTGTGAGTTACAGTTTCATCAAACTTAAAAAAAATTTCTTCATTTATTTCTTTCTGGATCTACATCTCTTCCCTCTGTTTTGGGGACTTCAATAACACATAAAGTAAGTTACTTGAAGTCTGCCCACAGTTCAATACTATTCTTTCCAATTATAAAAGTCTATGTTTTACTTTGGAAAGTTTCTATTACCACGTCTTCAAGCTCACCATGTCTTCTGCCACCAACTCCATTCAGTGTATTATTCTTCTCACATATTGTAGTTTTCATTTCTAGTAGTTCAATTTGTTTTTTTTTCCTTTAACATTCCATGTCTCAACTTTTTGAATACCTGGAATATGGTTAAAATAACTCTTTTAGTGTCTGTGAATTCAACATCTCCATTAGATGTGTTCAGTTTTGACTGATACTTCTCACCGTGGTTCAGATCTACCTGTTTCTTGGTATGCCTGCTAATTTTCGGTAGGATGTCAGGCATCATAAATTTGGATGCCAGATAGTTTTGTATTCCTATAAATATTCTTGAGCTTTGTTCCAAGTCAAATTACTTGGACAGAGCTTGGTCCTCTTGGTTCTTGCTTTTTAAAGATTTGTTTGATGGGACCAGAGCAGTGCTCTCAGGAATTGAGACTTTCAGTCTGGCTGGCAGGAACAAGCCCTATTCCCTCTAGTCTTCCAGCCGGGGGTGCTCCTGGCTCTGGGTAAGTTCCTAATGTGAACTGATGCATTAATCGGGGCATACGGATTGGTGTTCAGCTGACTACCTGAGCAGGTCCTCTGTGGACACCAGGGGAAGATCCCACATGGATCCCCAGAGTTCTCTGTGCCTGACTTTCCTCTGCAGCACCATTTCTCTGAACTCTAGCCACCTTTGTCTCCTCAGACTCTCAGCTTCTCCACTCAAGGAGCTCACTGGGCTCTACCTCAGTTTCCCCACCCATTCCCAACAACAGCCTGGAAATGGGAGAAATCAGTTAGCCTTATTTCTCCCAGGGACTGTCATTCTTGGTTGCCTATGTCCACTGTTCTGCCTTCTATATTTGTCCATTCTTTGCTTGTTTCAGGAAGGAGGGTAGATCTGGTCCCTGCCACTACTCAATGGCCAGAGAGGAAGTTCCTAGTCCTAATACTTGTCATGTGTTCCCTCTCCTCTGTCAGATGTATTTAGGTACAATTTACATGCAGTAAAACCCACCCTTAAGTGTGCACGTTGAGTCTGACAAATGTATAGTCATGTAGCCATATCATAGTCAAAATATAGCAAATTTTCATCAGCCTGAAAGCCCCCTCCTGCCCCTCTGCAGTCAATTCCCTTCCAACCCTTGGCATTTGGCAACCCTGATCTGATTCAGGTGTACACCTCTGCCTTATCCAGACAAATAAACTCATACAGTGTGCAGACTCTGTGCCTGGCTTCCTTCACCCAGCAAGTTGTTCCTGAGATCTGTCCATGCTGGGCCACACAGGCGCAGTCTACTCCTTCCACGACCGCAAAGCATCCCATTGCATGGGCAGACTACGGCCTTCTTTCTCAGTCAACAGACGCTTAGTTGTCTCTCATTCTTGGTGATTAGGAACAAAGCCGCTATAAACATTTGGGTGCATGTCCTGGGAGGACCTGCATTTTCATTTTTCTTGGTTAAACACCTGGAAAGGAACTGCTGGGTCGTATGGTGAGTCCATGTTCGACTATAAAAGACACCAACAGACTCTTCTCCCAAGTTGCCCCCATGATCGCTGCACCAGTCCACGTCCCCAACAGCAACACAAGAGGCTTCAGAGACTGCCCCACTTCTTGCTTGGTACTATGAGTCAGTCTCCTTTCTTTTTAGTGATGTTGCTAGAGGTTTATCAAATGTATTAATTTTTGTAAAGAACCAACTTTTAACTTTGTTGACTTTTCCCATTTGTTTACTGTTTCATTCATTTCCACATTTTTAGTTTTCTTTCTTCAATTTTGGGTTCACTTTTTTCTTTTTTTCCTGGATTTTTGAGGTGGCAGCTTAAATAACAGATTTTATACCTACCTATTTTCTAATATAAACATTTATTGCTGAGTACTGCTTCAGCTGCAACCAACAAAATTTGATGTGTTGTCTCTCTTCATTAATAATCCATTTAAAATATTCTCTGATTTCTTTTGTGATTTCTTCTTTTACTCATGCCTGATTCAGAAGTGTGTTGTTTCATTTCCTAATAATTTTTTGGGCATTTTCTGACCATCTTATTGTTACTGATTTCTAATTTAATTCCATTATGATCAGATATAAGTCTGTGTGATCATAGCCATAATATTTGAGTTTTGTTTCATAGTCTTTCTTGGGGAATTCACATATATTTAAGAAAAGTGGCAATTCTGTAGATGTTGGTGTCTTAGCCTGCTCAGCTGCCATGACAAAATGCTACAGACTGGATGGCTTAAGCAACAGACATTTTCTCAGTTCTGGAGGCTGCATGTCTGAAATCAAGGTGCCAGCACTGCCAGGTTTGGGTGAGAGCTCTTTTTCTGGCTTGCTGATGGTGCCTTCTGGCTGTATCTTCATGTGGCCCTTCAGTGTGTGTGTGCATGGATAGCGAGCAAGCCCTGGTCTCTCTTCCTCTTCTTATAAGAACACCAATCCTATCAGAATAGGGCTCCACCTGTATGACCTTGTTTGACCTTTCTTACATCCTTACAGGGCCTCTGTTCAAATGAAGTCAGCGGGGTGAAGGCTTCAACACAGAATTTGACTGGGTGGGGGGGCGGGCAGAGGTCAGTCCACGGCCATGAACAGTATCAATTATGCCAAACAAGGCCACAGTTTGTTCATATCTTCTATATGCTGGTTTGCTTTCTATTTTACCCGTTACTGAGAGGTGTTAAAATCTCCAACTATAGTTATGGATTTGTCTCTTTTCTCTTTGAGTTGCCAGTATTGCCTCATATGTTTTGAAGCTCAGTTTTTAGGTACATATGCATTTAGGATTTTTATGTTTTATTGATGAACTGACCCTTTAATCATTATCAAATATACATCTTCATCTTGTGGATCTTTAGGTCTAATACGTCTGTTATCAATACAGCCACACCAGTTGTCTTCTGCTGGCATTGTATTTACTTTCAAACTGTCAAATGTCTTTACATTTATGGTGTTTCTTGTGGCCATGTATATAATAGACTCTCTTTAGCCTGACAATCGCTGCCTTGTAATTGGTGTCTAGTTCATTTACTTTTAATGTAATTATTGATCTGATTTGACTGATATTTCCCTTTTGTTCCTCCCTTCTGCATTCTTTTCTTCATGAACAGAATATTTATAGCATTTTGTCTTCTACTGCCCTTGTGTTTTCCGTGGTTGATGTAGGTTAAAATTTGCATCATATATCACAGTGCACAAAGCATTATACTTTATGAACAGTGAACAGTTTCTTTCCATTTACCCCGCCCGCCCCTTTGAAGATTTATCACCTCACGCATTGCTTCTATTTACAATACAAAGGCCTCAATTGTCACTATTTTTGCTTTGAATAACAGTTTTTAAAGGTAGTAGGATATTTACAGATCTATATATTGGTTTAAAGATTCTTAAAAGTCTCATTATACCTACCTTTTCTAGTATTCCTCATTTCTCCCTACAAATTTGAGCTGCATTTAATTACCATTTATGTTAATCCTGAGGAAGTTAGCATTTCTTACAGTGCATATTTGCAGGTGAAATCTCACAGCTCTAATTACAAATATGTTTTGTCTTCACTTTTGAAGTATACTTTGTTGGATAAACAATCCTTTTAGAATCCTGAATATATCATTCCTGTGTATTCTGACTTCTGTCATTTCTGATGACATTTCAGTGTCATTTCTATTATTATTCCCCTCTACACAGTTTGTCTTTAGTTTTGTTGCTGAAGACTGTCCCTGTTGCTGGTTTTCTGCATTCTGATGATGTATCTAGGGGTGCTCTTGTTTTTCACTCTGCTGTGTTCACTGAGGTTTCTGAATGTAGAGATGGGTCTCTCAGTCTTGGCCACTGTGTCTCCAAATGGTCTCCTGTCCATTTTCTCTCACCCCTGCTCCTGGGACCCCTACTCTATGTATGTTAAACATCTTGATATGGTCCCATAGATCTCAGAGACTTTCCCATTTTACATTCATTTGTTCTGTCCTTGCATTTCAATTTGGAAAACACCTGCTAAATGGACTCCAAGTTCATTCACTGACATTCTCCCCTGCTGCATCCCTGCCATTAAGCCATGAGGAAGGTTCTGTTTTTGCAGCTTGTATATCCAGCAATTCCACTTGGCCCTTTTTTATAGTCTTTTTGTGATATTTCCCATCTCTTCATGAAGGTGCATATTTTCAACAACCTGTCACAGTTAAAGTCTCTGTGACTTTAAAGTCTAATGTGTCTACTCTACTGACTTTCTAGTGGCCACTTCCTCTTGTGGCCATGTATTGTATTTTCTTTTGTCTCTGCATGTCTTTTAGCTTTTTACTCTAAAGCAAACATTGTGTTAAAAAGAACAGTGGAGATTGAAGTAAAACACATTTGCCCTAGAAAAAGGCACACCCAGCCTCCTGTCTGGGTGCGAGTGGACATCTGCTGGGCCTGAGCTTCACCGGGGCTCTGCTGCCGCTTGAGTTAGAGTCCGCTCAATAATGGCTTCACACAGCTGTGGCTGGCCCAGGACTTTGGACCTGAGACCTGGGTATCTCTTTATGCTTCAGAGCCCAGAGATTCACTATCTATACTGTGGGAGATCTTTCTCCCTACAGTCTGGATGCCAGCCTTGTGTGTGCTGGGTCCTCCCGCCTCTCCCTCACCCGACTTTGTCCATTCCATGGCCCAACCCAAACGTGCTGCTCTTGGTGATGGCTGGGGCCCAGGGGGTGGAGCCTCAGCCTCCCTGCCTCGCTCCATCCTTGGCATGCAAGAACAATGCACAAGGGGTCTGGGCCTGCCTGGCAAGGGGCTCTTGGCTCTCCTGCTCTTCCTTCAGTCCTCGGTACCTCTGCCTTACACTCACGGGAGGCCCAGAGTCCCTTGGAGGAAATGCCTTCTCTGGATTCAGGGACCCTCCTCAGACTCCAGTGGTCTGTTAGCCTTGCTTTCACAGGAGCATCTCTGATGGGCTATTTCAGCTCTCCTGCTCTGCTTCCGGCTTCCCTGAGAGCCCATGTGCAGGTAGGTAATCATGCCTGCCAGTTAGCTGCCTCCACACACGGCAAGAGTGTGCTCCTGCCCTTGGTGGTAGAAGGGTCTGCAGCGTGCCCAGGCCGGGAGATGAGCCGGCAGGTTGTGGTGCGATCTCACACACACTGGCACCCTCTGAGACTCCTCCGGCCTCCTGGTCTGCTCCCAGCGGCACAGCCATGAGCCTGGCCCTTGGGCTCGTGCTGCTTCTGTGCCACCCAATTACATCTTAATAGGTCCCTTGCCATATAAATTGCCAGAGAAGGTCTCTGCTGTTTACAAATTAGAATGCTGACTACTAAAACTGGGTAATTGAGAACACAGGTCTCACACTCTCAAATGCTAATTTTCCTTGTCTGGGACGACAGATATCATCAGGAGGAAGCAAATTTTCACCTAAATGTGACCAATTCCCAGGAGCATACAAATCCCATTCTTACATCCCTCATACCTAAAAGCGGTGCATGGGAAAAGTGAACTGAGAGCTCAGATTAATGAAATTAATTAAATTTCATTAATAAATTAATGAGATTAATAAATTACTGTGCCTATTGAGGATTACTTAAGATTTCTATCAGATTCTGAGCCTTCAATTTTTTTCATCAATCAATGAATCCACTTATTATCAGCAAGGTTGTATTTCTTTCATTGTATGAGTTTCCAGATTGAAGGTTGACTGTAACTAGTACTATTGATTCCACACAGCTATGGGTAATAAAGCTTTCCTCTCAGATAGATTAATAATTATTTTTCTATGCAATGAAGACCAAGGTTTCTGTTTAAGGTGGCTTAAAAGTTTAGGAAAATAGAAGACCTCATTTTCCCCTCCCTCCTTCTGCTGGCAAGGAGGATATGAATTTTCTGTTATAATGAACTAAACTTCTTAATTTAATACAACCAAAACCCTTCTGGCTTATACTTTTGAAGACAATAATTATGGCTGAAAGCAGTATCTTTTTTGACAGAGGTTAATAAACAAGTGATGCTTCTTAACAGTCCCAAGGGAAATTTATGTCAAAGATAGTTAGACTCATAACTAATAATTTGATATCTCTAATGTATCCTTTTGTTATAAATTCAACAAATTGAAATTGTTTTAAAGTCATTTTTATAGCTATAGATTCTGGGAAATGTCATTCTTAAGTATAAGAAATGGTTTGTATTTCTGAATTTCCCTCTTCTGCAAGCCTATATACCAATATATCATGTAAAATCAAAGTCATCCACAGTTTATGGGTCCATTCCATGGCCACAAAACTTTCACATGGAATTCAAAGGGTCAGTGTAAAAATAATTAACGTGGTAATTCCTGCCTCAAAGTTATAAACAGGTAAACAAACCACTCAGTTTCTAAGATGTAAGAACTGAAACAATAGTATCACAGAAATTATGATTGTCTCCTATTTACATTTTTATATTTGCCCATTTGTATATTTGAATGATAAATTGGTCAATTTTCATGAGTTTTCTCCTAAAGAAAAAATGAGGGCTCATGTAACGGGATAGGAAAGGAAAGCAGGTATCGCTGGTTGTCTTGGCTCTGAGGCCCCGCGACTCCTTTCTGATACGTTCTCTGCACAGGATAAGAGCAGACTGAGCCTCGCCTCCCTCAGCACATCCTGCACGTTGAGGCCACACAGGTCTTTTCAGCTCCCAATACAGGTCAGACAGAAACAGGTCCGAATTAAAATGTTAGAGGGAAAGAAGCAGTTAAAGCAGAAGGCAGGCCTCTGTCCACACACAGCTCAATTCTGCAAACACATCACTTACAAAGCTGTCACTTCACTTGGATAATAAATCACAACATGGAACTGGTACCTCCCAAGTCAGAAAAGCATGAGATTTCTTTACAGCGCTGCCCCATTTGGATCAGACAGTCCACAAGCAGTAAGGGCCCTGCTTTGCCCCTTAGGGACACGACGTGAGTCTCAGTCTCTCCACCCCAAACCACAGGTCTGCATCACCCTCACGGAGCAGTGGGAAGACCCAGCCAGATGCTGCCTGGAATCAAGGGGCCCAGGATGCTTGTCAGAGAATGTGATTTTTGAGCAAGAATGTCTTTTTTCCTATGGTGGGGGACCTGGACCTGTTGTTTGAGATGGAAATGTTGCTAGAAGCTTGAAGTACAGCAAATCCTCAATTTCATTTGGAAGGAATAGTCAGAAATGATGCTGTGTTTTCCTCGATGGGGATTCACACCATGGGTTCATTTGGGAGAAAATTCGGTGATGCCACATACTCTACACAGGAAGGCTAGAGCTAACAGGAGGAACATGCCTCATTCTGCAGTGTGAATAGAGTCTGCAGTTAAAGGAATGAAATTTTTGGACTTTCATGAAAGTGATTTAACATCAAGGAGTGAGTGTGACCACGAGGGGCACAGTGCTGGGATCTCTAAGGGTCAGGAGCAGGGGTTAGGGCTGTTGGAAGTAACTGTAAAGGGTGGTAAGAAGTAGTATGTAACAAGAGGGATTTGGAGTCATGGGAATTCAGAGGAGGGAACCCACCTCTAGCTGGAGGAAGCAGGACCTGGGAAGAGGCAGGTTCCTGCCAGTGAAGATGCTGGCACAGGACCATCTGGTGAGCCCAGGTGTTTGGAAGTAAAACAATGAAAGACTCTAGGGTAGAGAGCGCTGCTCAGCATGACTGTAGGAAGCAGGGAGGGGCCTGAGGCTGGGTCATGAGGTTCAGAGGCTGCTGCTGAGAGGACTGTTCTTGCAAAGTAAAAACAAACCCCCAGTCTAGCCCCACAGAAGCTTAAAACCTCACATATTAGATACTTATTCTGAAGTCATAAAAACATGTCAACTGTGAAGGGATTAAAGATGGCGGTGTGAGAGGTGAGACACAGGCTTCCTTCTAAAATCGCATATAATATGAAAATATAATTAATACAACTAATCCTGAAAGAGCAACAGGAAAGAGGACTGCGCAGGACTGCACACACCTGGAGAAAAGAGCAGACCTCACAGAACAGGGTAACGTACCAAAGCTGTGGCCCGGCGGGACACAAGCCGTTCCCCCACCCCAGCTCACTGGTGAGAGGAAGAGAAAGGGAGCAGGGAGGGAGTGGAGGCTTGGGACTGCTGAATACCTAACTCTGGAGATCTGCTCTGGGAGCACAAATGTACATTTCATGCTGCTTGCATGACACTCTTGCAATAATGGGGTTGGAAAGGAAAACTAAGACAGGCAGATTCCTGGAGAGACTGAGATTCCAGCCGCTTGTGGAAAATAGGGATCCACGTCCGGCTGCTCTGGGACAAAAGAAAGGCAAGCAGTCTGAGAGACTTCCTAACAAGAAAGCCCTCAGCAAGAGGGCTGCTAAAGAGGCAAGCATTGCACAGAGATTAGAGCTCAGGAGAGAGGACAGGCAGACAAAATTGTCCGGGTGCACTCTGCCCAGCAGGTTGAGAGCCTTGCCATACAGACTCTCATATTTAAGGAGGAAAAAAAATCTTCCTCCTTAGACGATCTTCAGGTGCTCCAGCTCCCTGGCTGGCTACACAGCTCCAAGGACCCCCTCCGTGATATGCAGCCTACTGCACCTTTCTCGCAGCCTGCCCCACCTGGCTCGCAAACAGGCAAACCCTACCCTGGTATTGGCCCAGCCAGAGGGAAGATCTGTCTACAGCAACTACAAACGCAAAATATAGAGGCTTATACCTGTGTGCTCGGCCCACTGGTTCAGGCAGTGGAGATAGGCATAGCAGTTGGGAACCAAGAAACAACTCTTTCCGCACCCCAGGCACCAACACCACTCCCCTGCCACCCCCAACACTGCTTGAGGCGCTGAGCAGCTCCAGGGAGTAGAGCTTCTGGGCACTAGAGGGCACCATACACAAATATGAAATGCCAAAGGAACCTGGTCCAGAGTAAAATTATTAATACAACTCCTGAGAAAGATTTAAATGACACTGACCTCATGACTCTTCCTGAAAGGGAGTTCAAAATAAAAATCATAAACATGCTCATGGAGATATGGAAAGATATTCAAGAACTCAGGAATGAATTCCGGTTGGAGATCCAATCGTTGAAGAGCACAATGGAGGATATTAAAAGTAGATTGGATACAGTGGAGGAGATGATAAATGAAATAGAAACTAGAGAAGAGGAATACAAAGAAGCTGAGGCACAGAGAGAAAAAAGGATATCTAAGAATGAAAGAATATTGAGAGAACTGTGTGACCAATCCAAACAGAGCAATATTTGCATTATAGGGGTACCAGAAGAAGAGAGAGAAAAAGGGATAGAAAGTGTCTTTGAGGAGGTAATTGCTGAAAACTTCCCCAATCTGGAGAAGGAGATAGTCTCTCAGGCCTTGGAGATGCACAGATCTCCCAACACAAGGCACCCAAGGAAGACAACAAGACATATAGTAATTAAAATGGCAAAAATCAAGGATAAGGACAGACTATTAAAAGCAGCCAGAGAGAGAAATAAGATCACATACAAAGGAAAACCCATCAGGCTATCATCAGACTTCTCAACAGAAACCTTAACGGCCAGAAGGGAGTGGCATGATATATTTAACGCAATGAATCAGAAGGGCCTGGAACCAAGAATACTTTATCTGGCAAGATTATCATTTAAATTTGAAGGAGGGATTAAACAATTTCCAGATAAGCAAAAGCTGAGAGAATTTACCTCCCACAAACCATCTCTACAGTGTAGTTTAGAGGGACTGCTATAGATGGAAGTGTTCTAAGGTTTAATAGCTGCCACCAGAGGTAATAAAACCACAGTAAAGAAAGTAGAACAGCTAATTACTAAGCAAATACAAAATTTAATTAACTATCCCCAAAGTCAATCAAGGAATAGACAAAGAATACAGAACATGATACCTAATATATAAAGAATGGAAGAGGAAGAAAAAAAAAAGAACCTTTAGATTGTGTTTGTAATAGCATATTAAGTGAGTTAAGTTAGACTCTTAGATAGTAAGGAAGTTAACCTTGAACCTTTGGTAACCATGAATCTAAAGCCTGCAATGCCAGTAAGTACATACCTATTGATAATCACCCTAAATGTAAATGGACTGAATGCACCAATCAAAAGACATAGAGTCACTGAATAGATAAAAAAACAAGACCCATGTACATGCTACCTATGAGAGACTAACTTTAAACCCAAAGACATACACAGACTAAAAGTGAAGGGATGGAAAAAGATATTTCATGCAACTAATAGGGAGAAAAAGCAGGAGTTGCAGTACTTGTATCAGACAAAATAGACTTCAAAACAAAGAAAGTCACAAGAGACAAAGAAGAACATTACCTATGCTGATGGACAGTGACTGCACTGGGGTTGGTGGGGGAGACCTGATAAAGGGGGTAGTTTAATAACCATAATATTGCACATGTAATTGTAGATTAATGATACCAAAATAAACTATAAAAAAAAGAAGAATATTATGTAATGATAAAAGGGTCAATCCAACCATAGGATATAACCATTATAAATATCTATGCGCCCAACACAGAAGCACCTACGTATGTGAAACAAATACTAATAGAATTAAAAGGAGAAATAGAATGCAATGCATTCATTCTAGGAGACTTCAAGACTCCACTCATTCTGAAGGACAGATCAACCAGACAGAAAATAAGAAATGAGACAGAGGCACTGAACAACACAAGAGAACAGATGGACCTAACAGACATCTACAGAACTCTACAACCAAAAGCAGAAGAATACACATTCTTGTAAAGTTCACATGGAACATTTTCAAGAACAGATCATACACTAGGCCACAAAAAGAGCCTCAGTAAACTAAAAAAGATTGAAATTGTACCAACCAGTTTCTCAGAATACAAAGGTATGAAACTACAAATAAATTACACAAAGAAAATGAAAAATCCCACAAACACATGGAGGCTTTATAACATGCTCCTAAATAACCAATGGATCAATGACCAAATAAAAACAGAGATCAAGCATATATGGAGACAAATGACAAGAATAATTCAACACCGCAAAATGTGTGGGACGCAGCGAAGGCTGTGCTAAGAGGAAAGTATATTGCAATATAGGTCGACCTCAGGAAAGAAGAACAATCCCATATGAATAGTCTAAATTCACAATTAACAAAACTAGAAAAGGAAGAACAAATGAAGCCCAAAGTCAGTAGAAGGAGAAACATAATAAAGATTAGAGAAGAAATAAATAAAATCGAGAAGAATGAAACAATAGAAAGAATCAGTGAAAGCAGGAGCTGGTTCTTTGAGAAAATAAACAAAATAGATAAACCCCTAACCAGACTTATCAAGAAAAAAAGAGAATCTACTCACATAAGCAGAATCAGAAATGAGAAAGGAAAAATCACTACGGATACCATAGAAATACAAATAATTATTAGAGAATACTATGAAAAATTATATGCTAACAAACTGGATAACCTAGAAGAAATGGGTAACTTTCTAGAAAAATACAACCTTCCAAGGCTCACCCAAGAAGAAACAGAAAATCTGAATAGACCAATTACCAGCAAGGAAATTGAATTGGTAATCAAAAACCTACCTAAGAACAAAACCACTGGACCAGATGGCTTCACCACTGAATTTTATCAAACATTTAGTGAACACCTAATACCCATCCTCCTTAAAGTTTTCCAAAGAGTAGAAGAGGAGGGAATACTTCCAAACTCATTCTATGAGGCCAGCATCACTCTAATACCAAAACCAGGGAAAGACACCACAAAAAAAGAAAATTACAGACCAATATCCCTGATGAACATACATGCAAAAATACTCAACAAAATATTAGCAAACCGAATTCAAAATTACATGAAAAAGATCATCCAGGAGGGAATAATTCCAAACTCATTCTATGAAGCCAGCATCACTCTAATACCAAAACCGGGCAAAGACCTCACCAAAAAAGAAAATTACACACCAATATCCCTGATGAATGTAGATGCAAAAATACTCAACAAAATATTAGCAAACCGAATTCAAAAATACATCAAGAGGATCATACACCATGATCAAGTGGGATTCATCCCAGGGATGCAAGGATGGTACAACATTCGAAAATCCAACATCATCCACCACATCAATAAAAAGGACAAAAACCTTTCAGCATCATCTCCATAGATGCTGAAAAAGCATTTGACAAAATTCAGCCTCCATTCATGATTAAAATTCTCAACAAAATGGGTATAGACAGCAAGTACCTCAACATCATAAAGGCCATATATGAGAAACCCACAGCTAACATCATACTTAACAGCGAGAAGCTGAAAGCTTTTCATCTAAGATCGGGAACAAGACAGGGATGCCCACTCTCTCCACTGTTATTCAACATAGTACTGGGGGTCATAGCCATGGCAATCAGACAACACAAAGAAATACCAGGCATCCAGATTGGTAAAGAAGAAGTCAAATTGTCACTATTTGCAGATGACATGATACTTTACATAAAAAACCCTAAAGACTCCACTCCAAAACTACTAGAACTAATATCTGAATTCAGCAAAGCTGCAGGATACAAAATTAACACACAGAAATCGGTTGCTTTCCTATACACTAACGATGAACTAACAGAAAGAGAAATCAGAAAAAAAATCCCATTCACAATTGCATCAAAAAGAATAAAATACCTAGGAATAAACCTAACGAAGGGAATGAAAGACCTGTACTCTGAAAACGACAAGACACTCCTAAGAGAAATTAAAGAGGACACTACCAAATGGAAATGCATCCCATGCTCTTGGCTAGGAAGAATAAATATTATCAAAATGGCTATACTACCTAAAGCAATCTACAGATTCAACGCAATCCCTATCAAACTACCACCAGCTTTCTTCAATGAACTGGAACAAATAATTCTAAAATTCATATGGAACCACAAAAGACCCCGAATAGCCAAAGCAATCCTGAGAAGGAGGAATAAAACAGGGAATTACACTCCCTGACTTCAAGCTCTACTACAAAGCCACAGTAATCAAGACAATTTGGTATTGGCACAAAAACAGACCCACAGACCAGTGGAACAGAATAGAAAATCCAAACATTAACCCAAACATATACAGTCAATTAATATTTGATAAAGGAGCCTTGGATATACAATGGGGAGATGACAGCCTCTTCAGCAGCTGGTGTTGGAAAAACTGGACAGCTACATGTAAGAGAATGAAACTGGACTACTGTCTAGCTCCATACACAAAGGTAAACTCAAGGCGGATCAAAGACCTGAATGTAAGTCATGAAACCATAAAAATCTTCGAAAAAAACATAGGCAAAAATCTCTTGGACATAAACAGGAACGACTTCTTCATGAACATATCTCCCCTGGCAAGGGAAACAAAAGCAAAAATGAACAAGTGGGACTATATCAAGCTGAAAAGCTTCTGTACAGCAAAGGACACCATCAGTAGAACAAACAGACATCCTACAGTATTGGAGAATATATTCATAAATGACGTATCCGATAAAGGGTTGACATCCAAAATATATAAAGAACTCACGCACCTTAACAAACAAAAAGCAAATAATCCAATTAAGAAATGGGCAGAGGACATGAATAGACACTTCTCCAAAGAAGAAATTCAGATGGCCAACAGGCACATGAAAAGATGCTCCACATCGCTAATCGTCAGAGAAATGCAGATTAAAACCATAATGAGATATCACCTCACACCAGTGAGGATGGCTAACATCCAAAACACAAACAACAACAAATGTTGGCGAGGATGTGGAGAAAAGGGAACCCTCCTACACTGCTGGTGGGACTGCAAATTAGTTCAACCATTGTGGAAAGCAGTATGGAGGTTCCTCAAAAAACTCAAAATAGAAATACCATTTGACCCAGGAATTCCACTCCTAGGAATTTACCCTAAGAATGCAGCAGCCCAGTTTGAAAAGGACATATGCACCCCTATGTTTATTGCAGCACTATTTACAATAGCCAAGAAATGGAAGCAACCTAAGTGTCCATCAGTAGATGAATGGATAAAGAACATGTGGTACATATACACAATGGAATATTATTCAGCCATAAGAAGAAAACAAATCCTACCATTTGCAACAACATGGATGGAGCTAGAGGGTATTATGCTCAGTGAAATAAGCCAAGCCGAAAAAGACAAGTATCAAATGATTTCACTCATATGTGGAGTATAAGAACAAAGAAAAAAACTGAAGGAACAAAACAGCAGCAGACTCACAGAACCCAAGAACGGACTAATAGTTACCAAAGGGAAAGGGACTGGGGAAAATGGGCGGGAAGGGAGGGATAAGAGGGAAAAAGGGGCATTACGATTAGCAGATGTAATGTTGGGGGGGCACGGGGAGGGCAGTACAACTCAGAGAAGACAAGTAGTGATTCTATAGCATCTCACTACGCTGATGGACAGTGACTGTAATGGGGTTGGTGGGGGGGACCTGATGAAGGGGTAGTTTAATAACCATAATATTGCACATGTAATTGTACAGTAATGATACCAAAATAAATTATATATATATAAAAAAAGATCATCCATCATGATTTATTCCAGGAATGCCAGGATGGGACAACATTCGATAATCCATCAACATCATCAACCACATTAACAAAAAGGACAAAAACCACATGATCATCTCCATAGATGCTGAAAAAGCATTTGACAAAATTCAACATTCATTCATGATAAAAACTCTCAACAAAATGGGTATTAAGGGCAAATACCTCAACATAATAAAGGCCATACATGACAAATCCATAGCCAACATTATACTTAACAGCGAGAAGCCGAAAGCTTTTCCTTTAAGATTGGGAACAAGACTAGGATGCCCACTCTCCCCACTTCTATTCACCATAGTTCTGGAGGTCCTAGCCACGGCAATCAGACAACACCAAGGAAAAAAACGCATCCAGATTGGCGAGGAAGAAGTCAAACTGTCCCTGTTTGCAGATGATATGATAGTGTACATAAAAAACCCTAAAGAATCCACTCCAAAACTACTAGAGCTGATATCAGAATTCAGCAAAGTTGCAGGATACAAAATTAATATGTAGAAATCTGTGGCATTCCTATACACTAACAATGAACTAGCAGAGAGAGAAATCAGGAAAACAATTCCATTCACAGTTGCATCAAGAAGAATAAAGTACCTAGGAATAAACCTAACCAAAGACGTGAAAGACCTATACCCTGAAAACTACAAGACACTCATGAGAGAAATTAAAGAAGATACCAATATATGGAAACACATCCTGTGCTCATGGATAGGAAGAATTAATATCGTCAAAATGGCCGCCCTGCCTAAAGCAATCTACAGATTCAACACACTCCCTATCAAAATACCAACAGCATTCTTAAGCCAACTAGAGAAAATCGTTCTAAAATTCAAATGGAACCACAAAAGACCCCAAATAGCCAAAGCAATCCTGAGAAGGAAGAATAAAGCTGGGGGGATTATGCTCCCCAACTTCAAGCTCTACTACAAAGCCACAGTAATCAAGACAATTTGGTACTGGCACAAGAACAGACCCAGACCAATGGAACAGAATAGAGAGCCCTGATATAAACCCAAGCATATATGGTCAATTAATATATGATAAAGGAGCCATGGACATACAATGGGGAAATGACAGCCTCTTCAACAGCTGGTGTTGGCAAAACTGGACAGCCACATGCAGGAGAATGAAACTGGATTATTGTTTAACCCCATACACAAAAGTAAACTTGAAATGGATCAAGGATCTGAATGTAAGTCATGAAACCATAAAACTCTTAGAAGACAACATAGGCAAAAATATCCTGAATATAAGCATGAGCAACTTTTTCCTGAATGCATCTCCTCAAGCAAGGGAAACAAAAGCAAAAATGAACTCATGGGACTACATCAAACTAAAAAGTTTCTGTACTGCAAAAGACACCATCAACAGAACAAAAAGGCATCCTACAGTATGGGAGAATATATTTGTAAATGACATATCCGACAAAGGGTTAACATCCAAAAAATATAAAGAACTTACATGCCTCAACACCCAAAAAGCAAATAACCCGATTAGAAAATGGGCAGAGGATATGAAGAGACAGTTCTCCAAAGAAAAAATTCAGAGGGCCAACAGACACATGAAAAGTTGCTCCACATCACTAATCATCAGGGAAATGCAAATTAAAACCACAATGAGATATCACCTCACAGCAGTGAGGATGGCCAGCATCCAAAAGACTGAGAACAACAAATGCTGGCAAGGATGCAGAGAAAGGGGAACCCTCCTACACTGCTGGTGGGAATGTAAGCTAGTTCAACCATTGTGGAAAGCACTATGGAGGTCCCTCAGAAAACTAAAAATATTAATACCATTTGACCCGGGAATCCCACTCCTTGGAATTTACCCAAAGAATACAACTTCTCAGATTCAAAAAGACATATGCACCCCTATGATTATCGCAGCACTATTTACAGTAGCCAAGAAATAGAAGCAACCTAAGTGTCCATCAGTAGATGAATCGATAAAGAAGACGTGGTACATATGCAGAATGGAATACTATTCAGCCATAAGAAAGAAACAAATCGTACTATTTGCTACAACATGGATAGAGCTGGAGGATATTATGCTCAGTGAAATAAGTCAGAAGGAGAAAGACAAGTGCCAAACGATTTCCCTCATTAGTGGAGTATAACAATGAAGCAAAACTGAAGGAACAAAATAGCAGCAGACTCAGAGACTCCACGAAGGAACTAGTGGTTACCAAAGGGTAGGGGTGTGGGGAGGTGGGTGGGGAGGGAGGGAGAAGGGGATTGAGGGGTACTATGTTTAGTACACATGGTGTCCGGGGGGACTTCATAATATGGGTAAATGTAGTAAGCACATTGTTTTTTCATGTGAAACCTTCGTAAGAGTGTATATAAATAATACCTTAATTATAACAAAACAAAACAGAACATGTCAACTGTGTGCTCAGATTTCAGCAGAAACCAGGAACCCTTTTGAGGCAGTATGAGGGAGTCTATAAACCCCAGCGCAGAGAACACGGCATAGGCGTTGCGTGGCTCAGACCCGGCTCTGCTCCTCCCCTTGGTGAGCTGCCTTCCATGCAGAGATGAAGACTCTTCCCATCTCCTGGGGCTTAGAGTCACATCCAACACCAGCTACTGTCCTGTGCGCTGAGGACACAGTCCGAAGGGGTCCACACTTCAGGTCCTTGAGGCAAACCCCACCGTCTACACCCCACTTCATCCTGGTGCTGTGCTGCTTCTTACCGTGATTTTTCTGTCATCTCTGTCTTTTCAATTGTTTTTAGGGTATTTTACTTTCCCTACTTAATCTACTCCTTCCTTATCAAGTACGTCAAAATATTTCAGGTCAAGGTGGATGGATGTAAATGAAAAAGTAAATAAACAAGGAGGTGAATAGAGGTATGTACCCCAGTTCTCTACCTACCAATTTTGTTTAGGGTGTTGCAGAACTTTGTCACCTGCTGGGATTAAACAAGTTCTAAATGTTCCTATGGGATCTATTCTGTGCTTTTCTCCCTTATATCCACCAATAACATGAGAGAACCAAACAGAGTACCCTTGTGGACAAAGGCGTGTCTCCCATGAATCCCTGAACCGTCCCCGCTACTTGAGAAGGGAACTGTGACATCCTCCTGTGGCCGAGTTTCCTGAAGAAGGGGATTCTGCGTTTCCCCCTCCCCATGGAACAGAGGCAGCAAACATCTCAGCAGAGCAAATAAAGATGGCAGGGAAAGAAGACATCAATAGTCAAAGAGCTAGTTTGGCCGGATAATTCCAATTCTGCAGACTGCCTCTTAGAAAAATGGAATTAACTTCAATTATGGAACAAGCTTTCACAAACTCTTGAGAAGAATTTGGTAGCTTATAACTTTTTTAGAAAATGAAGCTGATTCAAAGTGAAGGAAGACAGAGGGAAGGAACACCCACATGAAAATAAAAAAGCTTTCTGGAGCTGACTTTTCTTAGGTGACCAGATTGGTCACATGGAAAGAGTCCTTTAGCTGCCAAGTCCCAGGCTGGGTCCAGGGACGCTCCCATGTCCCCAGAGGGCGATCATAAGCAACCATCTTTGGGGGCACAGATGGCTCGCCTCCCCTTCCTTCAGGCCATCCTGACCTGGAACAGCCAACTCCAAGGACCTGTGTAGCTTGGGCTGAGAGTTCAAGAAAGGAACAGTGAAGATGGGCAGAAGTGGACGGATGAAGAGAAAAATATTTTTTAGCCATGATTAATGCAAGGTCATCTTATGAGGCTGCCTCACACACACATCTCTGCCCTAGAAATACAGCAAATGACAATCTTAATTGTTATTTCAATATTGGCATCACAGTAGAAAATCTCCCATAACGTACTGGAATTCTTCCCACAGAAACGATTGTCTATAATGAGACTGGGTACTTCCAGAGACAGGAGTTCCTGCCACAATGAAACACTGTCTAGAATCTAATTTTTAAAAAATCTGACTTCAGGGGTCTGGGCAAACTGCTACTCACGTTACTGAAGTTACCATGTTCCAGGACAGAAGCAGTGGTATGAAAGCTAGTTATGAATGATGGTTACTGACAAATGCAGACTAAAAAGAAACGAGTGTGTGCCATTCACATGTATTTGAATAAAAGGTATCTTCCACGTGAAGCTAAGCATTAGCCAAGGAGAGCACCTGTCATTGAAAAGTTACTCTCTGTCTCCAGCGCTCACTGATACCTGCTCACCTGCAAGCAAATTGCCAGATTCACTCTGCAGCCGAAGGAGGTGCTGACAGCCCGTGGATGGAGGCCCAGGTCCTTGAACAGCTTTGAGAACGACTGGGTAAGCGCTATTCGAGGCCGTTCTTCAGCCACAACCACACACGTCCGCACGCGGGACAGGTCCAGTCCTCGTGCCTGGAAATAACAATGGCGATACGAGGTGTGCTTCCAAGTGTGTGAGCTCCTTAACCAGACCCGCAGACACAACTGACAGTCCACACGGAGAGCCACTTCCAGGGCTCTCTGTGTCCCCGCCACTAAAGAAGCTGTTCTAGGATGTCTGTATAAAAAAAAATCAGATATCACATTATCAAGGATGTTGTTACAAACATGTCTTAAATAACAGCAAGAAGTATGATGAGAGATGGGGAAGAAGCCAAGTCCTGGAGAAAATAATTAAGTCAGGCTAGGGGAACAAAGGAAGCATTTGTATCCACTCCTACAAACATGATTACTTGAGAACACACACTGGGGGGAGATGAGAAAACCCCTTTTTAATATAGGAATGGAAAACTGAAATGTTTGGACAACTACTTAAAGACAGAGCTCCTTTCATGTTGCATAAGACTTGAAAGGTCACATCAAATTCTTGTCAACAAGCACACGGTTTTGCACCAAATTCAGCCATCAAGCAAAATTCAGAGGAGGAGGAATCCAGGTGAGTGAAACACAACTCTGGAGGGGCCGGACATCTGGGCAGAGCTGAAGGAAAGCAGCTGAGGGAGCTGCATTCAATCTGAGGACAGCTGTGCGCAGCAGTCGGACAGTGGCCTCAGCAGGACCATGTGGCCCCTTGTGGTCTGCACGATGGTCCTGACATATGGACAGCCAACGACCTCCTGGTTTGAGGAGGAAACGTTTTGCCATAGTTTTGACACTGTAGTTCAGACACAGACATTTTACACGCAAATATTACCCAGGAAAAATTAAACTCCAGGTGATATGAGTGACCTACTTACATGTGTGCCATGTGGCCTGGGCTTTGAGATGATGGAGCTGGAGCCAGAGACTCAGAATTTGGCCCCAAAGCTTATTACATGTAAGAACTTGGAAAGGCTGCTTAATCCCTCTGCAACTTAAGTTTCCTCATCTTTAAAATGAAATCTTTAGACATCTGTAATAATGTTTTCTATTTCAGAGGATGTACCTACAGGGAAAGTTCATGAAATTACGCATTTTATGACATAGGTGGTCATGAATAATTATGTTTTACAAATTTCTTTCCCTGTATAAATATATAACTTCAGTAATTATATTTATTATGTAGATAATATCAAAGTTACCTTGCATTTTGTTTCCCTGGTCAAACATAACATATTAAGTTTGCATAGGAGAGAGAAATGTATTGCTTCACTATTTGTGTGTGTATAGGTAATTTGTGTGTATGCATATATATACACACACATACACAAATATCTGTATATGTGTGTGTGTGTGCATGTATGTACATAAAGGCATACACATATCTAGGCATCTGAACAGTGAATAGCTGAAATATAAATCAGAGCAGGTCATATGATTATTCCCTCTTGGTTACTTGGATGAGGACAAATTTACCATGAAAATATGTCTATTAAAATGTCCTTGGTTTAGTGGAAAGAAATGCTATTATTGTCACATAATGGTAATTATGTATATTAAAAAACATTTACTATAAAAACACCATTCACTTACTTGTAAAAACGAATTTTGGCTGGGATCCAGGCCTACATATCGGTGTCTTTCAGAAAAACGAAACTGAGTGGCTAAATTCAAACCTATGACTTGTATACCAGTGTTACAATAAAATTACCTTTACTTAAGTACTGAATTCACCAACAAATAAAGCAATTTCAGACCCTTCAAGTAGACAGCAATAACACACACCCAGACCGATGACTCTCCGGGCGTGGGGAATATTCATGTTATGAGATTTTCACATGAGAAAAGTTCTGTAAGCCTCAGGGTCACATCTCTGCTTGGGTGAAAGATTACTTAACTTCACCAAACCCCTTCTTGCCCCAGACAGGGAGGGTGTCCCCACAGCTCTCGGAGGCTGCCTGCAAGGGTGCTTACCTTGAGGGATTCTGTCTGGGAGCCCAGCCCCTTGGTGCAGAGTTCCATCACCGAATAGGAGCAAAACGTGTCCCGGACTCTGTACTGACTCACGGCGAGCAGCCACAGGGCGGGGTTGGTTTCCAGCTCAGAGGGAGGGATGAGGATGGACTGGTGCCCGGAATACACACTGCAGAGAGACAGAGGAGCTCAGTGGGCCCCTGCGAGGCACAGACCGCCACTCTTCTGGGCGCTTGAGAGCGTGAAGGAAAGTGTATCACTAAACCACCCTGAGCGCGCGAGCGCTAGGAACCACGGCCAGCACTGTGATAGGGTTACTGGATCTTGTCAGGCATCTCAAAGTCACTGCTAGAGTGAAACCAAAGTCCCATTTTAACCCACTTTTCCTGTTCTGAGAGACTGCCTCTCCACAGGGGGGACGAGTATGAGCTGGAATTAGAGACCCACCTTGCCCTGAGCTGGAGGCGCTCTGACACGCTTGTCCACCTCCCCCACCAGCGACCTGGCCCAGCAAGTGAAGACCTACAAGCCAGAACTTGAAAAAGAAGGTTCTTAAACTAAGCCTGCTGTGTAAAAATGACTGGCATGTTCTCTGGATGCAATTCAGTAAATACCATTTAAAGAAATGTATTTTTGATTCAGACAAATGCTATGGCCTGTGGGCCAGGTGTGACCCTCAGATGTCCCCAGGGGGAACCTGGGGCTTGAGGTTCAGGGGCCACCGGCCAGCCTCATCACCTCGGTGGCAGGTGCAGGACTTGGTGCCTGCAGCCTCACTCCCTCCCCAAGGCTTCTGGAGGGGCTGTCTGGCCCCCAGAGGGCTTTACCTTCATGGGAACATCTCCTAGTGCAACCCTGCTCACTGATGGCTTTCAGGGGATCCTTTCTTGTTTTAAAAACGAAAAGCATTTGCTCCCTTAGGAATCATACACTCCCAACTTTGGGACACTTTATGAAGATAACACTCTTTTTAGGCCAGTGAAAGATGTTTATTGACAGATGTGTTCTCAGTTGGACTCTACAAAACTTATATCCAAGATACATATTTAAAAACTTCCTGTTTTCAGTACTGAAGGAAGAAAGCAGGGTATGGAACAACATTAAACTATGACTACAGCAAGTGCAGGAGGAAAAACACACCATTTTTTACTTTTTATGACTCATTTCTATATAATGCAACACAAACACACAAAATTTCTAACCTTGAAACATACAATCACACATTTCTTATCAGGATAACAAAATGCTAGAGGACAGCGATTACTTCAGGTTGTCCTAACAGAGCATGACATCAGAACATCAGACAATCAATAAACAATGTGTGGGGAAAAATTTAAGTGCTATTCTAGGAAGGATATTTGATAATCAAGTGGGAACTAATTTTATAAGTGGTGAGTTTATATAAAATCCACAAATTCTCATTAATAAACAATCTTTCTGAGTAGAAGTCTGAAAATGAATAGGGTTTCCTGTATTTAAATGGTTAAATAAAACTCAGAATGGAAACTGGTTCCAAGACGAGTTTACATGAACTTCGAAGAGCTCTTGAGGATTCACTCAGTGATGGTTCTGGGTGACTAGGAGAAAGGATTATCATGCCTAAAATTCTCATATTTCTTCTGAAATGTTACTGATAGGAAAGTTGTGTCAGGCACATAATTACACAAAACTGCACATTCCAATGGAGCCCTATGGGGAGGCACAGTTATTTTTATAGTAAACATAAAAATCAGTAAGCTCCCACTCCAATAATCATAACATTCCAAACTCTATCAACTTTTCTCTTAGATTTACCCTGGGAAATTACTTTAAGTAATCAATCATTTTATAGAAAGGTTACTCAAAAGATCAAATAACATTGCCACAAATATACATGCACCACAAAACACTGACATCCTGTTCAAGCAAGTGGTTACTTCAAGTAACGGGCCCTCAAACAAGAGCTTCAGCCCGGCCCTTGCAGTTATGAAAATAAACTTTCACCCAGAAGTTCTACCCAGAACTGAGGCTCTTTGAAATCAGTTCCTAGCTAGTTTGAGAAGTGCATCCCTCATCTGTTTCCCCACTTTTGAGGCATATGCATTATTCTAAAAACGATCTTCCAAGAATTACACACTTGCGGTCTGAAAGCAAGCCAAACATCTCCTTAGCTTCAGCAGTATGTCTAGGGGCCATCAGAGGCCATCCCTCACACACTCAGGGGTCCTGTGGACCCTTTCTGGAGACCTTTCCCAAGAGACTATAGGAGCTAAGAGCTCTCGTGCTAAGACCCCCTGAGACGCTGACACAGCAGAAGCGGACCCGGCTTGCCCTGAGCCACGGAGGCTGATTCATTTTGCTCCTGTGGGCACAGCCATCCCATCTCAGCACAGCCAGCAATGGCCTACATGCTGGATCTGCATTAGCAGCTAAGCCGTCAACTCCAGGCGGAAGCCTCAAGGCAGCATTAAGCAGGAAGAAATAAAAATAAGAGAATTTATCCTGTGCTGAATGGATACTAAAAGTATAATCTCAGGGACAAGATCGAAACACCAGGCAACGGCCCAAGACCCAACATGCCCACATGTCACGCATCTTATACATCGTTAATTATCCACGAGGACACATGCACCTTGCGCCTTGCCTCTGAGAGGCGAGGAGACCAGGTTTCTGTGACCCACATGTTCTGCAGAGCACTCCGGAGTCGAGGGAGCAATGCCACCTTCAACCTGCCCAGAAGGCTTTTCCTGCAGCTCAGGTTACACAGAGTCTCTTCGCAGCAAGGGCATCTCCGAGACCTCTGTCAGCACCTCTGTTAACACCACACGCCTCCTAATGATGACAATCTACCCATAAGCTCCCAGAGCTTTACCTCCTGAATGCAGTCACAAGGATACTAAAAGTGAAGAAAATTAAAGACAGATCACCCACTACTAGCTATCTTAAGAATGTATATCAAGGTAAATGATTTGCTTGATCAGAACCATTTGCACATGAAAAGAAGGGGATCCCTAGTGTGGAATTCAAGGCTGGAGAACTTTAATTAAACTTGTGAAAATTAAGTCTAGTTCTCTCTCCTCGATCCCGTAAAGAGAAAAAAAAATTAATAAACCCTGATAATAGCAGAAAACCCACCTCAGTAATTTTCCACTTACCCTTTCCTTGCTCAGTCCGACAAATGTTGATTGTTTCATTAACTAACCAATGTTGATTTATTGACACTGGCTATAAATACTTCCATGGACAAAATAAAACCCTACTAGTAGCAGGTTGCATATTCTAAATATCTTAGTTTAGACTTTAGCTTAAAAAAAACCCAAATTATTGAAAAGATACCTTGGGAATATTTTCTTCCTATCTGTGGCCCGCTCTTTAACCCCTTTACAGTGTCTTTGCCCAAACTATCAATTAGAATGAAGTTCAGCCCATCAGTGCTTTCTTTCATGGGTAGTGCCTTTGGTGTCAAATCTAAAAAGTCATCACCAAACCCAAGGTCATCTAGATTCTCTCCTACGTTACCGTCTAGGAGTTTTATGGTTTTGGTTCACATGTATGTCTGTGATCTATTTGAGTTCATTTTGGGGAAGGCATGAGATCTATGCCCAAATCTTTGCATGAGGATGCACCATTTGTTGATGAGACTCTTTGCTCCTGTCAAAGATCAACTGGCTTTATTTACGTGGGTCTATTTTTGGGCTCTCTACAACAGAGTCAGCCCTGATGCCAATTCTGGACTCTAGATGACAATGACACGTCAGCATAGGTTCCTAGACTATAAAAACTGTCCCACCTGGAGGGGTCTTGGTGGTGGTGGTGGGGCTGTGTGTGGGGGCAGGGGGTATGTGGAATCTCAGCTCCTTCCAGTCAATTCTGCTGTGAATCTAAAACTGCTCTAAAAATAAAGTCTATTTAAATAAACAAAAATTAAAACATGGATGACCAGGAGAAGGAAAAAAAAACATTTTGTCAACTAATATAAATGCATACTTGTAATTCCATGATTTCAGATTGTTAACCTGACAAAACACACAAACAGCTGAAAACTAAGCCAAGCTCGGTGCTCTGAGTAAGGCAGCTGCACCGCTCACCCTAGCACACACTCCTGGGTGTCATGAGGGTGAGCCTATCACCAGGACGGCGGTGTCTGTACTGGCACTCCAGCTCCTGCAAGGACAGCTGCTTTCCTCTTTTCATTTTTTATTTTTTTATTTTGGTATCGTGAATGTACAATCACTTGAACAACATTATGGTTACTAGACCCCCTATTATCAAGCCCCCCCACATACCCCACTACAGTCACTGTCCATCAGCGCAGTAAGATGCTATAGAATCATTACTTCTCTTCTCTATAAATACTGCCTTTCCCGTGCCCCCCCACTATATTATTTGTGCTAATCATAATGCCCCCTTTTCCCCCTTATCCCTCCCTTCCCACTCATCCTCCCCAGTCCCTTTCCCTTTAGTAACTGTTAGTCCATTCTTGGGTTCTGTGAGTCTGCTGCTGTTTTGTTCCTTCAGTTTTTTCTTTGTTGTTCTTATACTCCACAGATGAGTGAAATCATTTGATACTTGTCTTTCTCTGCCTGGCTTATTTCACTGAGGATAATACCCTCTAGCTCCATCCATGTTGTTGCAAATGGTAGGATTTGTTTTCTTCTTATGGCTGAATAATATTCCATTGTGTATATGTACCACATCTCTTTATCCATTCATCTACTGATGGACACTTAGGTTGCTTCCATTTCTTGGCTATTGTAAATAGTGCTGCGATAAACATAGGGGTGCATATGTCTTTTTCAAACTGGGCTGCTGCATTCTTAGGGTAGATTCCTAGGAGTGGAATTCCTGGGTCAAATGGTATTTATATTTTGAGTTTTTTGAGGAACCTCCATACTGCTTTCCACAATGATTAAACTAGTTTACATTCCCACCAGCAGCGTAGGAGGGTTCCCCTTTCTCCACATTCTCGCCAACATTTGTTGTTTGTCTTTCGGATGTTGGCCATCCTAACTGGTGTGAGGTGATATCTCGTTGTGGTTTTAATTTGCATTTCTCTGATGACTAGTGATGTGGAGCATCTTTTCATGTGCCTGTTGGCCATCTTAATTTCTTCTTTGGAGAAATGTCTGTTCAGCTCCTCTGCCCATTTTTTAATTGGGTTATTTGCTTTTTGTTTCTTGAGGTACATGATCTCCTTATATATTTTGGATGTCAACCCCTTATTGGATATGTCATTTATGAATATATTCTCCCATACTGTAGGATGTCTTTTTGTTCTACTGATGGTGTCCTTTGCTGTACAGAAGCTTTTTAGTTTGATATAGTCCCACTTGTTCATTTTTGCTTTTGTTTCCCTTGCCCAGGGAGATATGTTCATGAAGAAGTTGCTCATGTTTGTGTCCAACAGATTTTTGCCTATATTTTATTCTAATAGTTCTATCGTTTCATGACTTACATTCAGGTCTTTGATCCATTTTGAGTTTACTTTTGTGTATGGGGTTAGACAGTAATCCAGTTTCATTCTCTTACAAGTGGCTATCCAGTTTTGCCACCAGCTGTTGAAGAAGCTGTCATTTCCCCATTGTATATCCATGGCTCCTTTATTGTATATTAATTGACCATATATGCTTGGTTTTATATCTGGGCTTTCTAGCCTGTTCCATTGGCCTATGGGTCTGTTCTTGTGCCAGTACCAAATTGTCTTGATTATTGTGGCTTTGTTGTAGAGCTTGAAGTCAGGGAGTGTAATTCCCCCTGCTTTATTCTTCCTTCTCAGGATAGCTTTGGCTATTTGGGGTCTTTTGTGGTTCCATATGAATTTTAGAACTATTTGCTCTAGTTCATTGAAGAATGCTATTGGTATTTTGATAGGGATTGCATTGAATCTGTAGATTGCTTTAGGCAGGATAGCCATTTGACAATATTAATTCTTCCTAGCCAAGAGCATGGGATGAATGTCCATTTATTAGTGTCCTCTTTAATTTCTCTTAAGAGCGTCTTGTAGTTTTCAGAGTATAGGTCTTTCACTTCCTTGGTTAGGTTTATTCCTAGGTATTTTATTCTTTTTGATGCGATTGTGAATGGAATTGTTTTCCTGATTTCTCGTTCTGCTAGTTCACTGTTAGTGTATAGGAATGCAACAGATTTCTGTGTATTAATTTTGTATCCCGCAACTTTGCTGAATTCATATATTAGATCTATTAATTTTGGAGTGGATTCTTTAGGTTTTTTTATATACACTATCATGTCATCTGCAAACAAGGACAGTTTGACTTCTTCCTTACCAATCTGGACACCTTTTATTTCTTTGTGTTGTCTGATTGCCGTGACTAGGACCTGCAGAACTATGTTGAATAAAAGTGGGGAGAGTGGGCATCCTTGTCTTGTTCCCAATCTTAAAGGAAAAGCTTTCAGCTTCTCGATGTTAAGTATGTTGGCTGTGGGTTTGTCATATATGGCCTTTAGTATGTTGAGGTATTTGCACTCAATACCCATTTTGTTGAGAGTTTTTATCATGAATGGATGTTGAATTTTGTCAAATGCTTTTTCAGCATCTATGGAGATGATCATGTGGTTTTTGTCCTTCTTTTTGTTGGCGTAGTGGATAATGTTGATGGATTTTCGAATGTTGTACCATCCTTGCATTCCTGGGATGAATCTCACTTGATCATGATGGATGATCTTTTTTATGTATTTTTGAATTCGGTTTGCTAATATTTATTTGAGGCTTTTTGCATCTATGTTCATCAGGGATATTGGTCTGTAATTTTCTTTTTTTGTGGTGTTTTTGCCTGTTTTTGGTATTAGAGTGATGTTGGTCTCGTAGAATGAGTTTGGAGTATTCCTTCCTCTTCTACTTTTTGGAAAACTTTAAGTAAGGAGGATGGGTATTAGGTCTTCACTAAATGTTTGAAAAATTCAGCAGTGAAACCATCTGGTACAGGAGTTTTGTTCTTAGGTAGTTTTTTGATTACCAATTCAATTTCTTTGCTGGTAATTGGTCTATTCAGATTTTCAGTTTCTTCCTGGGTCAGCCTTGGAAGGTTGTATTTTTCTAGAAAGTTGTCCATTTCTTCTAGGTTATCCAGTTTGTTACCATATAATTTTTCATAGTATTCTCTAATAATTTGTATTTCTGTCATGTCCGTAGTTTTCCTTTCTCATTTCTGATTCTGTTTATGTGTGTAGACGCTCTTTTTTTCTTGATAGGTCTGGCTAAGGGTTTATCTATTTTGTTTATTTTCTCGAAGAACCAGCTCCTGCTTTGATTCTTTCTATTGTTTTATTCTTCTCTATTTTATTTATTTCTCCTCTAATCTTTATTACGTCCCTCCTTCTACTGACTTTGGGCCTCATTTGTTCTTCCTGTTCTAGTTTTGTTAATTGTGAGTTTAGACTGTTCATGTGGGATTGTTCTTCTTTCCTGAGGTAGGCTTGTATTGCAATATATTTCCCTCTTAGCACGGCCTTCGCTGTGTCCCACAGATTTTGCGGTGTTGAATTATTACTGTCATTTGTCTGCATATATTGCTTGATCTCTGTTTTTATTTGGTCATTGATCCATTGATTATTTAGCAGCATGTTATTAAGCCTCCATGTGTTTGTGGGCTTTTTCATTTTTTTTTGCATAATTTATTTCTAGTTTCATACCTTTGTGATGTGAGAAGCTGGTTGGTACAATTTCAATCTTTTTAAATTTACTGAGGCTCTCTTTGTGGCCTAGTATATGATTTATTCTCGAAAATGTTCCACGTGCACTTGAGAAGAATGTGTATCCTGTTGCTTTTGGATAGAGTGTTCTGTAGATGTCCATTAGGTCCATCTCTTCTAATATGTTGTTTAATGTCTCTGTCTCTTCATTTATTTTCTGTCTGGTTGATCTGTCCTTCAGAGTGAGTGGTGTGTTGAAGTCTCCTAAAATGCATTGCATTCTATTTCCCCCTTTAATTCTGTTAGTCTGTTTCACATATGTAGGTGATCCTGTGTTGGGTGCATAGATATTTGTAATAGTAATATCCTCTTGTTGGACTGACCCTTTTATCATTATGTTATGTTCTTCTTTGTCTCTTGTGACTTTCTTTGTTTTGAAGTCTATTTTGCCTGATACAAGTACTGCGACTCCTGCTTTTTTCTCACTGTTGGTTGCATGAAATATCCTTTTCCACCCCTTTACTTTCAGTCTGTGTATGTTTTTGGGTTTGAAGTGAGTCTTTTGTAGGCAGCATATTGATGGGTCTTGTTTTTTTATCCATTCAGTAACTCTATGTCTTTTGACTGGTGCATTCAGACCATATACATTTAGGGTGATTATCGATAGGTATGTACATATTGCCATTGCAGGCTTTAGATTCGTGGTTACCAAAGGTTCAAGGGTAATTCCCTTATTATCTAACAGTCTAATTTAACTCAGTTCATATGCTATTGCAAACACAACCTAAAGCTCCTTTTTTTCACACTCCTTTTTCTTCCTTTTCCATTCTTTGTATGTTATAAATCATATTCTGTACTCTTGGTCTAGCCCTTGGGTGACATCTATTTAGACTTGGAATACTACCATGTATAGGAGTCCCTCCAAAATGCACTGTAGAGGTGGTTTGTGGGAGGTAAATTCTCTCCCCTTTTGCTTATCTATAAATTGTTTAATCCCTCCTTCAATTTAAATGATAATCTTGCCAGATAAAGTATTCTTGTTCAAGGCCCTTCTGCTTCATTGCATTAAATATATCATGCCACTCCCTTCTGACCTGTCAGGTTTCTGTTGAGAAGTCTAATAGCCTGATGGGTTTTCCTTTGTATGTGATGTTTTTTCTCTCTCTAGCTGCTTTTAAAAGTTTGCCTTTATTCTTGATCTTTGCCATTTTAATTATTATTATGTCTTGATGTTGTCTTCCTTGGGTCCCTTGTGTTGGGAGATCTGTGCACCTCCATGGCTTGAGAGACTATCTCCTTCCCCAGATTCCCCAGATTGGGGAAGTTTTCAGCAATTATCTCCTCTATGACACTTTCTATCCCTTTTTCTCTCTCTTCTTCTTCTGGTACCCCTATAATGTGAATATTGTTCTGCTTGGATTGGTCACACAGTTCTGTCAATATTCTTTCATTCTTAGAGATTCTTTTTTCTCTCTGTGCCTCAGCTTCTTTGTATTCCTCTTCTCTAATTTCTATTCCATTTACCATCTCTTCTACCACATATAATCTGCTTTTAAATCCCTCCATTGTATGTTTCATTTCAGATATGGAATTTCTTAATGATTGAATCTCTGACTTAAATTCATTTCTGGGCTCTTGAATATTTTTCTGTACCTCCATAAGCATGTTTATAATTTTTATTTTGAACTCTCTTTCAGGAAGATTGGTGAGTTCGGTTTCATTTGGCCCTTTTTCTGGGGTCTATGAGATTTTGGTCTGAACCATGTTCTTTCGATGTTTCGTATTTCTGTGTGGTGCCCACTAGTGCACAGGAACTCCAGTCTCTGGAGCTGCTCAGCCCCTAGAGTGAGGTTGGGGGTCACAGGGGAGCAGAGCTGGTGCCTGTGGGGAGGAAAGGGCTGTTCCTGATTCCTGGCTGCAGGGCCTGTCTCCAGTGTCAGAGCCAGTGGGCCAAGCACACACGTGTAAGCCTCTGTGCTTTGCGTCTCTAGCTGTTGTAGGTGGGGTCTCCCTCTGGCTGGCCTGACGCCACTGCAGTTGACTGCTCCTTTGCCCAGCAGGTGCCTGCATGACAGTAGGAAGGCTCGGCAGGCTGTGTGTCACAGTGGGGGGCCCCATAGCTGAGTAGGCAGCCAGGGGGATGGAGCACCTGAAGCTCCTCAATGTTCCCAATCAGCTGCACAGGGCGCGCCCAGACAACTTGTCCAGCTCTCCCTTCTCCCGCCCAGCAAGCTCCGTGCAAACCCCGCCCCTTCATCAGCCCTCTCACTGCTCGGAAGCCTCTCAGACCACCCGCCTTTCCTCTGACACAGAGCGGCCGGGTGTGGATCCCATCCTCCACCAATGGCCTGAATGTCAGTCATCCAGGCCCTCTGCCTGTCCGAGCTCCCCAATGTCCAGAGCACCACACACTATAGGTTGCTGCTCACAAAGCAGATCTCTAGGGCTAGGTGTTCAGCAGTCCCAGGCTTCCACCCCTCTCCCACTCCGTTTCTCTTCCTCCTGCCGGTGAGCTGGGGTGAGGGAAGGGCTTGGGTCCTGCCGGATTAAGGCTTTCATACGTTGCCCTGTTTCCTGAGGTCTGCTCTGTTTGTGAGGTCTGTATGCAGTCTGGTTCAGCCTTCTTTCTCCTTGCTGTTTTAGGGTTAGTTGTATTAATTAACTATATTTTTGTACTATTTGTGGTTTTGGGAGGAGTTCTCCATGTCACCTCTCACACCACCATCTTCTGAATCAATCGACCAGCTGCTTTCTTCTTATAACAGTTTTACTCAGGCATAATCTGCAGGCCATGCAATCCAGCCAGTCTGTGCAGAGTAAGTACCAAGAATCAGCCAGCTGTGGAGCTGGTTACGGTCACATCACAGTGCAATTCCAGGGCACCACCGTCACCTAAATGCGAGCCTCGTCCACCTGTACTCGGACCTGTTTTCAACCCCAGTCCATCAGCCATCATCCCTCTGCTGTCTGTAGATCTTCCCTTTCTGAACATTTCATGTAAATGGCAATCACGTAACATGGTCTTTTGAGTCTGGCTTCCTCCCCTTAGCATAATGTTTCTCATGTTTACCCATGTGTCCCATTGTATGTAGGGATATGACAAATATTATTTATCCATTCACCAGTTGGTGAACCTTGGGATTTTTTTTGAAGGCTGCTGTGAACATTTCGAGCATCAAGTCTATGTGTAGACATACATTTTTTCTTTTCTTCAGTAGACGCCTAAGAGTGGAACTGCCAGACCACATGGTAAATTTGTTTGCTCCTTAGGAACATGCTAAAGTGTTGTTTCACCACTTTACATTCCCATCAACAATGTATGAGGATTCCAGTTTCCAAACATCATTTATAGTGTGGCATTTAAATCAGTAAATACTAGCTCTTTGACTTTGTTTTCTGTGCTTTTTGCCTACAGCTGTGCTAGTGGGTGTAAACTGGTAGCTCACTGGTTTAAATTTGCATTTCCCTAATGAATGTTAAGCAACTTTTCATGTGCTTTTTGACCATTTGTATGTTTTTGGTAAAATGTCAATTTGGACCTGTTGTCCATTTTAAAATCATGTTCACTGTCTTCATGAGTTTGAAGGGTTCATTTCATACCTGGTTGGAAGGACTTTATCATATACATGATTTGCAAATATTTTTTCTGTCTGTGGCTTGTCTGTTCACTTTATTAATGGTGCCTTTTGAGGTAAAAAAGTTTTTGATTTGTTGAAATCTAATTTATCAACCTTTCTTTAGTCATTGTACCTTTGGTGTCATGACCAAAGGCACATTGTGCCTAACACCCCTCTGCCTTTACCCCAGATTACAAAGACTTATTTTTATGTTTTCTTCTAAAAGTTGTATAGTTCTAGCTCTTACATTAAGGCCTATAATCCACTTTTAATTAATGTATATGATGTAAAGTAAAAGTTTAAGTCCATCTTTTTGCAGGTAGATGTCCAATTGTCCCCGCATCTTTTGTTGAAAAGACTATCCTTTGACACTGAATTGCCTTGGTTTCTTTGTAGGAGAAACAAGTGACTATGCAAGGGTTCATTTCTGGACTTTCAAGTCTGTCCCACTGATCATTTTTTATATCTCTATCTATCTGTCTGTCTATCTGTCTTGATACCAGCACCACATTGTTTTGGTTCTATAGCAAGTGCTGATATTAGGAAGTCTGAAGTCTTTTCCAACTTTCTTATTCTATTCCAAAATTATTTTGGATATTGTAGGTCCTTTATTTACATTTCAGGATCATGTAGTCAATTTCCACAAAAGAGGAAAAAAAACTGCTGAGATTTTGACAGGAATTACATAGAGTCTCTAGGCCATTTGCGGAGAATTTCCATTTCAACAATATTGAATCTTCTAATCCATGAATATTAACTATTTGATATGCTTTTAAATGATCTTGAAAAATATTTTGAAACACATCTATCGTATCGATGGTTCTCAGATATATGATCTTCTATTTTATGACTGAAGGGAATTCTTGTTTCCCTTCATATATAAAAAACTGTTTTATTACATTTAAAAAAAAACTTTGAAACAATCCCAAAATTACAGAGAAGTTCGAAGTAAAGTAAAAGTGACACTTCTCCCTTGAATCATTTAAAGGGAGTCACTGGCCAGATCCTCCTTCAACCCCAAATCCTGTAGGTGATATTTCCCACAAATACATGTATGTTCTTCCACAAGCCAATTAAGACATCAAAATCAAGAAACTAATTGATACATTTCTTCCATCTAAACTTCAGGACCTATTCAAGTCACCAGCGGCCCTGACGCCGTCTTCCACGGTGGAATGATCCCCACTGCGTTTGGGCTGCCCACCCTGTCCTATGGGCTCCCTGCACTCCCTTGCCTCTGAGACACTGGCCGTCGGGAGGATGAAGGCAGTTCTGCTGGTGCAAGCCCCTCTGTTTGGTGCATCTGGTCCCTCACAGGGAGATTCTGGGGAAGCATCTTGGTCAGGAATGACCCAGATGTGATGCTGTTTTCCTCGTGGTGACCCCCCAAGGGACCTGACCTCGGGCTCACTACAATTAACTGGTCTGTGGATGGCAACCACACAGATCCTGCTCACCCAGCTCCCAACTTGCTCATCTGTTTACATCTGAATAGTTGACATTTCTTATGTTATTCAAAGAGTTATAATCCATTACAGTCTATCTACTTTGATGTTCAAATTGCCACAATTTGTCCTTTGGGAGCCCCTCTGAGCTGGTTCTGCAGTCTGTTTGACATCCCCCTGTGAGGACTTCCTGGCCTTCTTGCACAAAAAGACACTCAGGGTCATCGTATATATCCCTCTCCCCAGATCAGCCTAGCTCATTAGGAAGGAGAGCTGCATATATAGTACTTATGAATTCCGGGCACCCTCATCGCTGTGGGGGGATGCTCTGAGACCAAATTTTTAAAGCAAATCCATTGGGATCTGTTTCTGCAGAGGATTTCAGAACAGAGAAGTTTACAGTTTACAGCTGTTGTGTCTTTTATTTTAGCGTGTGGGGGCAACTGACAGAACACATGATTTCGTGACATCTGAGGGAAGCTGAAGAAAAGACGGTCATTATGTAAAGGTCACTGTGATCCATTGTGCAGAGTTCCCACTGCTGTGACGAGGGTGTGGACAGCTTAATTTCCCCTGCAACAGCACATGCCCTATTGGTTTTGCAGGGGCAGGCCTGTTGATTTTGCAGGAGAGGTCCTCCATCCATGGCTTCCACTTTACCAGCAGTTCCACCAGATGACTTACAGACAGTCCTGCTGGAGTCAGTGCCTCAGAACAGGCTTCCTTCTCCATGGTCACTATGGCCCTACTGCTAGAACAGCATATTCTGAATGATTTCCCAAGAAAAGAATTACCTACAATGCTACTGCATTTTAGATTAAGGCAAAAATCATTAATATATTTCAATTATTCAATTCTATTTGCTCTCCCAAAAAGTTTAATTGTCCTAATTAGAATGTCAGTGTATTTTACTAATACAGGATTGGAGTTTAATCCAATTAATACTATTAGATATCAGAAACTCACGAAAATAATTGTTTTAGAAGAGTGTTATAAACATGAGAAAATGCCCACTATAGACCATTAATGGAAAAAAGAGAACCAATTTCATTCTGCAGCATCTCAGTTTTATGAATATATTCATATACATTTACAAAGTTACATGCAGACTTACAGGTTCATGGGTGAACTCACATGTGGTTTGGTGCTTGCTTTACGAGGCCCCACGTGAAAAAGGGACAGAAAAATCAGGAGGAGAGATGAAACAAAATTGGCAAAATGTTCATCCATAGGAAGCTGGTAGAGGGGACTGGTGTTTATTCGGCACTCTTTACATTCTTCAACATGTTTGAAAATGTCAATGATAAAAAATAATATGCCACGTTGGAAAATAAACTCTGAAAGTCGTATGCCAAAATGCTATTAGGTGATATGATTATTTTCTTCTTTATATTATTTGGTATTTTCTAAAGTTTCTACAGTGAACATATATGTATAATCAGAAAATGCCAATAAACATCCATGTGTTCATCCTCTCCATAAATAATTGCTGCATCTGCTATGAGCCCAGTGCCAGGAGGCTGGTGGCCCTGGAGGGGAGAGGAGGGAGGAGGGCAGGGCAGCCGCCCCCAGTGCTTGCTCCCACCCTTGGTGAAGCTCCTGCCCCCAAGTTGGGCAGAAGCTGAGGGAGAGCCTGCATCACTCACTGGCTCAATATAAATTCCAGGCAGGGAACCTGCAAGGATTCAGAGGCACAAGAACCATGCCTGAGGCTGGGAACCAGACCCACCTGGGAATCATGTTCCCAATAGACAGCTTGTCAGTGCTGTTAGTTTCAGCAAACTTCATGGATGTTCATTTTTAAGACACCACAGAAGGTGGGATCACCTGCAGGTCCCCACTCCACCGACAGCCAGGCTGGGGTGCAGCGGGGGGCAGCCTAGAAAGAGGGCAGGACTTACTTAGTCTGCTTTAAGAGGAAACTGACCTACAGAGGCACCACAGGACAAACCCCAGTCCACAGTAGGGGTCCAGGCAGATGGCCACTTCTCTGGAGGGGTACAGCTCACACTGCAGCTTAATGGAACGGCAGAAGGCACTGGTGGCTGCATGGGACATCTGCAAGACAGCAGGACATGGCCCATTAGAGCCTGGCACCATCCAGAAGGGGTGCTAGGATGGAGCCACTGTAGCAAGCCTGGTTCTGTTAGGAAGGAGAGAGTGCAGCTGATGTCCTAATGGTCTTTCCATTTTGATGAGTGAACCCCCACTCCTGGTCCCAGGACCTCCTAACTCCAGTACTGAAGGACATCTTGTGTTTGAATAGCAGGTTGGTCCCTAGGGATCCACACAGCCCTGTAGAGGATGTTCCCTCTCCAGGTAGGGACACATACCCTGTTCACATGTCCTCTGCCAGAAGATGCCCCATCCATCGTGCAACTGGTGGCCAACAGATCGTGCACAGCAACCCCACCTCAGTGATTAGGGATGGGCTCAGAAGGGAGGGCCTGCTGAGCTGGAATCAGACCGCAGGACCCCACTTAAGGGAGGTACTCAGAGTTGTCAAAATCGTGGACAGAAAAAGGCTGGTGGTGCCAGGGGCTGGAGGGTGGGGAGTCAGTGTCCAGTGGGGACGGAGCTTCAGGTCTATAGGATGAGAGCTGTTGTGGGGACAGGGGTGGCTTGGGCAAATGACAGTGAGCCTGGTTTAACACACTGAATGGTGCCCTTCAAGTGGTTAAGATGGTATGTTTACATTCTATGTACTTTCCCACACTAAAAAACGGTGGGGGAAAGTAGAGACCTAAAAAGAGCAAAGTTATGCCAGCTCGGCTGCCAGACCCCTAAGATGGGTAACAGAGGAAGGTCATGACCTGAGGTTCCAGAGAACGGAGCGGGGCCCCGACAAGGACCACCCGAGTGCGAGGGCCTGATTGCGGTGATACCTTCTGATCATCGTGGCTGCACGAAGCAGTGCTCTGGCGACTCACAGCCAAGCCTGCGCCAGAGGAGCAGGGAACGGCAGTGCATGGAGTTTACAAAGGCAGGTGCCAGGACTTGAGACCCAGCGAGAGCACATGTGGTTTTTATGAGGGCCTAGCAAGGCTGTTACATTAATAACACATAATTACATAAAAAATATAATAATAATGCAATAGCTGGGCATTCAGAGAGAGTCAGCTGAGCTAACTGCCAAAATGGTCATGCACTGCGCTGAAGGGAACGTGTGCCCCTGTGCATGTCTGGCTGCGAGCCGCAGGCCTCCCCTGTGGGCAGTGGGTACCTCTCACCTTTACTCCTGCGAGCATCCCTGTTGTGGACACACTGAAGTCGAGGTAAGCCAGCGTGTCTGGGTCAGACGGCTTGTAGATCTGGGCAGGCCGTTTCTTTGGCAAATCATCTGGGGAACAAGCAAAGCCATTAGCATTTCTGACCTGGGGGGAAAGCAATGAGCTGCAAGAGGCCGGCCAGGTGGGGGCTGACCTGTGTCCAGGATGGGGGGCCACGTCCGCACGTCCACGGCCGCAGCCGCCTCTCTGGACCGCAGCAGCTTACAGATGAGCTGTGTTGTCATCAAGCAGGCGGAGCGGCTCACCTGAGGGCCAGAGAGGAGGACATGAACGACTGTGGGCTGCATGTGGGCTTCTGTGCCAGCATGTGAGCTCGGGATGGTGGGAGAGCAACGTGCTACCACTGGAGCCAGAGGCACGCGCAGGGCTAGGTGGAGGTCCCCGGAAATTGCAACATCACAGTTACTCAGAGAGGAGCATTTGAACTGACTGCTCATGGTTGGCACTGCCCCACTGGAGACCACAACACAC
Source organism: Smutsia gigantea (assembly GCA_032199065.1). NCBI lineage: Eukaryota > Metazoa > Chordata > Mammalia > Pholidota > Manidae > Smutsia > Smutsia gigantea. Next base: position 175,671 of record JAVSCE010013915.1, read on the forward strand.
GCCGCAGGCATCCCTGATGGGAGCAGTGACCCGTAAGGGTGCTCGCCTGGGTGTCCCCAGACCTAACAGCCCCTTGGGGCTCTGCATCCAAATGCATCCTAATCCTCTTAAATGCCCTTGGCATAAAAAGGTTAAAAGGAACCTGCACTTTCCGAAAGGAGCTTTGAAATCTTGAGGAAAGAGCGTGAACAAACACACGCATTCCTCTGGGTCTCCAGGGAAAATGCCACTGTGCCAGGGTCGCCCTGTCTGGGGCAGTACCTCCTCCAGGTTCTGCAATGCAGGCCTTGCAGCAAAACTCCTGCCTGGCCCAGCCATGCAGCACCTGGCCTCCTGCTTCCAGAACCAGGAGCAAGTCCTCCGGGCAGAGGCATCCCCCCCAACTGCTGGGACCAAGACCCCTGCAGTCCCACAACCAGCCCTCCCCAGGCAGCCTGGCTCCCGGAGGGGCATCCAGACAGGGTTACCTCCACGATCATCTTCACGGTGGGCAGCGTCGTGGCGATGTTCTGTGGGTGTGGGGGACGGACAGTGATGGGCACACAGCCCACATACAGGCAGCCATAAAATGCTGCAATGAGGTCGATCCCTAAGCAGGAGACAAGCAAGAGGCCTCACTCAGCAAACCAAAGCGTGCAGTGGCCACCGTTGCTGGCCAGCAGGAGTGCAGCCTGGAAACACTGGATGGGAGGCGGGACCCCTGACAGACTCTTCCCATCCTGGTGGGTTTTGTTCAGTGTCAGCAACTTTGACCTGGCCTGTCCTTTCAGGAGTGAGATGCCAAAGCAGCTGGGGAGCTTGACTCTGTCTTCTCTAAGGAGTTACCCAATTCTGTGATCGCTCGTTTAGTGTTAAGGATGTAACTACTACTGGCTAAATGAACCATCTCAGATATCTAACAAGACAAATGTAGATACAAAAGTCTTTGTGAAACATCCCTTACTTATGCCTGAGAAACCATGCGGTGTGTGGCATGGCCCCCACAGATGTGGCAGCTAGACTTGAGGGAGCTGGCAGAGGGTGTCAGGGTTCGGTGGTAACCACAGCCCCACCCTCGAGCACCGGAGGGGAATCAGTGCCTCTCGGGAGCTGTGGTCTTGACCCTCACCAGGTGGGTAGACTAGAGCCACGTGGTCCCCGTCCTGCAGATGTCCCCTCTCCATTAGCATCACTGCAATCTTCTCAGCTCGTTTGTGCAGCTGGACACACGTCAGTGAGTTTGCGATTGTACCCTGAGGACCACAAAAAATGGGGAAAGATTTTCTAATACAACAGCTTTATCGAGCTTTCATTTATGTATCACACAATTCATTTATTTGAACGTCAGTTAAATGGGCACTAGTGTATTTATGAGTCGTGCACACCGCCAATTTTAGACCATTTTCTCCCCCCAACGAGAGACCCTGTGCGGCTAGGGGTCACTTCCCTCCTCCTCCCCATGAGCTAAGAAGTACAGTACCAAAGAGGCACTGAGATACATTTGTGTTAAAAAGAAATCTCTTAAGACATAATTACCTGACCTGAAAAACAGCTAAACCTACAAAGAAAAACCCAGCCTAGTAATTCCGAGGCTTTGTGCAATGCCAAGGGCAGTCAAGAGCCAGAGGTTAGCTTGCAGCCTGTGCTGTGAGCCGTCAGCTTACCTGAAGGAGTTTAGGACAGGCCACACCAGAAACAGAGGAAAAAAGCCATGGTAAGAACTACTAACGGCAAATGGATTGATACATTCATTCTGTGCAGTTTAAACACACAGAAACAAATGGAAAATACTTTTGGATTGAAAAATACCTTCTACAGCATTTACTGTTTTACCCGGAAAGACACATAGGCATAAATGGGAACTATGAACACACAAGGAACCCAAAAGTGTTCCCAGGTATGGAGACATCACTGTCCACAGCTAGATGAAAATTGCTTCTTTATGACCAAATCCTATCTTAAAGTGCTTAATTGGGGGAAGGAACTTTCCTTAAGCAACAGGTAAACCAGCCGGCAGTAGGTTGGGTTGGAGACTCCAGAGCTGGTCTGTGCTTGTGGATATCCAGGCTGAACACTTTATATTTGGGTTGGTAGCTTCTGGAGGGCTCCAGACCTAGTGACCATGGAGACATTTCCAAGGGGGTGGCATGAGCTGCCGGTCGACAGGACCAGGCCCCTGGGGCCACTGGAGCACATGGTGGTCCGGGACTGGGTGTTTGGAAAAGGCAGTAGAACGTCCACACCATGACCCATGTGCAGCGGGGAGCGTGGGACCTCCTACAGTGTGCCAGGACACAGGGACAGCTCCTGACGTTTGCCCAAACGTGCACAAGGTACTGACTGTCATATCCAGCTCCAGGAGCATTGTGGTCTGTCTGAGGACTGAGGGTGGGCATCCGGGCTGCAGACTCCGGTTGAGGGAGACCACCAGGGCGCTGCCCCAGGCTCCCGTCTTTCCTGCCATGCTGGGACCACTCAGTTTACATTTCTCATTGTAAACATTTTCCTTAATTATTTTCCTTTCAAGGAAGGTTAACAAATAAGAAACTAAAAACAGATACAGGCGGAAGAGCCAAAGAGCAGAATGAGCAAAGCCGGGTAAACCCAAGAGATTTATGAGACGCATCTAGGAAACATGGCCAACACGTTGGGATCTGTGCCTTCACACATGGGCTCATGCCCAGAGAGCACGCATTTACACCAGCTGAACAATACTCCTTGAACGGACGCCCTTGAGCTCAGCCTGAGAGCCAGCTCAGCGCCACACGGCTGGGTCCACCACTCCTGTCCTGAAGGAGCTGGCTCTGCCCATCACAGTGGGATGCCATGGGGCATGGTCCTTTGCCCCATCGTGTGGCTCTGTCCACTGCTGCCCTGTGGCCTTGTCTGAAGCAGCAAGCATCAGGGTCTGGGTGGTTCAGTTTCTGGACTGGTCTCCCAGTTCGTGGTGAGCTGGCGCCAGTCCCCGACAAGCCAGCTGTCCCGTGGCAAAGCCTCTGAGACTTGACAGGCACAGTGGCCATGAGTGTCTGATGCTGACTCTGGTTTGTGAAAACCCCGTCTACAGCTACGGTGGTGACACCTAACTGGATGCTGTCTTCACGGTCTCCAGCTCTGACTGTTTCACAGCGCTGCCTCCCGCTCTACAGGTTGAATAGCGAGTGGAGAAGACACGTCACAGCTACAACAGCAGGTGGGCACTCAGCAGAGCGAGCGGAAATCCATGTTTTTCTTGCAAATCCTGGTGGGCTCCTGCAGGAAAGGACAGTGCCCCACATGGCAGGGCCAACACTCCGCTCCACTCCGGTCCAGCCTGTGAGGACAAATGCAAAGTGGCTCCATCCAGCATGCGCACATGGTCATGCCCATCACCACGTGTTCTGTGGGAGTCGCAGAGCAACTGCTCCTCAGAAGAAGCACCACTGATTTTCAGTGTCTCATTTCCCCTTCCAAGTGCTTGCTCTCCAGCATCTTCCTCAACATTCTGGGAAAAGCTGGGCTTCCATTCAGAAACATACTAAGAAGAGGGTTCTGGAGAAAAGTGCCTTGCAGAGAAGCTGGGACTGATTCTGCCTGGACAATGTCCTGCGTGCTAACATGGCAACACGGTGCAGGGGGCCTGCCAGCCCAGCCCTATTCCACAGGCAACAGCCTTCAGCGTCAATGACTGTGAATTTGGCACCATTGCAAAGTTTTACATTAAGTTAAATAACAACTGAAGAATATTGAGAAATGAAGAAAAAGCCAAATAGGATTTACACTTTAAAATTCTTAAGTTGCCATAAGTAAAGAAAAGGAGTGGCTGCTGTTTGTTAAGGAGGTGGAATAAAAGACACTTTTGTATGTAAACTTCACTGACCCCCTTCCTGCTGTAAATCCTACACAGTGGGAAAACATTGATGGAAATCATTTGCAAGAAACAGCAAGCCTGTTCACACTTGGAGTCAAACGGCTCACCGTTTACATGCACCACTACCAGGGAGTCAAGTCCCCAAGCAGAATGGGCTTCCAGGAGGGGGCCACGCCTGAAATTGTGGGCTGCCGGCAAGGCCACCGGTATCTGGGATGTATCAAGGTCAGTACAACAGTACTAGGACAAATTTCACCAGTGTCTTTTATCTCTCTTAAAACTATTGCTTTTCAAAGCTGTAACGTTTCATGTGTGGCTGTGTCACGTTTTCACGGTACAGTGCTGACCTGCAGATTCGCGTGGAAATTACAGGCAACCATGATAGTGATGCTTTGAACTGGGGGCCAGGGCCACTGACTGTAGGCGTGACAAGGGGCAGAGAGGGCAGGACATCCAGATGCTTGACCCACAAGTGCTCTGCCTCCACGAGGACAGCAGATCATGCCTGAGAGGAAGGCTACCTGGAGACCGTGCTTGTTCATGCTGACCCAGGGAGGATGCACGGTTTTGATCTCTGCAGTGTAATTCATGTCCGGCGTTTCTACTGAAAACCTTTCAAGTACAAGCCACATACGGTGAGCACGTTTTCCCAAATGACCCAGGGTCCAGTGATGGCCAGTGACAGTGCAGGTTGGGGATGGGCATATCCCCTGTTCGCTGACTACACGGCCATGTTCTGGCATCAGCCCAGGCTCTGCCCAGCACGCTGCCTCCTAGGGCAGACACAGCTACACAAGCCCACGCCCTCCCATGATGGGCATGTTATCTAGTAAGGTCTGAAGCTCTGTGCGCTTGCGGGGGCTGACTGCTTCTGAAGCTGCTTGTCACACCTATGGAGTCAGCAGGTGCTGGTCCTGGCATCCACTCTCCTCAAATACAAGAGCCACAGATGAGGTCATGCTTTGTCGGGGAGGGCCATGGCTGAGGCCATGTTCAGGCAGGGTCTACTGCAATACCTACCCAACTCCTGCTCTCTTGCTGCTTACAGTTTACAGAGGACATTATCACCTAATCATTGTGCCTGTCATGGTCACATCATGTCATGTCCTCCCCACTGTGTTCTGTTCTGTCCCATCATGTCCTGCCCCACTGTGTCCTGTCTTGTCCCATTCTGTCTCATCACATCCCATCCTGTCCCCTCCCATCATGTTCCATCCTGTCCCATCACATCCTGTCTTGTTCCATCAGTTTCTATCTTGTCACATGTCACCCTATCATCATTTCTCTGACCCCATCATGTCAGCACTATGGCCATGTTCAGAAGCTAAGTGAAGGGCCGCAGTCCACTGGCTACAGGGGCCTGAGGGGCGTCCACTTCAGGTGTGGGGGACCCACTGGACTCTCTCCCTGTGGCTCAGTTATGGCCCTCATCCTGGGGGTAACACCATGAGTCCCTGAAGACAGGCAGCTATGCCACCTCCAGGAGCAACGTCCTTGGGGAGAACAAGGATGCCAGAGCTGCCCAGTAGAAGCCAGGACAGCATCAGGGAGCTGAGGGGCTGGCAGAGGGAGGTCCTCTGTGCTTAGAGGCTGGGGAGGTCAGGTGAGGGAGGTGGGAAGGTGCCGGCCTCATGGCGCAGATGCACGTGTGCTGTGCCGAGTCCTGCCATCATGCACGAGCCAGTGCAGAAGAGCTAGTCCAGGGTGAGGCGCCATCTGCTCCAATATAGGCACCAAGGGGGTGGGTGACAAGGACCTCTCTGCAGAGCCAGCTGGTGGGGCGCTGAGCATCCCCAGGGAGACACTGAGCATGTGCTGAGCAAGGGACCGGCATGGCGCGTCAGCATGGCGACGCACCTCGGGTGCTCTCTGAGCTAAGCCTCATGAAGCCTGGTCGGACTGCTGGGCTCCCAGGTTAGATTTGTGCACACCACTGGCATTCCTGCCTCCTTATTGCTTAACATGGCAAGAGACACCTTCACGTACTGCCTTTGGTGTTATGCAATCTGATCAGCAAAACCTGGGAGGGTGGCAAGCACCTACCCTTCTCAGAAGACCTCAATTCACAACCTATTCCTCAGGCTTCATTTCCATAGCAAAAGAAAACTTAATACGCACATTAAGACTTAAGCATTTGGTTTTTATTGCGTATTTGAGGCCTAAATCTTAAGTACTATTATGGAACAGTACCTGCTGAGCTTGCTTCCAATGTAAAGTGCAAACATGAACTTTAATTATAAAATAGAAATGATTCCATTCCTAAGGATGAAAGTCTAATTAAAACCGAACTTCTTACCCCTAAAAAAGTATTTTAGTAACAAAGACAAGTAATATTTCATGGCTCTGCAATTGATCTCTGTTGTAGAGACCATTCAGCATTCATTTTTGGGAAGAAATATTGCAAAAAAGTTGCTAAAATATATACACAAACAGATAAGTAAACCCCTACAGTTGCAAGCAATTCTCAAATGGAAAGGTCTCATTCAAAATAGTAACACACACACACACAAAGGGGATCTGTGAGACGCAGCGGGGCTGTGACAAACGCAAAGGGGATCCTTGAGACCCGGTGGCGGGGAGGGGCTATGATACACACACACAAGGGAGACTCCCGAGACCCAGTGAGCAGTGAGAGGGAGGGGGCTGAGACAAGCAGGGCCAGCTCACCCGGCAGTTGAGCAGCGTGTACAGGACATGGTCGGGGGTGGTCTGTGCCCGCCACTGCAGGACCTCCGACAGAAAAAGGAACTGTAACAAAGCACAGCCGTCAGTCAGGGCGGTGGTACCTACAGGGCACTGGCTGCGGTCCCCCCACGGGACCCGTGTTCCTGATGCTGGAGCTGCAGAGTAAGCAGGAGCTCAGGGGCCTCTCTGCATGTGGGATTCATAAAGCCTGTGTGGACTCGCAGCAGAGGGCTGGCCAGACCTGAGGACTGCCTCCCCTTACAGACAGCAGCGACTTGGAAAAGCGCTCCTCCTGGGGCTTCCAGGAGCTGCAGCAGTGGTTTCTGGGGCTGCATGGGCAGAATCAGGCCCACTCTGTCTTAGAGGTGGGCACTCTTACACTGATGTTTTTAGAAAGGTCATCCCCTGACAATGCTCAATGGCACTGCAAGTGACACAGACCAAATGCATCACTGACTCAGCCCATGGCAAAAAGGTCAGCCAACCTCAGGTTGGGAAAGGACACCCACGTCCACCTGCAGTCCACCCTACCAACAAACTACCATGAGGTGCCAGTGGTGCCTCGAGAACACGCCCTGCATCACCAAATTGGTAGCACTCTGCATGGGTGACTGACTCACCCACTTCCTGGTAGCCCATACAGAGCGGGACTACCTTTTGGGGAATCATAAGTGATTCAAGGCTGAAAAGTTATAACGGGGACTCGTAGCCACGCGGGACAAGCTTGAGCGGTGCGTGCGGCTGCGGACCCAGGGTTTCTCCTCTGGCTGCTGAAGCTGCTTCAGGGAAGTCTGCCTCCAAACCCAGGCTCTGAACGGACGTTTCCCTGAATTCCAGCAGCCAAGGACTGAGTCCTTGCAACAAGTTTCCGGACTACTGGAATAATAAGAACAAGTGTTTAGGGAATGCCAGGCTGGGCAGGGACTCTAAGACACTGGCCTCAGCCCTGCCAGTCGTGGGGCTGTCACCTAATCTGTGCCACTGTGAAATGTCAACTGCATCCACTAATAAACACATTCTCCCTAAAAGTACTTGGACATCTCTTGCAGGACCAAGAAAGAAGAGGTCACCAGATGCAAAAGCTCTGTGACAAGACTGGCCTGCAGAGAAGGGACACGGTCCTGGTGACCTCTGCGATGTGGCGTTTGGGCGGCTGGGATTGGAGGTCGGGGCCAAGGCTGAGCCCAGCTCTCACCTTGCGGGCCTGGTCGTTGTCTTCTATCTGGCCCAGGTCTCTGCCGCTGGCCTGCGCAATCCGCTTCCCAGAAACCAGGTTCCCCACCATCACAGAGGCAGGGCCAATTTCTGGAAAGAAACAGTGGCTCACATGAGGTAGACACAATGAAGTTCCTTAAAACACAACTTCCCACCCTGGCAGAAATCTTTTTAAGGACCTGGCTTTGAAAACATCTTATAGAATGGGGTTTCAAAGAAGCCATTATGATGACAATGCAAAGACAGGCCTGGCCTAAGGGCATCCGAAGATTGCCTCGAGCCTTCTGCGCTCTCCCAAGCCCGCTGCCTTGATGTTCCTGTCAGGGGGATGCTGACATCTGTTCATGTCAGGAGTATAAAACCAACGCAGAAGACGGCATGGGATTTCAAACCAGACAAACTCCATTGCCAAGTGGCCATGCTGGGGGATCACGAAGCCTCACTGTCTGGTGCAGTGGCCATGGACATCACCAGAATATTGTATGTTTCTTATAAGTGTTAGGGTTTGGGGGTACTGCTGAAAGATAAGGACACAGACACTTAGCTCCACATTTCATTTGGTCTCGGTTGGGCCCACAGAAATGTGCAAGAATGTTCCCGACTCGATTACCAAAGCTGTCCTTAGTTTATGAAACATTTCAAAGAGAAAAGCACATACAGTCCGTTCTAATCATTTTCTTTTTAATGAACGAGAAGTTTCTTACAGGGCTGCAGACACTTTCAAAGTTTCTGACGGTCAGATTCTCCAAATGCCACCCTGACACCGTTTCATCAAACATACATGTACAAACCACAACAAACACATCCTGCCAGGAAGCAGAGCGTGCCACGTGTGAGCACGTCAGGGCGGGAGGGCGGAGGGCTGTCCCCAGAGGGGCTGGGGTGAGATACCAAAGGCAACCCGGCCCCACTAAACTCAGGCTGAAGGCCACGACTGCATCAAATCCGCAGCAAACGTGACGAAGGCCGAGTTGCCAGCTGGTAAACCAGGTGTGCTGCACCTGAGCTTGTGTCTGCAGTGGGACGGTTTTAAGGTTCAGGCTGAGGGTGTGGTGGCATGAACACGGGTGGCACAGGAGCAGCTGTCATGACAACCACCCAGTCATTGGCCTCAGAACAAAAACACACGGGAAGGACTGGAGGGGTGGGGGCAGTGTTCAACACCCTCAGGGGACCCAAATGTGGGCAGCCTAGCAACTGCCCCCCTGGGGACAGGCTGGCGCTCTCTGCAGATCTGTGACCGTCTGGAACTTGGTTTGCACAAGACAAGATGCTAGACCTGCATGGCCATGTGTAGGGAGATAGGGTGCTCTGGAAGGGCTACAATTTTGTGAACAGCACACACCACAGATGTCTGGGCTGCCACCAGCTGGTGTCCTTCGGTTCAGGCAATGCTGGAGCCTTGACTTTGGTCTCAATGCCATCCCAGAATGTGCCGTACACACCCACTGCACCATGCCTAAACTTCATGTGGGACAATCTGGGGCTAAGTTCCTTTTTCAGCTCGTAATAAAGAAACCAGGAAAGAAGGAAGGTCTTCCCATGTCTGAAACACCAGCAGACAGCCAAGCAGCCTGGGGCCTTTCAAAAGGGGCAGGTGCGGCAGCCACTCAGGAAGCACCCTTATGCTTGGTGATCTCCAAGGGGAAGCTTGGCCCTCTAAGACGCCAACTTGGAAACTGGCCAAGCTGCTTTGACGGCGTCTCTGTATTCTGCTAATTCAAACTGGGGTCCTTTCCTAAGCACCGCCTCAGGGGCTTAGGTGGCCTCCCTCTGTGCTCCTCTGTGCCTCACACAGTCTCCACTAAAGTGTGTTCGGTGCCAGGCTTGCACCTTACAGGTCTCTCTGCCCACACGGAATGGATTCATTTTTTCTGAATGTTGCCAGGAGACCGGCAGTGCTCCTGCCATGTTTACTTAGAAAACTGGTCCTTTCCAGGACTGGCGGCGCTCTCTACAGCTGGATGAGGTGGCTGCGTACGGCATTCGCCAGTTTGCAAGGGAAGGTCGAGACGGACCCACATATGTCTGGGTCTCTCGTGTGCCTCTCCTCCTCGAGCCCACACGCGCAGACCACAGGCCCACAGATTCCCCCCATCCAGTTCCTGGGGGACGCAGGCCACGCCTGATCTGAGAGCAGCACGGCACAGACTCCTCGCCACGGATGTGCCGCCCTCGGCCCCCACAGGCCGCCCGTGGCCAAACCCCAGGAAATGCTGAAGCACGGAGTTGCTCTGGTAATTTTTGTAACAGTTGCCAATAACCCCACTGATGTGTCAAAGGCCTTCTCACACTTTTGTGCTTAGTGAAGAGATGCTCACAGGGCATGGGGGTTGTTAGTAAATATGAATCTGCTCATAAAAAAGGCAATGAGGTCACCTACAAATCATCTAAATCTTACGGACTCTGTTCCAAGCATCCAGCAATAGCTTTACGGATAAATGTCTGCCTGGCTGCCTACAAGTGGTTGTCCAGGGCTGCAAACGTTCGTTCGGTGGGGGCCTTAGAAATCAACGAGTCATTGCATTTTACGGCACCAAGGCCTCAGGGAATGTCGCCTGTGGGGTACATGGCAAGCCATCAGCTGGATGGGCACCCCACAGACATTTAGCATTTGTTACAAAACAGCTTTTTGAAGACTCAGAGTTACAGAATCTCTCAATATTTAACAAGAACAGATGGGACACCAAATGTCACTTAAAGACGTCTTTCCATAAAATCGCCAGCATGTAAAGCATCATTTACTGTGTTGCAGTATCATGGTAGTCCCAGGTCTGCTGCGTCACCTGCCCTGACGCCCTCAGCCCAGAGCCACGGCCTCTGCACGTGGTCCTCCTTCCTCCTCGTCACGGGCTCCCTGATGTCAGGCAGGTGCACTGAGTCCTGCAGCCCTGCACTCACACCACAGATTTCCCAAAGACTCTCACCCACTGCCCCTGCCTGAGTTCTGCCATCTGCGGGCTCATGTGAGCTTCTCCACCTCTGGGACCACGGGTGACCACCAGGCCGAGGGTGTCTGAGATGAATCGCGTGGATGGGGGGAGGGCGACTCCAGGCACCTGGCTGCACAGGGAGGGACTCCCTGGGGAGCCGCGATGAATGAGCAGATCAACACATGCACAAACACGCCCGCACAGAGCCACTGCGGGGTCACTGCCATGCTCATGCCCCGAGTTATGTGACAAGATACCATTTCTTATCCTCTCATGTGCTCATGAGGGGCGGCCTTCGTGATTTTTCAGGGGCATGCCACCTGAACCCAGTGTACCCCTAGAATTTAAAGACACGGATGCACAATCCACAGGAACTACACTTCACCACCACAGAGGCTGCCCAAACCAAGGATCGGGAGGAAAAGCCAAGGAAGGGGGGATACCAGTTAAGGGTGGAGAATACGGGAAAACGAGGACAGAAACAGGGCAGAGACAAAGGAGCCATGAGAAACGTAAGCAACAGGCGGCCAGAGAGCAGACAACCTTCTCTGCACTTTACACCAGGAGAGAACAGAAGTTGGAGAGGTCACCTCCCCAGGACGTGGGCTTCTACACGCAGGGCCCTGCAACCCTCCCTTGGCCCTCACCTCAGCGTTGCAGAGCCGCCTCAGTCCACATTCTGGCAGTGAGTCCCTCTCACCAGTAACGCATGGCCCTCAAGAGGGAATGCATGCAGCCGCCGAAGGTCAGCCAGGAAGCACCACCTGCTCCCCAAACCGCAAAGCGCCAGGCAAACTTACTGTGAGCATCACAAGTAAATTCACAGGATTCCTCCTGTGCTTCAAACTGAGTTAGGGGCACAGCTCCCAAATCAGACACTGCCAACACCTAAGGAAGCAAGACTCATTTGTGCGTAAGGACACTGCCCGGAGGGATGGTGCATGGGGTCTGAGCTGCCTGCCCACTATACGGGGCTCCCATGTCTCCGAAAAGGTGGGGCTCCAGCCAAATGTTCCCATGCCTGAGTGGCTCTTGCTTTCCCGGCCGGCAAAGCTACAGTGTCCTGTCCCACTGGGGGTAGAAATCACCGCTTAAGTAGGCCCACTGCCTGGGGAATGCCTGGCAGAGGGCCAGGAGGGCAGAGGGGCTGAGAGCTGCCTGTACACAGAAAGGCCTGGTTAGCATGGCACCAACAGCACACGGTTCCGAGAGCCCAGATCCGCCACCCTCCAGGCCCATCACACATACCCGGTTGCTTCTGTCGTGGCTTAGGCAGGTTTGTGACGCAAGTGTGGGGGCACATCAGAACATTGCAGGGGTGAAGCGAGCCCTCCAGGAAAAGCTGCTTCGTTTCTGACAGATGGATCCCACCCAGTGGAGTTTTGGGGAGGGTGTTTGCTGGAACCAAGGCCAGGCAATAAACCCCGACCTGATGGATGCTGTCAATTGCCTGGGAAGTCACAAGAGGGAACCATGTCAGAACAGGTATCAGAGCAGACATGGGGCAAACATACAGACTGCACAAAGTATCGTCCACAGTCTGCAGAGGCCAGCACACAGTGAGCCGCGGGCATTCCTGGAGTGAAGGGGCCAGCCCAGGCCACCCAAACAGGTTCATGTAGGACTTGTGGGAAACCACCCAAAGAAAGGAAACTTGGAGAAAAGAAAACATCTTCTCATGAGCCTAACAAATCTGACTTGCGACCTCCCCAGGTGGTGGTGGGAGCCAGGTTTGCAAACCCCTGACCCCTAACCTGTCCCAACAGCTACTTGCTAGAACGCACACACACTTCTCGGTCTCCGCGATTTCTGATCAAGTGGAGTGACGGCTGGGAAGAGGGGGTCCAGTGGGAGGGGGTCTGGTGGGAGGGGGTCCCAGCAGGAGGGGGGTCCCAGCAGCAGGGGGTCCCGGCGGGAGGGGGTCCGGCAGGAGGGGGTCCCGGGGGGAGGGGTCCAGGGCGAGGCTACCTGCAGCACTCGGCTCATCCACTGGAAACTGTCCTCCTCCGTGGAGTCGGGCCTCTGCTCGGCCACAATCACTATCCTCTCATCATGCAGGACAGTCACTGAAAACACGGCTATTCTGTAGGGACAGAAAGGAAAGTGCAGAGCACCTGCTGGAAATGTGTGCAAGGCCCAGTTCTGCTGGCAACAGCTCAGGAAGGCGGACGCAGCCGTGAGCGCTGGCGCGGGTACCTAAGTCCAACCTTGCGGGGAGGTGCCGGCACCTCTGGGGATGTGGCTGCCCCTCCGAGCAGAGAGCAGTTTGGGTGTGATTATCAGAGCTGCTGAGATTTAGAAAGCCATTGGATTCGTGTCTTGTGTCTGTGCCTGTGAATGCTCTCCCAATCAGTGGGAACTTTGGGGCTGGGAACTAATGGTTTTCTCTGGCTCAACTGCCTCTCGTGGAGAGACCAGGTTTGCAGCGCCTCAGCCTGTCCCTCACAAAGGGTCTATCACTTAAAAATGACAAAGGGGGCAATGCCGTGTGTCCCCGCATCTCCCCAGTCCCATCAGCTGGCAAATCCAAGTAAGCTGTCAAGGCAGGTTGTGACTTCCTCCAAATCAGCAAGAAGCTGGGGGGCCTGACGCTACATTAATGTGGGCTGTGTGCCAGTGAGGCAGGGCATGTCAGTGCGGGGACAGCCCAGGACTCAGCTTCCCGTGCAGACATGTCCCCTTTGGGCCTTTTGGAAGGATCTCCACCAGGCTGGGTCTTGGCTCTTTTCTGTGTGCAGATACTTACTAAAAATAAGCTTTTCAAATGGGTGTTGTCATCTAGCTGAGAGGGGAAATTAATAAAAATGTATCTGGGGCTCAGGAAACTGCTATGAAATCAGATATTCAGAACTGATGGATTCCCGGGGTCACTGAGTCCAGCGACATCACTGACGGAAGAGACACTGGGTCCTTTCGGTTTAGAGCATTTCTGCAACGTCATGTGAGCATGTGGCATCAGAAACCCACGTGTTCATGCAGGGGACACTTACCGTCCCCGGTAGACAAACTTCATGGGTTCCACGGCCAGTGCCGTGGCCACGATGTCGTCGGCGTTGTGTCTGCGCCCGCTGACCACCATGAGCCCGTCCATCTTGCCCACCACGAAGACAAGCCCCCCAGGGCCGACGAAGCCCAGCAAGCCTGTCCTTACGAAGGGGTACTCGCTGATGGGGGCCCCTGAGCTTGTCACAGGGAATACCTGAGGACATGAGAGCGCTGAGTGCCAGTGACGCCCATCTTCCTCTTGCATCTGACCCTGCTGAGGCCTGGGACCAGGTGACTGCAGCTGGCAGACCCCCAACCCAGAGGGCACCCTCCCCAACCCCCATCCCCGCTGGCCCACATGCAGAAACCCCCAACCCCATCCCTGCTGGTCTACATGCAGAGCCTCTCACTCCTCCCCAAGCCCCATTCCGGCTGGTTCATGTGCAGGGCCCCCACCCCTCCCCAACCCCAACCCCGCTGGTCCACGTGCAGAACCTCCCACCCCCTCCCCAACCTCTGTCCCCACTAGTCATTATGCAGAGCCCACCAACACCATCCCCGCTGGTCCATGTGCAGAACCCTACAGAGTGTCCCAGGCTTCCTAACCTCCTAAGAGGCATTGCCATACCCAGAGATCCTAACAGCAGTCTAACTGACACTAATTGGCTCTTCTGCTTATAAAATCACAGCATGAAAGTGGTAATGGGATTAGATGCACTTTAAATAACACATATTAGTTGTAATGACTCCTGTTCATTAAAATGTTTCCTTATTGGAATTGCAAAAAGAATCATTATTTTCTGCATATTGGAATATGCAAAAAGAAAAAATGTAAAGGAAACAAAGTGATGTGTCCAGACCCTACACCCACCTTTCTCAAAACTTGCAGATAAATCACACATGAGGGATGGTTTTTATTTCGACTTTTTCTAGCTCAGTTTTAGGGATATTTTATAAACTTGACTCCACATTCAACAAAGCTGCCTGTATGAGAGGCCACATCCCACCTGAAGCTCTAAGCTTAGGAGACTTATCCCCACAGAACTCATGGGGGCCTGTGCATAATTTAATCAAGAGTACCTCCTCCTGGAGTCAGGCCTCACCTGGCAAAGTGAGAAACATTCTGAGAACATGGAGGCTGAGTCCTGAGCCTGCTAAGTGTGCCCTTCATGAGGCCAGTGTTTGTGTGCACGCTTGTGCGGACTACATGCCACACATCCAGGTACCCACAGCACGTGTGTGTGTCAACACACAACACACACCACGTGCCACACCTGCTCGTGCCGGGGACAGTCAGTGAACATGTGCCCTTGGTCACACCTGGCCAAGCTTGACCTGGGCTGACAGACCATATGGGAGGGGCCCCCGCTCCCTGTGCACAGGTACGCAGGGTCCTGCGCCTGTCCTCCTGCTAACTGGTCCTCCCACTAGCGGGCAAAGTGAGAACAACAATACAGAAAGACCCTTTTACACAACACTGCACTAGGTGAAGACAATGCTAATAAACCAAACTCACTAAAAACTCTAAGAAAATGATAGGAAAATGTCAATATAGTGCTATGAAGGTGCCTTATTGAGAAACTATCATCTAATCTTCCACATCTATGCCCCTGGCAGCAGCCACCTGATGGGAGGCCTGGGTGGAGCTCCCTCCTCAACCTACCTCAAAGGTGTTCTTGGTCATACCCGAGAGGCCATAATAGGACGTGCCAGTGGCAGCCCCACACACGCAGAGCTCCCCAATTTCGTCTGTCCTGCACAGCTGAGGAGCCCCGTCTGGCTTCACTGAGCACATGATGGCTGTAAGCAAAGTGGACATGCAGGTAAAGGGGGGGCACAGTGCACATGAATGAGGACACAGGTGGACAAAGAGGTACCTGGAACAAAGCCACAGACACCAGGGTGAGCCCGGTGCTCATCTTCCCCTGACGTACGCCAAGTTTTCATGTTGTACCAAAATGTCAAATTTCATAGTTGCAACATCCATAAATAATTGCAATTTCTCTAATTTCAACATGTAAATTATATTCAAGGGAAATAACCCCTTCTGCTGTTCAGATACAACCCCCATTCCTGGTTTCCACTTGGGTCTGTCACCACTTGGCGGCCAGCAAGAGCCTGACCCTTAGAGGGAGAAGAGGAGCCCAGGGTCCCAGTACAGGGCAGCACAGGTGCCCTTCTGCAGCCTCTACATCATTCTGGGCTTTCCTTTATCAGGAGAGGAGGCACTGAAGCCTAATGAATGCTCAAGGAGGGCACACCTTAAACCTCTGGTCAGAGCTCATGCCCAGGTACGTGAGGCCCCTGGGAAGGCATCTGAGAACGGCTAGGCCAGGAGCCACGTGATCCCCCTGGAGCCCCAGCATGCAGCCCAGTCCACACTCACCTCCCGGCATGACGAGGCCGACGTCCTGCACGGTGAGCACGGACAGCTTCTCCTCTGAGTCCACCCGGATGACCCCATAGGTCAGGCCCTGCATGGAGAGCACGCCCCGGCCTGGGGGCTGGTTGCTGTCATCTGTGGGCCTGTGACAAAAGCGCACACACACGAGCACAGTGACCACACGTGTGAATGTGCACGCACACCCAGGCAGCCAGCCGCTGTGATCCCACAGGACTCAGGAAAGCCGGCCTCACGGCCACGTGGGCCTGTGCGCTGAGCACAATGGGAGCCCATGTTCTCTGTTCACGAGACGCCAGCACCCTCTGATTCTGCTCTGGGTCCCAAGGTGTGTAAGCGCACCTCAGAGTCACCCTTCCCTGGCACACACACCTCAGAATGACCCCCTTGCAAGGTAGGGTCTTCCAGTTTTGAAAATGGCTGAAGAGTACCTCGTCCAAGAGCATAATGATGGCAGAGAGCGAAACTGGCACCTGCCTGTCAGGTCCAGACATGCCCCATGCCAGCTCACGCTCAGCCGCACATGTGTAGGGTGGAATGGGGTGTAGGCTGTGCCCTGGTGACGCTCTTGGGAGAGAATTTGGACAATAGGCTGCCTGTGGTCAGGGGAAAGGAATCTCTGGACGTCTAGGCTTTCAACCATGGCCCTGGCCCCTGTGGCCCAGCCTTGTCCTCCAGCCTCGCCTGCACCCTCGCTCATTCCATGCCAGCCCTGCTCCTCCGACACCCAGCCCACTCCCGCCTGGGGTTCCTGCACTGCTCCTGCCTCCACCCAAGTGTTGAGCAGATGTCCCCTCAGCTTCCCTCATCCTCTGGGGTGGCCCCAACACAGCCGCTAATCCCTTCGTAAAACAGCACCCAGTCCTGTTCCCTGCAGGCATCACTAACTAGCCACACCACATCTCCTCCACCAGGTCTAAGCTTCCTGGGGGCAGGCGGTTTCCTTTGTTCACGGCTGCATCCGGCCCTGGGGAGGCGTCTGCTGACTGAATTAGTGACCAAATAAGCCAAAACGTTTCCACAACTAAAGGCTCTTCAGCATGAGATAAACAGTGCAGTTAGGTGGGTGTCACTGTCTATGTTTAACTTTTAGGATTTAAAAGTCAGACTATAAATGGAAGCTTGCTGTTTTGCTTTAAAATATCATAAGGGTTTACAATGAACCTAAAAGCCAATAAATGGGGAAATGGAAAAGTTAAAATTTGCAAAAGGAGATCTCGTTTGACTCAAGTAACTGGTGTATTTAAAGAAGAACCATATGTCGTATGTCAGCTATCTCAATAAAAAAAAAAATTAAAAACAAAAAAGCATAGAAGTCAGGAAGCAAAATTGTTCTATCTGTAAGAATAAAAAACAGAGCTAACAGATACAAAAGGAAAGTTTGCCCAAATAAGACCCACATGAAACCACTTGGAAATGAGCCCAAAGCCCTGGGCTCTAGGGCTTTTCCTAAGATCCCGACAAACCATCACTTTGAAATGAAGAGGGGTCTGTGGTCACCCTCTGCTACCAGCCTCCTTCCCCCCTGCCACCGTCTTCAGGAAAAGCCCAATCGATGTGAGTCAGAAACCACAAGCCTTAGTACCTGCTGTGGTTGGACTGTGGCCCCCCAAGCTCTGTCCTGGGGCTAATGTCCAGTGCCCCATAGGTGGCTTTATGGTGGGTATAGGGTCTTTGCAGATGCGATTCCTTAAGATGAGGTCACAAGAACGGTGCCCTACAGCCAGTGACCAGTGTCCTCAAAAGAGAAAACGGACAGAAGGCGAAGGCAGGCAAGACAGGAGTCAGGGGATGTGCCCACAAGCCGAGGATACCAGGGCTGCCGGCTCCACCAGGAGGAGGAGGGGCTGGGCCACCCATCCGAGGGGCACCTGAAGGCCCCCCCATACCAGGAACCTCTGAGGAGCCTACCCTTTTGCAGTGGGCTGCTGGGGGCCCACCCTCCCCTGGGCATCTCTGTGGAGCCCCCTAGGCCAACACCTTGACTCCAGCCATCTGGGCACGAGAACAGCGAGAGTGAACCCGTTTGGAGGCGCCTGGGCACCTGGTCTGGGAACTCTGCTGTGACAGCCCCAGAAAACCAGCACCTTCTCTGAGTGACAGAATTTGAGGGCTCTTACATAGAAAAGCCACCAGGGAGCAAAATGCCCAAGAATGGGAAGACCCAGAAAGCGGGCTCATGGCAGCCAGAGGGGTAGCAGGCAGGCGGTGGGCAGGGGCTGGCACCTGGCATGTACACCTGGACCCAGTTATGGGGTCTTGCTTTCCTGTGCTTGCCATGCTGAATGAGAAGCCAGACGCGGATGTACAACATTAAACGCCTTAAAGTCAGGGGCTACGTTTGTTACAGGAAACACCAATCATACAGGAAACAGAGGTTCCAGAGGACCGGCCTCTCTCATTCATGGCCCAGCCAGCGACCCTGATCGAGTCTCCCTTTGACCTGCCACAACGCTTTTAGAAGGGTCCCTCAGCCACAGGACAGTCAGATCTGAGTTATTTTCTTTGCAGATTCACAGCACACATGCAAAAACACTAGAAGCCCGTACATTCTCAGGCAGGGGACTCAGCCCAGACGCCTACAGGGCCCGCTGCCTCGTGATGACATGGCTCCTCAAGGCCAGCGCCTTCGGGAGCCAGATGTACTTACGTGCCTGCTTTGGACTAGGAAGCTAAGCTCAGGAGTCCCACCTGGTGACCTGCATCAGCATGGGCTCAGTGTGGCAGGCCCTGTGCAGAGCACGTGCCCAGACCGACACCACTGTCTCCAGCCTGGACTTTCCAGCCTCTGGCCTATTAAACTGAGCATGTGTGTTCACTGCAGTTTTTTTATTTATGAAATTTTAAGACAAACAACATGGGTAATATATGAGCACATTCCTTGTGTGACAAGCCAAGCTTCAGGAGGACACATGGCAAAACGAAGGTCCTGATTGTTGTCCCATGTGTTCCCTGCCCAGAGTCCAGTCAGCACTTCCACCTGAAGGCCAGTCTCAACATGCATTCACATGGAAAATGTGTGCATATGCAAGGAAATGCAGGACACAACACGCATGTTCTTCTGCGACTGGCTGTTCACCACATAGGTTCTGAGTTCCCTCATGTGCATCTGTGTGCACATGAACATGTGTGTTAAACACACCAACAAGCTGACTGCCTTGCTTGATGGTATTCAGCTTATACAAATGTGATTCTCTATTTAATTTTTATATGGTTAGAAATGTCACTGTAAGATTTGCATCTGGGACAGGAAAGGAGGAGTGAGAAAGTGTGCATGCATGTCAGCCTCTGCACACACAGTCAATGAGCCTTTCACTAGTCATGCTTGCATAACCCCTGAGGAGCGGGCTGCAAATGTCAGTCCACAGCAAACACGCCCGGCTCCCATTCGCACTAATGTGGGATAACAGCAATGGAGACATGGCTGGCGGCCATGGCCATTTCCTCTTGGGTTTAACGGAGGACCTGCGGCCACACCTGCAGCTTCCCGGCTGCTGTGCTTGCAGACTCCAGCATGCTGAAGCCAGGGCCTCCCTCCTGCATCTCGGACCCAGCAATTCTCACATGGGGGATGTCTAGGGAGCAAATGAGTAAAGGGGCTAGCAGCTATCACACAGCATGCGTGCATAAGAGGCCGCCAAAACAGCTCACACGTGTGTGAATGTGTGTCTGTGAATATTATTGTAGCAGCACCAACATGAGTAACAGTTAAGGTCCGTGCCCCAGGCTCCATGTATCTCAGGTCATTTGATGTCACTCAGCCCTATGATGCAGGTTTTTTATTAAGGTTTTAAGGATTTTGAGAGAAATGATTACAAATTCTTTGTATCCCCCTTCCTCTGCCAATCGAGTCTGGCATAACCCACGCTCCTTTTCTTAATGGCATTTTTAGAAAAAGCAAGTAAACAAATTGTTTGATTGTAGTAATGCTGGAGTTTCTACAGCATCTTGTAAATTTTCTGCGGCAGTGGCGCCCATTTCATGGAGGTGTGGAAGCTCTACAGCCTACAGGTGGGAGGAGAGCGAGCAATTACTGGGTCCAAGTCCCTCAGCTCGTAGAGTAAACGGCCCTGGAGGGAAGGGATGTGCCCAGAATTGTGTTCCATCCACCAGCTGGGCACAAACTGGGACTCGTGGCTCCATCAGCTTCCAGAGAGTGGGTCTCCTGAGAGGCTCCTCTCAGGTTCAGATTGGACCCACGTTTCAACTGATCTCTGAGGACCCTGATGGTAAGTCTGCTACTGCGACCCATGGACTTTGCACTCCAAGGATAGACACAAACCTCAGATGATTACGGCAAACCTGTTACAAGGGTGCCATCCTTTAAAAAATGGGAATGGATTCTGGCTAAGGTGTCTTAATTCCTTATCAGTTTAAGTTATGCTGTGGACTTTCAATCTGTGGTTCAATGAAAATGAAAAGTTGTAACTGATACTTCAAAGATTTTCCATTTCTCAACCTGTCAGGCAGTCTGTTAATTTTATATCAACACCTTAAAACATAGTAAGATGTCTTATTCAAGGACCGTCCTCCAGTGGATACTTCTGAGAGCCAATCCCCTCTGGTAATAAAGAGCAGAGCCCCCACACTTTGTGCTTGGAAGGCTCTGTCACCTGTCCATATGATGCAGCACATTTATGGGACTGGAAATAAAACCTAATTAGAGACAGAGCCCAAAGATGAGAAACGGGGGACTTCATGGCTCTGGCTATCCCAACGCTGCAAAACCTCTTTCTCACACGAGTGTGCACAGCTGAGAGCTGGTGACTCCCACGCCTCGGGCCTGGCCGGGGCAAGCTTTCATGAGCCCACAGCCACGGCCCCTGCAAGCTCAGCTCTGCCCTGCAGCAGGCCGATGCTGGCGTGACCCATGGCTACACACCCTGGCACTAGTCCGCAGAGGTCAAGGCCCACACTGAGGGAGACCTGCTCACCAAGGCCTGCGCACCCTGGGATGGGCCAGCAGGTGGCTCAAGAGCTCAGAAAACTTGTTTTTAAAGTGTCATAGGTGTGGTAGTGCAGGGGGAAGAAGGCAAAGACTCAGAAAAGGCAAAGGCATGGCTATAAACACTCCACACCATCCAACATTTACCTTCTCCACGCCAGGTCAATCCTGAGCCCAACCCAGGCAAATGGAGCCGGAGGGACCTCCAGGGAGAAGTGGGCCTGCTGACAGGTCCCAAACTCGAGTCACAGGACCTCAGCGCATGGCGGCACTGGCAGATGGGATGAAGAACCCCGGGGACCCCGTGAAAGTGCCTTTGGGCATCGGGCTTGTCAGCTCCCGACCTGGTGTTCCTAGGCTGCCCACCCTGACTTGTGGTGGCCACAGTACCTCCGGATGGCCACAGTGAGGGCCTCTGGTGAGCTGGCACAGGGACAGATGACCTCCTGGCGCAGGCCTTTGCTTTGGAAAACATTGAGAAATGCGTCGCAGGAAGAGATAGACCCTGGGGGGAAAGCACAACAGTCAGACAGTAGCATTGGGACTGAAAACCTCCCACAGCACAATGTGCTTCTCAGGCCATGACAGGCGTGCATGGTTGGGCAGTGTGGAAACAACACTGTGTTGACACGCGTATCATGTATGTTACAGCAACAGGCGCTGTCCTTCTGAAACGAGCAGAATCCACATGCATCTAAGAGGTGGGTAACTCTACATATAACTGAATGAAGGAAAATTTCAGCCACTTAACCTGAGAGTTAAGGCCTGGGTGCAGTTACCAGGGGCCTGGGAGCTGAATGATCTCATGGCCAAGTCTACCCTACTGTCTGGAAAGTACACTGCAGTCATGGGTGCACCAACCGTGTGTTCAAATGGCTCAAAGCCATGGAGTCATTTTGTAAATGGAAGAGCCATTTAGGAAGTAAGTCCACTTTTGTCCATCAGGTGTTAGGGAAGTATGTGCTTTAATTCACAAGCACATGCCCTGCACAGGGGCAGTAGGGGTCAGATGTCCATTCAATTCACAGGTTTATATACAATCCTCGGAAAATAAGCTAGCTGGATTTACTTCAGTGGACTGGAGAGTTTCTCCAGGTATATTAACAGTATTCTGTGGGACTGCTCATTTACCTGGGTAATGTTCGCTACAGGATATGATAGTGAAATTCCATTAAAAATGACAAAATGATTTCTGTTCAATGAAACTACCACAAACCATAAAATAACAATTAACATTTCTTGGGCACTCACTCCATTGCAAGCAACGTACATAAGGATTACCTCATCTAGTGCTCACAAAACCTTGTCATTTAGGTATCATTTTGCAGCTAAAGAAAGAGAAGGATTTAAACAGTTACATTCTCTGCCAAACCAGGAAGCAGGGAGCCTGGACTCAATCCCAGGGCGGTGCCTGCAAACCACGGGCTCTCGTGTCACCCCGTGGCGCTGCGAGGCCACAGTGAGTAACAGCGTTTGGTTCTTACCTTAAGACAACTTCCTAATGAAGGAGAAGACTGAAACAGGAAAAATCAGGATGCCAAAACAGAACCTGGGGAGGCCCTCCCGCCCCGGGCAGGGGCTGCTTACAGGGGTTGGCTCCGTCAGCCACTATCAGCATCCGCAGGGAGGACAGGTTGATGTCCCTCTGATCCCTGTGGGCCACCAGCGCCCAGTGCATGTCCCTGGACTTCACACAGGCCACTTTTGCTAAGGGAGAAGTAGAAGGGCGAGAGCTAGTGTGCTGTCCCCCCACAGGACGGTAAGACACAGGCACCGTGATCCCCGAGGGCACAGCGGGTCACCATGCAGATGTACCTTTGTACTGGCACACTTTCTGAATCCAGGATAGTGGGTTCACCTTCATCAGTGCATAGGGGATGCTGATCACGTGCATCATGTTCATGACACTCTGGAAGCAACGACAGGCATGGTGACTGTCTGCGTGCACAGGGGAGAGGCCCCACCACGCCCCAGTGGGCCCGTGTGCACAGGAGAGAGGCCCCACCAGGCCCCAGGTGGGCCCGTGTGCCCAGGGGAGAGGCCCCACCAGGCCCCAGGTGCCCAGGGGAGAGGCCCCACCAGGCCCCACATGGGCCCGTGTGCACAGGGGAGAGGCCCCCACCAGGCCCCACGTGGGCCCGTGTGCACAGGGGAGAGGCCCCACCAGGCCCCAGGTGGGCCCGTGTGCACAGGGGAGAGGCCCCCACCAGGCCCCACGTGGGCACAGGGAGGTGTGGCTCACCCCACTCCGGAGCTTCTCAGAGGGAGCAGAAGCTGACCTCACCACACCGTGTAACAACCCTTGAAGTGACTTTCAAAAGTAATCAGTCCGCGTGGCTCCTTCTTTTCCCCACACAATTAGAGCCAAATCCTTTTCTCATAAAACCTTTAACCAAATGATGTTAATTTTTTAATGGCCTATTGTAGTCTTGAAGCTAAATTCTTTTCAGTGTATTCTAATTTTTATCGCACAAATTAACTTCCTTTATTAAATCTTCCACCGAGATGTCAGGAAGTGGTGGCAAGCCCGCCTTAGCTACCTCGTTCCACCGTCCCTTCGTAATGCAGATCAGGACTCTGAAGTGGATGACCCAGACTGACTTAGACAAAGGGCTAGTCCCCACGCACTGCACTTGGGCCCCATCTGGAGCAGTTGTGCTCACAGACCTGGCAGCAGAGGACTGCACCGTGGGGAGCAGCAGGCACAGCCTCCCTGGCAGCTCTGCCCACGTGGGCCCTCACTGCTGTCACAGGGGCAGGTGGGGTAAGCGCTGGGGTGCTACGGAGAACACCAGTCCCACTGGAAGGTGACAGCACACACCTTCCCCGCTAGGGGCAAGTCTGCTGGCTGCCAGCGTGTTCTCCTGGGCCCAGGCCTGTTCGCTGTTCTGCGCTGGGTGAGCACCTTGCACCACATACGTGTTGTCGTGGGTGGCCATCTAGAGAGAAACCTGGCTTGCTCTCAAGGGCAGCAGTAAGAGAGACTCAGAGACTGCCAGCTCGTGGGGCAGAGTCAGAGCGATGGTAAATGGGCAGGTGATGGCCTCAACATCCTAGCAGACCCCACAAGCAGGGCTGTCACAGGAGGGATGGACAGCAGTGATAGAGTGGCTCTGCCTGACTTCCCGGGTGGGTGTGCTCACCAAACACCAGGTGCACCCCTCACAGGGGTGAGGGAACCTGAGGTCAGAGCGACTTGGGCACCAAACAGTTACCAGGTACGGGTGGCCTGCAGGGGGCACAGAGCTGCAGAGGCAGCCCAGAGATGGACAGGCCCTCCCCACGCCTTCCCCACCCCCTGCAGACCACATGAGCGGGTCTGGAGCCCTGCTTGTGTCCTGTCATCTCCAAGGATCCAGGTGGTAAGAACAAACCAGAGGCAGAAGCAGGCTGGTCTGGACCCCCAGCCTTCAGCCAGTGTAATGCTCACATGCTCTTGGTCTAATAAATTCTGGCTTATCAAGAAAGAACAAATCAGTTTCTGTACTTATGTTCCTATCACTCACGTACTAGAATTTTCTACCTCAGAAAAGAGATCAAGTTTCAGCATAAGAAACTTAATGGGGAGGGACTGAGACCATACACAGGACCAGTGCAGCAGGAATCCAGGCTCCCATGCAGGGGTTTCCAGGCACTAAAGCTACACGTGTTCTAAGTGCTAAGCCTACCTGAAATAGTGAGGCATTTCCCCAGTGAAAGTGCCCACAGCTTCCAGCTGTTCTCACTCATCAAGTGGAACAGGACCTGCGCTTCCCCTCAGCGTGTGAACTTCTACCAAGGGAAGAGCAGGGAAGCACTTTCCGCTGCAGCATAACAGAGAGGCAGATCCCCGAAATAATGTAAACTGACTCACAGGAAGAAAAAAAGAAGGATGGCATAGCCAGATCAGACGTGTGGAGAAGGTGACCCCAACACAGACATCACAGTGTTACTGAGAAGCTTCAAAATGCTTGAAGCACAGAAGGAAGGTACGGCATCCCTGGAGCCCAGGGAGGCTGCCTGTGGAGGGAGGTGAGGTGCCACCCCTGCCTGCCACACCGCTGCATTCTGGACATAGGACCCAATCCGCTGGGCTGCAGGACCCTGGGAGGTAGGTCCCAACCTGCTGGGGCCGCGGGGCCTTGGGACGTAGGTTGGCCGGCTTAAGGCTCTGACATTGGTGGCACTAATCTACACACAGGAGGAAGGACTCTACCTGCTGCTAGGCAGCCAGATGCAGTTCTAGTTCTGACATCAAGACACCAAATGCAAGGGAACAGACAGCACACAGCCCACGCTTACCGTCAGGATTCCATGCCAGAGCCCAACGTCTTTCTTGAAATCCAGCACATTCACAATTGTTTCAGCTGCACATATAAAAAGAGTCAAAAGCTTTTTACTTATGAAAAATTGGCACAGACCAAAGGGCAAGGGAAATCCAATACCACGTCAGGGGCAGGAATGGATCGTGGAGAAACATCCTTTCACTGCACATGTAGCTTCTGCAGCTACCAACCCATTTTGAAGAGCTGGCCTGCGTGGAAGTGTGTCCAGAGGCAGGTCTGACAGGCAGGGGGATGGAAATGGCTCTTCCCCTTGGACACCCAGCTGCTCTGCTCTGTGTACTCATCTCCACCTCTGTCTTTCTCTCCTTTTTGAGGTTCTCCCAGGAAAGGGAAACGGGGTGTCTGGAAGAAGGGGCACTGCCGCATGGAGGCCAGGGAGGCCAGTGAAGGAGGCAAAGGCACCGGCAGGAGGGAAGCGGAAGGAATACGGGGCTGACGGGATGGGGAGCAGGAGCCAGTGTGGGACTGAGGACCAGCCATGGGAGGCAGACGCCGACGGCAGGGCACCGCTGCGGAGCTGCGGGCTGGCCTTGTGCCCTGCTGGGCAGGCCCAGCTGCACTTCCCCGCATTTGTTCTTAGGTGTTGGTCCTCCCAATGCTCGCCAGATGGCTGGGCTTGAGCACCTCCCCGCCACAGAGCAGACAGGCAGGGGGCTTGCAGAATAAAAGGGCCCAAGGGGTACTGCCTATGCTCCACTTTATACCTCTCCTTTTTCAAGTCTACAAATAAAGAGCAAATATCTACACAGTCTGATCCCTACGGAAGTGATAGCCCGGACCTTCAAGAAATTAGGGAAAGAATACAGGCCATGAGCATATCAGAAATGTTGGGATTAAAACTGAAAACCCTGGCAAGTGGGTGAAGATTGGCAACAATGTGCCCGATGTGTGGCAATGTGAGGGATGCTGGTCTGGGCACTAAACACCAGCAGGACATTACGGCAAATGAGAGAGAGACCACTAGGACAGGGACGGGGAGGAGAGGAGGGGAGGCGCAATTGCTCCTGCAGTGGGGATGTGACGCCCACGTGAGGCCCAGCAGCTCGGCCAGAGGGACACCAGTGGGCTGCCCAAGCCAAGGCTGTTACCCCGCTGCCTCTGGCCACCCCACCTCTTTGCCCTAAAACTGCCCATTGTTAAGGAAGGTGCATCCTGAAAACCAGCTGCTCTCAACAGGGAGCCCACCTGGCAGCTCACAGAGGCCATCACAGGCCCCGACTCAAGGGAGGGTCTGCAGCCCACACTGCTTCCTGAGGCCCCAGAGGGACTCTAGCCTGTTCCAGGGTGAACACGCCTGTCCTGGGCCTCAGCTGGATGTGTCCGATTCCAGGGCGGGAGCCCTGACCCCCAGCTGCCCTTGGAAAGGGGTCTCTGGGAGAGAAGTCAGTTAAACAAGGTCCTGGGGGCCAGCCTGACCCAACAGGACGGCAACCTCGTGGGAAGAGGATGAGAACCACAGGCCCCTCCACAGGTGCAGAGGAGGGGCACCATGTGCAAGCCCACAGGGGACCTCCACCCAGGACTGGCCCCGTGGCCTCGGACTCCCAGCCTCTGGAGCCATAGGAAACATGTCCATGGCTCAAGGCCCATCTGTGGTATATGCTGTGTGAGCAAGAAAGCTCCTGAGCTGGTGCAACTCCCACTGCTCCACAGTCCCATGGGCCGCAGTCTGCACCAGGGCCCCGTACCTTCCGTGTAGCCACATGACTGTGTGAGGGCCTGGCAGTGGGTCAGGAGCGCAATCCTGGTCACGGTCACCCCGAGCACGCTTCCGTCCTTGCATGTCTTATACTGAAACGAGAGGTGGCATATGGCCAGGCCGAGGACAGGACACCCACCATGCTGCCGCTATGGAGGCTGCGAACCCCAGATCTGGGGCCATTGACCCACAGCATGTGCAAGACTGACCAGGGGACTTACCTCTATGTATGCAGTGTCATTGTTTGCGTCTTTAATGTGTGGGAACCAGTCCCGAGGAGGCTTAGAGAGGTGTTTTGACTCAGTGACAAACCATAGCAGCTTTGGCCAACCTAGGAAAACCGACAGACCCCCAAGTTGGAGCTCCCCAGACAGTGGGGTGCAGCTGCCTCCCAAGGCACAGCTCTGCGCCCCACCAGCGGGTGGCCTCACTCTGTCTAGGTGACCAAGCAGCGCCATGAACCACCACAGTTAAAACACACTGAATGACAGGCAGTACACATGATGTGTCCCCTGAGACGTTCATGGTGTGAAGCATGTGCCGGGACTGAGGCAGTGCAGGGAGAGCCCGCTGTACCTTTGAATTGTGGGATCTCCCCAGTCGGGCTTTTCGGCAGTCCTTTGTGGCACGCGTCGCTGGTCAAGGCCACGGTGACGCCACAGCTTCCAAGCAAGAACCCAATCTGCTGGCTTCCTGCATCCTGGGAGGGCAAGAGGGAGGTGGGGGTGAGCAGTGGCTGCACATCTGGCCACATACTACACCTGGTCCTCCTTCGACAAGCATCCATGGAGGGCGGGACGTCTATGTAGATGAGCCACTGCCGCACAACACTGGCGGGGGGCACAGAGTCTGAGGCCTCCCAGTGGCTGAGGGATGATTTAGGGGAGGGGAGCCTCAGGAACCCACTGACTGGGGGCTTGTTCGCTTGTGTCTGGTAGCTGCACAGGAGGACTGGCCACCCAGGAGTCAGCCCAGCTCACTTTGTCCACTCCCACCAGCCACACTGGCCATGACTCAAGAGAACAGCATGACAGCCATGCAGGACTCGCACACCCAGAACCCATGTGGTGCACCTGCAGGAGCCCACACGGCTTTGCCTGGACCCGCCAGCACCCCTGCAAGGCTGTCAGTAGGCTAGACACTGGTTCCTTTCGCTCTGCTCACTGGCATCCACTAAGAGTGCAAGTCACCCCAAAAGTGCCATAGCGATGCCATTAAAGCCACGCTCAGAGCCTCCTTCCCGCCTCTCCCACGGCAGCCTCAAACCTCAGTGGAAGCCACATCTGGATGTGGAATGGCATGGTCAGCATCCGAAGCCCGGGCCCTGGGGCAGAGGCAGTCTGACGCTGGGTGGACAGGGGGTGCCTGTTTTGGGGACTCTCACGTACTTCCCCCTCAGACAGTGCTTTCTCAGTAGTTATGATCCCTCACTTCTGCATAAACGTGGTATCGCATCACTGGACATGTGTCCACACAGGGAGACAGGTCCTGAGTGCAGGTCCGCAGTGGGAAGGGGTTTCCTCTGAACGAGCCCATGGGTAGCCACCTGCAGGCTTGGGAGGCTCGGGAGGCAGGCTCCCTGCCCCAGTGGGCAAGGGCCCTACCTGGCCGAGGCCTGCACTCTGACCTCGGTCTACCAGTGGTACACTGCCATCCCCAAGCCCTCCTGCTAGTATCTGCTCATGGCTTGGTGTCTGAATGGTGAAACCACACAGTACCACCTGGGTAGAGGCGGAGATGTGGGCCCCTGTGGGGAGGACGCCAGTTTGCCTGGAACCCAGAGGCATGCCTGCCCCTTCCAGGGGCAGGACTTCCTGTCACTGACATCTGGAAATTCCTTCTCAGAGCTTCAATCAAATGTCCATCTGGCTAAGGTGAGGTGCGGTCACTGCTCTCGGGGGCAGACATGACCCTCTGTGCCCAGAGATCCCAATGTTAAATGTGCTTGAGTCATGGCAGGAGCCCAGCCTTGCACGTGGAGCCCTCGCAGCACATAACGTGGAAGCTGTGGTGCTCTGGGGCTGTCTCTACACGAACCCCAGGACCACAATATGTGCGTGGGGCCCAGGGTCCGTTTCTACATGGATCCCAGGGCCAGGACGTGTGTGCGAAGGTCAGGACCCATCTCCAGATGGACTGCAGGACCAGGACGTGTGGATGTAGCCTGTGCCACGATCCACACAGAATCTCACTCTGCCCTTTGCAAAGACCTGTCTTCATCTAGCCAGAGGCGGCGGCCGCTTCTCCTCAGGACAAGGGGCCCAGCGCTCCAGCCGGACTCTGCCTTCTGCGGGCCTTTTCCTGGGGAAGGCCGCATTCCAACGGGTTCTCTCACATGAAGGTTGGCAACCTGTCCGTGGCCCTCTGAGGAGCACCGAGGTGGAATCACAAACTCCCATGATGATTCTCCTTTGCTGGTGAAGGGTGTGGCTGCGCCGGGGTCCCGCCCACTCACACGACCTTTCCTGAGGACCTGCAGAATCCTGCCACCTCCTGGGCCCAGCTCAGTCGGGCTCACCCACGGCACCTGTGGCCCTCGACCCCATGCCCACGTGGCCCAGCCTCTGGCTGGAGCAAGAAGGGTGCTCAGACAGTTCAGGGGTGTGTTTTGGATTTGAAGCCCCACAGCCAGCAGTTGTGTTCATCCACCATGCCCAAGACGTGGCTGGCCTGATGGTGGAGGCGGGATGAGAATGGTTTACTTGTCAATCCAAAACAACTCACCACCAATACGCCTTCTGCCAGTTTACTTTAACCTCACAGTACAAATGTCCTGGCCTCCCAGTGGCTGAGGGATGATTTAGGGGAGGGCAGCCTCAGGAACCCACTGACTGGGGGCTTGTTCAGGAGGGAGAGGCTCTCATACCCACCACCTGGCTCCATGCCTTACACAGACCGTGCACAAGGCCCGCACACCAAGCGCTGCCGGTGGATCCAGACACCCCTTATCCCCGAAGCACGCTCCTTATCCTGACCGTGCACCCGTTCTCCCTGACACCAGCACCTTATCCCCACAGTGCACACCTTACCTTCCTTGTGAGTGGGACTTCAATGGGCACTGGCACCACTTCGGCCAGCAGGCAGCCATAGAAGGCCACCATGGAGGCAGCAGGGTCGTTGTTGGGGAACACCAGTGCCACCTGCATGGACACAGAGGGCATCAGCCTGCAGCACGCTGCCACGGCTGCTGCAACCTGCCCCGATGGCTGCGTTTACGGTCCACACTCGAGCTGATGCTGGGACAGAAATCAGGTGCCTGCTTAAAAATGTATTTTGGTAACATGAGCTTTAATAAGGATCATGTGCTTTTCTTTTGATTTATGTGGAAGGTAAACACATTACCAAGAATCATCTAATGCCATACAGAATACAACTATCCTCTTCTACGTGTTACCTTCCACAGTGACGTGTGTTTTTACACAAATGAGACCAACAGTGCATACACGATTTTGTTTCCACTTTTGTCACTGACTACAAATGCTTCCTTTTGTTAATATGCACTCTTCACAGTTGTGGGTGGATGCTACACACATCCTTAGTAGGGTGCCGGGCAGACAGCCAGGGACTGGACTCACACAGGACTCTATTCCCACGTCTCTCAAAGTCTTAGTTTTGTTATGTGAAAGATGAGCATACAAGCAGAACCTACAACTCGGCATTGTGGTGAGGGTGAAACGCGACAATGTGTGCTGTGTATAAGCTCGGTGCAACGCCTGGCACACAGGACACAGCCACGAGCGTTAATGACCAGCAAGGCATTCTCAGCCCCATTAGTATCAGTACTGCTAGCACCATCGGCACTGTTAGCACAGGTGGCACAGTTACTATACCACCGGCACTATTAGCATCCTTAGTATTAATACTATTAGCGCCGCTAGCATTAGCACTACTAGCACCATTCGTATCAATTATCAATACTGTTATACCATTGGCATCAGTACTACTAGCACCATGAGCATTAGCACAGTTAACGTTAGTAGCATTAATACCATTAGTGCCATCCGCATTACTAGTACCACTAGCATTAGTACTGCTAGCAGCATCAGTCCTATCAGTGCCATTAGTAGTGCTGCTGCTAGTAGCAACAGTATTAGCGTTGGTACTATTAGGGCTACTAGTACCATTAGCACTATTAGTAACATTAGCATTAATACCACTAGTATTACCGGTACCACCAGTACTGCTGCCATTAGTACCATGAGTATTTGCACCATTGCACCATCAGCATTAGTACTGCCCATACCATTAGCATTAATACCACCAATACTATTAGCTTCCACCAGTACCATTAGTGCCATTACCATCGGTGCCTTTAGTATCCACACCATTATACCATCAGTACTAGTACCACTAGGACTGCTAGTGCTGGCAGTGGTGGCAGTCCGCTGGCCCACCCTATACACCTGCAGTTGCCTTGGCTTCTTGCCCTTGCAGTCAAGACTCTGCTATGATGTCCCACCCAGCCACTACCTTCCTGCTCAGTCCCTTTTAGGAATGAAATAGAATAATCATGGAGTTCTACAAACCAGGTTAATTTAAATTACCATGGCTACTATGATTTTTAAAATATGCTTTCTGATAGTTCTTAGGGAATCTTAATGATGAATGATCTTCCATGGGATAGCTGGCAGTTACTCTTCTTCATATAGACTATTTTTTATTTCCCTTGGCTACTTATCTGTTAGTGTTTTGACATTTCCCCAGAGATCTGTATGAAATTCAAATATACTTGATAGTACAAACTCTAACACTTGATGTAAGCTTCCTGATATAATATTTTGTTTTATTTTTTTGGTGCATTTAATGCTTTACATAATTTTGTAAAATTCCCTTTATGTTATCACCTATTACACACTTCATCCAATGTAAATTCACCCGGAGCTCGTCTTGCGTCTGTAGCACAGCCAGTTCAACAGACACCCAGCTGCTCGCACAGGACCCCAGCACCACTCCTACTCCCGCACGAGAAAGCCTCCTCAGGACATGAAGCTGTGACAGGTGGTCCTGTTTCGGCATCTCCGCTCTGCTCTGCAGATCTCTGCTTCTGTTTTAATGCAAGCTCCTCTCACATGCTGCAGTCGCATCGGCTTTATGCTTCCTTATGGACAACTCAGCATGTGTTGTACGTGTTCAAGCACATAAATCCGGGGAGTTAACATACACAGGTCAGTTTTGCATGATCTCACTCAGGAGTCTAACCAATTTTTTTCTTTAAAAATATCCTAACTAGAAGCTATTATTATATGTAAGAGATGGATAAGATACTCTGTCTCAATACCTAAGTAAGCAGGTTGGCATAAAGGGACTCAGATGGCAGCTGGGACCTGAGCAAGCCGTATCTTAAATTTGGCCATGCTGGCAATTAGCTACACAGGACAGTTAGTTGAAACAAAGTTAAGTTTGGGGTGATGTGTAATTCCTTTCTTTTACATGGCACTCCTGCAGTTTTCTGAATCAGTTACGTGAGAGAGAAATGGAACTGTAAGGCCAAAGAAAGCCACCCTGTACTGACGGATTTTATTTGAAACACCCTAATAATTGTTGACTACATTAATCCTTATTTTGTCTCAACAGCACCCAATCAGGCGCCAGGCTACAATGAGTAGGACTTTCACAAAGAATAAAAGGATGTATTTGTATGTCTATGCATATGAACCATAGTTATTTTTCAAAAACTACTTGAGGTCTTAGCCTTAGGGCCTGCCTTCACCCAGCGGCCTGAGAGGTGACACATCTGTTTTTAGATCCAGGTCTGGCAAAGCAGCAGTATTTGGCTGAGTGTTTGCAAGGCTTCCAGGGCACTGCCCCACGACTTCTGTCCCCGAAGTGGACCAGACACTCGAGGAAGCTGATCAGACCGCTGTGAGAATGCAGAAGACAATGAAGCTCCATCCAAAACTGATGGCTGCAGCCATTCAAGAGCACCAGCCCAATACCGACTTTATTTTCTTCCTGGAATACCTATTTGAGAGGCAGGAGTCTTCTCCCAGAGCAGGGAACTGAGAGACATTCCCAGAGCCAAACTGTGGGCCAGCCCTGCTTCTGCAAGTCGGCTCCGGCTCCCAGCCCAGTGCAATCCAGGACCCATGGTTCCCAGTGCTTTATCCCTAACGTCCAGGCTGATGATGCCGCACTAGAGAACCATGCAGAGCTGTGTCAAAATAGGTTGGAATGTTCCATCACAATGTAAAGTGAATGAAAGTAGAATATGAGATGTGGGCTGTTTGCTCCAACATTATAAAAGCAATGGATAGAAAGAGTCAAATACCTAAAGGCTCTTTCGGCATCAAAACTGGAGACTTTTTTTGCCATTTAAGGAAGGAAAGTGCCTCCTGACACTGGTCTTGTTAAGTTTTCCTTCACACACAGACCTTCCCACTTGACTCCTCTCTGCGCTCCTCCTGAGAAACGGACCAAAACCTCACCAGTTCGCTTTTTCTCCCAAAGCAGCTGTCTCAGATCCCAGATGCCCTAAAATTAAAAAACCCTCTCTCCCAGCAGCTCAGATGTATCTCTCACCATCTCTTTTGGACAGTTTCATCACTTTCCAATTTATAGAAAAGCTGATTATAAATGTGTCTATGCTTTTAATACGGCGAGCTCCCTAAGGCAGGCCCCACCTGTGGCAGACCGTGGCCTCTCCCACAGCTCCTGCTACACCATCCTGAAGCCACGCCCGACTCTGGCACACAAATGCCACTTTCAAAGTCAGAAAGGTCGTCCTGGGCTGCATTACTAGGGTCACCCACATAGAAAGTGTCTACAATTTTTATGCTAAGGACTGAAGTTCTTTATTCCGAGGGAAATTATCTTATTCAAAAATGACTTCCAAAGAGGGTAAAGAATCCTATTTATTGTAACAGAAGGCTATTATCAATTGAATACTACAGTCATGAATGTTATTTAGTAAGTATTTATACACATGTGCCAGATGCTAGCCATATGAATAATTTTTAAGAAATAATTTAGAAAAGTAATACCCCTCACACAATTCAAACCAGGCCCTACCAAAAAAAAAATCTCCTTACATATTTTATTCTACCAAAACTGTGACCTTTCTACCTCCACCCCCACCACCCCACATTCCTACTGACATCTTAGCTGAACAGAGCTGGTTTATTTTGTGAATTTTATTGTAAGGGAACTTCAAGAATCTGGTGACCAAAAGAATTTTGTAAAAACCTACTCTATTAAGACCATAAACTAAATTATAGATAAGAGAGATATTATATTACAACTGACTTTTTATTACGGTAAAATATATATCACAACTATTTTAAGTGCACAGATCAGCAGCATTAAGCACACTCACATGTTATACAACCATCCTCACCATCATCTCTGGAACCTTCTAATTTTCCTAAGCTAAAGCTAACACATTAAACAAAATTCCCCTTTCTCCTTCTCCAGCCCCTGGTAACCAGCATTCTTCTATGAATTTGACCACCTAAGTAGTTAGTTTCTATAGGTGGAACCACACAGTACTGTCCCTTCTGTGATGGCTTATTTCACTGGGCACCACGTCCTTAAGGTTTGTTCAGGCTGTCGCAGGTGTCAGAAGGCTCCTCCTTTTTAAGATTGAGTCACATTCTACTGTGTGGAAGACCACGTCCAGTTTATCCATTTGTTCATCCATAGATACGTTGGCTGCTTCCACCTTTTGGTTTTTATGAGTAATGCTGCAGTGAACATTGGTGTGGAATTATCTGTTCAAGTCCCCACATTAAACTCCTGAAACTCAAGTGGAATTGATGGATCAAATGGCCATTCTATGTTTAATTTCTTAAGTAGTCACCACACTGTTCTCATAGCTGCTTCTCCCGCCAGCAATGCAGGAAGGTTCCAATTTCTTCATCGTGCCAATGCTTACTGTTTTTTTTTTATAATATCCATCCTAATGGATATGAAATGGTATCTCATGGTTTTGATGTACATTTCCTTAATAATTAGTGACATCGACCACATTTCATGTGCTTAATGGCCATTTGTAAATCTTTTCTGGAGCAATGTCTATTTCTTTGACCATTTTAAAAACATTTTTGGAGTTATTGTTGAGTTGTAGGAGTTCTTCATATATATGCTGGATACTAATCTATAAGATAAATGATTCACAAACATTTTCTCCCATTCTGTCTGTTGCCCCTTTTCACTCTTGATAATGTCCTTTGGTACACAAAAGTTTTTAATTTTAATGAAGTCCAATCTACCCATCTTTTTTACTGTCTGTGTTTTTAATGCAATATACAAGAACTCATTGCCAAATCCAATGAAAGCTTTTCCCTTATCTTTTTTTCTAAGAGTTTTATAGATTTAGCTCTTACATTTAAATTTTTGATGTATTTTGAATTAATTTTTTTTATGTATGGTGTAAGGATTCAAATTTTCATTTTGCTTGGGAGACTCAGTTTTCCTGGCACCATTTGTGGAAAGCTCTCCTTTCCCCATTCACTATCCTATCACCCTTAATGGAGGCCATCTCACCATCTACGTGAGGATTATTTCTGGGCTCTCTGTTGTGCCCCACTGGTCTATGTCTCTCCTTCTATCAGTAGCACACTGTTTTGGTCACTGTAGCTTTATAGGAAACTTTAAAATCAGGAAGTGTAAGACCTAAAATTGACTTTTCAAAACTAGAGTTCAAACTTGTTCAGTAAAAAATTAGAAAGAATCACACTACCACAGGATCCTGGGGCTGCAGCAATCTTTTAAAAAAATTCCCTCAAAAGGGTCCATCTCCTTAAAACATCTCTTAAGTAAAACAGAGCTTGAGTTCTTGCTGGTCTATGGTTCTCTTCAATGACATTTTCATAGAATTTACTTGGGGTCCTTTGGGTGTCGGTAGGGTGACCCAGTCTCATGTAAGGTCATGTACGGTACATGTGGAAAAAAGGCACCACATTTGAAGAAGATTGGGCCCTGTGTCCAGCCTCCCTACACAGGGATGTAAAGCTTAAACAAGGTTATTAACTGTTCTGGATGTAACATTAAAATGTGATTACTGACATCTGTCCCCTGTAGCTTATCAGACTGCCATAAGAGTAAAAATTTGTTTTTCCATGAAAGATAGTAGCCTATATCAAGAAATTTAACACTGAGAAGGGAATGGCCCCAGTAACTGCCAAGACTGTTGGTCTTCATAAGTGACATACAAGTTTTAAGTGTAATTGTTCTGCCTGCCCAAGCAGAAGACCCAAGTATGTCTCAAACTAGGGGACAAGAAGTGAGGGCAGTTAGGGACCCTGGCTTTGGGGTCTGATCCAAGGGGACACGAGTGCTGGTTCTGCCACCTCCCAGCCATGTGCCCTTGTCTGACGCATGACCTCCCAAGGCTGAGCATCCTTGTGGATAAAACGTGATAAACATGACAGTGTCGCCTGTGGAGTTGTGGGTGACACTGTGTGATTACCCTGGTTTACAGTAAATGCTAAGAAACCCTAGTTCAGTAGTATTAGTACTTGGAGACCCTGGACCTTTAAAGAAGGAGGTACTTTCCCACCCTCAGGTGCTTCCAGACGCAGTAATTTAACTCACTTACCCTATCACCAGGTCGCACCATAGGTTCTTGCTTTGTACCTAATTTGTGCAAAATGTTGTAAGCAACCTTCATACTTCTTGTCCACAGTTTGCCTGTCAATATGAATGACAAAGACACAAGTAATTGGACACATGCATTTTCAGGTATGTACGTATGTGCACATCAAACCATATACACAGTATTACTTTTTCATTTCAAGTCTTCAAGTTATTCGGAGTCCCTGGAATCAAGATGGGAAATAAGAGCCAGCAACTCTGACTCGTAAAACCCAAGAAGCCCAAACAACTGAATAAGGAAGGTATTAATGCAAATGCCCTCAGTGTGCAAAGTACCTACGACAAGCCACAGACAGTCTTAATAATCTCAGATGCATGGGAAGGTTCCTACCAGGAGAGAAGGATGGAGCTCCTGGCCATGGTGTGTCACTGCTTGTTTACCTTGTGCAAAGTAACACATTTCCTCTATTGATGGGTCCTGTCTCGTGTGACTGTGATGAATCTAGGGCATGAAAGAAGCCTTTCCAGGGCCTGACCTTCTGCCTTCCCATGTCCTATGTTTCTCAAACTCAAATTTTCCTAATCTCAGGGCTTTAGGGTTTTTGGAATTCTTGAACTTAGATAAAGATTATGTTAAGTATTTTTTAATTATTTTAAAATTTCAAACTCTAGAAAAAAATGACCACAAAGAATTAAAAACAGAAATAAAAAAAAACTCCAGAAAAACTGGCCAGCTTTGAAGAACTTGCAGATTTCACATCCCACCTTCACCCCAATGTCAGACACTTCCTCAGCATTACCCAGGTGAGAGGAAACAGTCTGAGATGGAATCAAAATGACACATAGAGGCCTTTTACAATTTCAGCTTCTATAAGCTCTCAGAAGTAGTTACGGTGTTAGAAACTATATTAACACAGTAATAGTATAATAAAATTGAGAGCAACTTTAACTGTTTCTAATAAATGTAATCACTGGTTTAATTGTTTTATTTTAAATGTAAAAGCTAAATTAAAAAGTTTTTTGCTTACAACATGTACTTTGAATGAAAAAACGCTGAATTTGTCTGACTGCATACTGGATTTTGTAGCAGCCCAATTAGGGTTATTAGTGTTCACCTACCATAGGATTTGTCAACTTGCCTCTACATAGTGATTAATGGACAGAGAATGTTACTATTATCATTGATTCTGTTAATTCCAAAGACAGTCCTGGTTCACATCTGTGCTCAACAAATGTTTCTTTATTTCATTAAGGTCACAGACAAGCTATAAAAAGCATGACATTAGGACATGCCTTCTCACATACTTCTTGGGCACTTAGGGTGACTGCTCGGTTGAAGATTTCTTGAGGGTCCCTCTATCTTCTCTAATTCTTCCCCAACAACACAGTCCTGAAGACCAGCTACTTTATAATTATTTGGTATATTATGTGGTGATTATATCTTTCCCAAAATATAGTTACTAGCCATTATGATTTTATTTTTCCTAAGAAAAACACAAGTATTTTGTGACTTCAAATCTCTTTTATGTGAACAATGCTAGGGCATGACTATAGTTGAATAAAAGAATTACAATCAATTTGTAGTAATTCACAAAATCAATGTGTTATAAAGGAACAAATCAATTACAACCAAAGAATTAGCACCATTACATTCTTTTAAAGTTTCAGTTTCATTCTTGGCTTGGAATTGGTATCATCACAAATTCATACAAAAGCCAGTTTACAATAGAGAATTTGGAAAGGGCAAGACACTTCGAAATACGAGGAATATGCTTCAAAGAGAAAAAGTAAGAAAGGGTGAGCTACTGATTTAATTAAAGAAGAAGCAACAGTTCTTGAGTGATTTATAAAGAAAAAAAATTCCAATGAAGAATACACTTAGTGCAGCTGTCATTCAGAATGTAAGGATAGATAAAGAGTTTTCTAGACAAGCAAGAGCCAGTGAGTTCATCACCAACAAATTGTCCTCAGAAGGCATGTTAAAGAGGATTCTTTAATACGAAAAGAAATTAGGAATAAGAAAACATATGAAAGTAAAATTATCTCTGGAAAAGTAAATACATAATAAAGGTAGTGAATTAATCACTTACAAAGCCAGTATGAAGGATAAAAGACAAAAGTAGTAAAAATAACTGTAACTACAATAATTGAGGAATACACAAGATAAAAAGATGTAAAATGTGACAACAAAAGCATAAAATTTGGTGGGGGAGTAAAAATGTAGAGATCTAAGAAAAAAGATTACTTTATAAGGGAAACCACATCAGGCTATTAGCAGACTTCTCAGCAGAAAGTTTACAGGCCAGAAGAGAGTGGCATGAAATATTTAATGTATTGAAAGAGAAGACCTTCAACCAAGAACTCTCTACCCAGCAAGATTATCATTTAAATTTGAAACAGGGATTAAACAATTTCCAGATAAATGAAGGCTCAAAGAATTTATAGCAACCAGCATTACAGGCTATGTTAAAGGGACTGCTGTAGATGGAAATGTTCTAAGACTGAATAGCTTTCACCAGTAAAAATAAACCCAACTATACACAAAATTAGTTAAGGGATACACAAAAAGTGCAGATTATGACACCTAACACAAAGTGTGGAGGAGGAGGAAGAAGAAAAAAAGTACTTTTAGATTGTGTTTGAAAAAGAGCAATCAGTAATTTAATATAGACTGTTGTATAGTTAGGAAGCTATCCTTGAACCTTTGGTAACCACAAAACTAAAGCCTATGATAAATAAACAAAAGAATTAAAGAAGACAAATCAAATCACACCACCAAAGAAAATCATCAAATAACAAGAAAGAAACAGAAAGGAGCTATAAAAACAACCAGAAAACAATAAAATGGCAGAAAGTACATATCTATCAATAATTACCTTAAGTGTAAATGGACTGAATGCACCAATCAAAAGACACAGAGTAATAGAATGGATAAAAAAGCAAGACCCATCTATATGCTGCTTACAAGAGACTCACCTCAAACCCAAAGATTTCACAGACTAAAAGTGAAGGAATGGAAAAAGATATTTCATGCAACTAATAGGGAGAAAAAAGCAGGAGTTGAAGTACTTTTATCAGACAAAAAAGACTTCAAAACAAAGAAAGTAACAAGAGACAAAGAGGACATTACATAATGATACAGGAGTCAGTCCAACAAGAGGATATAACCAGTATAAATATCTATGCACCCAATATAGGAGCACCTAAATATGTAAAACAAATACTAAAAGAATTAAAGAGGGAGATATGTTATAACTCACTCATTGTAGGAGACTTTAACACACTACTCACATCAATAGATCAACCAGACAGAAAATAAATAAGGAAAGAGAGGCACTGAACAATACATTAGATCAGATGGACTTCACATATCTACAGAACATTCCACCCTAAAGCAGCAGGATATACATTTTTCTCAAGTGCACATGGAACGTTCTTCAGAACAGATCACATAATAGGCCACAAAAAGAGCCTAAATAAATTCAAAAAGATTGAAATTGC
The DNA here is from genome assembly GCA_032199065.1 of Smutsia gigantea. Classification (NCBI taxonomy): domain Eukaryota; kingdom Metazoa; phylum Chordata; class Mammalia; order Pholidota; family Manidae; genus Smutsia; species Smutsia gigantea. Next base: position 215,720 of record JAVSCE010013915.1, read on the forward strand.
ATCAAGCAGCTTCTCAGACCACAATGGTATGAAACTAGAAATCAATTACACAAATAAAACAGCCTAGAAACACATGGAGACTAAACATGCTTCTAAATAATAGATGAATCAATCAACCAATTAGAACAGAAATCAAGCAATACACAGAGACAAATGAAAACAAAAATTCAACAGCCCAAAATCTGTGGGACACTGCAAAAGCAGTTCTAAGAGGGAAGTACATAGCAATATAGGCTTACCTCAAGAAACAAGAACAATCCCAAATAAACAGTCTAACCTCACAATTAAAGAAACTAGAAAAAGAAGAACAAATGAAACCCAAAGTTAGTAGGAGGGACATAATAAATATCAGAACAGAAATAAATGAAATAGAGAAAAATGAAACAATGGAAAAAAATCAGTGAAACCAGGATCTTGTTCTTTGAGAAAAAAAGGGAGTGCACACATAAGCAAAATCAGAAACGAAGAAAGAATATTCACAATGGATGCCAGAGAAATACAAAGAATTATTAGAGAATAACAAACTAGCAGAAAGATAAATCAGGAAAACAATTCCATTTACAATTGCATCAAAAAAGAATAAAATACCTAGGAATAAACCTAACCAAGTAGATGAAAGACCTGTACTCTGAAAACTGTGAAACACTCATGAGAGAAATTAAAGAAGACACCAATAAATGGATATTTATCCCATGCTCATGGATAGGAAGAATTATTATTGTCAAAATGGCCATCCTGCCCAAAAGCAATTTACCGATTCAATGCAATCCATATCAAAATATCAATAACATTCTTCAATGAACAAGAACAAATAGTTCTAAAATTCATATGGAACCACAAAAGACCCCAAATAGCCAAAGCAATCCTGAGAAAGAACAACAGAGCTGGGGGAATTATGCTCCCTGACTTCAAGCTCTACTACAAAGCTACAGTAATAAAAGCAATACGGTACTGGCATAAGAACAGACCTATGGATTACAGGAATAGAATAGAGAGCCCAGATATAAACCCATGCATATATGGTCAATTAATATATGATACAGGAACCATGAATATACAATGGGGCAAAGACAGTCCCTTCAATAACTAGTGTTGGGAAACTGGACAGCTACATGTAAGAGAATGAAACTGGATTATTGTCTAACTCCATACACAAAAGTAAACTAAAAATGGATCAAAGACCTGAATATAAGTCATGAAACCATAAAATTCTTAGGAGAATACATAGACCAAAATCTCTTGAATATAAGCATGAGCAACCTTTTTCTGGACACATCTCGTTGGGCAAGGGAAACTAAAAAAAAAAAATGAATAAGTGGGACTACATCAAACTAAAAAGCTTCTGTACAGTAAAAGATACCATCAGCAGAACAAAAAGGCATCCTACAGTATGAGAGAATATATTCATAAATGACTCATCTGATAATGGGTTAACATCTAAAATATATAAATAATTCGTAAGCCTCAACACCCAAAAAACAAATAACCCAATTAAAAATTGGGCAGAGGACCTGAATAGACAATTCTCCAAAGAAGTTAATACAAATGGCCAACAGGCACATGAAAAGATGCTCCACATCACTAATCATCAGGGAAATGCAAATCAAAATCACAATGAGATATCACCTCACACCAGTTATTTCTTGTCCAAAAGACAAGAAATAACAAACATTGGTGAGTATGTGGAGAAATAGGAACCCTCCTACACTGTTGGTGGCAATGTAAATTGGTGCAACCCCTGTGGAAAGGAGTATGGAGGTTCCTCAAAAACTAAAAATACCATTCAATGGAGTAATTTCACTTCTAGGAATTTACCCAAAGAAAACAAAATCCCTGATCTGAAAAGATATATGCACCAACATGTTTACTGCTGCATTATTTACAATAGCCAAGATATGGAAGTAAGTGAAGTGTCCATCAATAGATGAATGGATAAAAGAGATATGGTACATATACACAATGGAATATTATTCAGGCATAAAAAAAGAAATCCTGCCATTTTTAACAACATGGATGGATCTAGAGGGTATTACACTAAGTGAAATAAGCCAGTTGGAGAAAGACAAATACCATATGATTTCACTTATTTGTGAATATAAAAAAAAAGCAAAACTGAATGAACAAAACAGCAGTGGACACATAGACACTGAGAAGTGACTAGTGGTTACCAAGTGGGAGGGGTTGGGGTGGATGAGTGGGGAGGGTGAGGGGGATAAAGGGGCACAATAATTCACAATCACAATATATGTTGGTCATAGGGATGGTAGTATAGCATGCAGAATATAGTCAATGACTGTAACATCTTTCTATGTTGATAGTGTCTGCAGTAGAGGGGGTGAGGATTTAATAATATGGGTAACTGCTGAACCACTGTGTTGTACATTTGAAATCAACGTAAGATTGTATATCAACAATACTTGAATAAAAAAATGTAGAGCTATAGAATGCAAAGTTACATTATAGCAACTTAAATCAGCTATTATAAATGTAAGTCATGTGTAAGTCTCATTTTAACCACAAAGCAAAAACATATAGTAGATGCACAAAAAATAAAGCAGAATCTAAGCATACCACTAAAGTCATCAAATCACAAGGAGAGAACAAGAGAAAAAGAAAGGAGCAGAGAGGAACTACAAAACAGCCAGAAAACAATTAACAAAATGGTAATAGTACATACCTATCAATAATTACTTTAAATGTAAATGGGCTAATTTCTCTGATTAAAAGAATATGGGTGACTGAATGGATTTTGTTTTTAAGACCCAGCCATAAGCCACCTACCAGAATCTCTCTTCAGCTTTAAGGACACACACAGACTGAAATTAAACAGATGGAAAAAAATGCCAAATACAAATGAAAACCTAAAGAAAACTAGAGTAGATCTACTTTTATAAGACAGAATCAACTTTAAAACAAAGATTGTAATAACAGACAGGGCATTGCATAGAGGTCAAAACAGAGGATCTAATAACATTTGTATTTATGTACCCAATATAAAAGTACCTAAATATATAAAGCAAATATTAACAGATAAAACAAGACAAATAACAAATGTTGGTGAAGATGTGGAGAAAAAAGAACCTTTGTGCACTGTTGGTGGGAATGTAAACTGATGCAGCCACTACGGAGAACAGTGTGCAGGATCCTCAAGAAATGAAAAATAGAAATACCATATGGTCTAGCAATTCCACTTCTGGGTATTTATCTGAAGAAAACAAAAACACTAACTCAAAAAAATGATGCACTTCGTGTTCACTGCAGTTATTTATGGTAACCAAGATATGGAAACAGCCTAAGTGTCCACTGACAACTAAGTAAAGAAAATGTGGTGTATATATAATGCAATGGCATTCAGCCACATAAAGAATTATATCTTGGCATTTGGAACAAGGACGGACCTCAAGGGGACCATGCTAAGTGAAGTAAGTCAGACAGAGAAAGACAAATGCAATATGATCTCATTTATACATAGAATCTAAAATAAGAAAGAAAAAGTAAAAACCAAGTTCATAGAAAGAAAGAACGGGTTGGTGGTCATCAGAGACAGGGAATGAGGGTTGGGTGAAGGGGGTCAAAAGGTATAAACTTCCAGCTGTCGAATAAGTCATGGAGATGTAATGTACAACATGGGGACTATACTTAATAATAGTTAGTGCACATTTGAAATTTGGGACTTAGACAAGCAAATTTCCTCAGATTTAAGGCAAGTTAAACAGATATTTTAACTGGAAAAACAGATATGGAGACTCTGAGACAGCCCCATGCATGAAGTAGAGAGAAGAATTGGTGTGGAAATGATGGAAGCACTCTTATTACATATTTTAATTTCATTTGGCTTTGAATGAGGAGTCAGCAACTGTACAGACAGTAACCGAGGGCAAGGCAGGTGGGTGTGGAGGGGCTGACACAGCTTTTATGGAACATGGTGGGAGCCTGAGAAACTTGTCACCAATATGACAAAAATAAAAAAGATGGAAAAGCTGCCCAGTGTTGTTCTAGCTCAAGCACCTAAATCCCTCGAAATATCTTGAGAAAATCCAAGTCACAGATTTAAAAAAAGAGAACAGAAAAACATTTTCTTGGTAGAAAAAGTCCTCGGGACCAAACATGAACCTGGGGATGTCTCACTGAGCCCTCAGAGGAGGCGGAGAAGGAAGACACCGACAAGTCTCTGTAGGGACGGCACAACAGAAGGAAGCTGGTCGCCTAGCATGCTTTATTTCATTAATGTAGGATTATGAAACGCCATGGGTTCTCTTTAGTATGCTTTTGAACTTATACTGGTAAATGGAAAATGTAAGATTTTCCGTAAATTTACTCACAACCCCCATTTGTCATGTGTATTTTCCATGACGCCCTGTTTCTCCGGTGGTAACTCCTCTATGCTAGGGCTTTCAGGAAAGTACATTTTAGCCGAAGGTAAACAGCACTTCTTCAACCGCCTGGTCCCTCCAAGTCACTTGTTATCAGAGCAGTCCTCACTCAGTGAACTTTTGTCTGCATCTGCTCAGCAACACCCGTCACCAAAGTTCACCTACACAGGAGGCACTTGCCCAGCGTCCACCGTATTATTCAACACTTCCATTTTATGTCCTGATGAACATAAAATCTTACATTTGGAAATGCACTGTTTCCTCATATCCTTTAACAAGTAAAATCCAAGGTCGTCCCATAGCATGTGCCTAATACAGATGGTTGAAATACAACAAATAAGACGATTTAAGAGCAGAGCTGAGATGTGTTGGTGTAGACACATGGGTTCCAGATTTTCATAGACAACGTTGGGTCTGCGTCTTACAACCTCCAATTCACCTGAGCCTTGCAAGATGGAGAGGCAGCCACCCTGGTCTGCATTCCATCATAGAAGAGGGGCATCCTCCCCATCTACAGCCTCAGCTCGAGAGCCACATCTTGCTCCTCTTTGATTTCCCAGGCAACAACGAGCCATGAAGTCGGTGCCTCAGACACCTTATCAAGCGCTGTGGATGGGCAGGCTTCAGGGGGGCCCTGGAAGACTCAGCTACGGAGCAGCAGCTCTGAGTGCCTGATCAGCTTCACAGCTACATCTGGCAAGAGACGGTCACATGAAAAAGTCTTGCCTCTGACTGAATATAACCTATTCCCAAGAGCATGATTAAAAAAAAAAAACAAGTTCATGCCTCATGGGTGAAGTGCTCTTAGCCGCTTAGGGTTAGTAACAAAGCCATAGAACCACGGGGCTACCAAAGATGCCCCTACACCCCCCTCCCCATTTCCATCTGGGAGCCTACAGCTGGGCCCCTCGGGGCCCCGCATCCCCCAAAGGCTGCACCCTACATTAGGTAACATAACATCTTGGCCTTGATTGCTAATGTAGAAATCAATTTCTTTCCTTCTTGCAATTAGAGGAGTGTTAGTGTCATAAAAACAGACTGAAAACTTAGAAAAAGGTAACCTCAGCTCACACATGCAGCTAGAACTACGCCATTCTGGTCCTCTAGCTAATACACCACACAAAGCAGCAGGTAGTGTGGGAGGAACCTGACAATCCACCTTTTCCGCAGTCCCTGTCCATGGAACCAAGAGAAGGGAGTTCCTCTGGTATAGGTAACTATCTCCAAACATGTGTGGATTAGATTAAGTGTAGTGAGGGAAGTATTAAAGGAAAGCTTGTTTCTCTCACTTTCTGCAGAAGCACTTCAGACTTTGTTTCTTTTGAGTGACATGTGTCAGAGGTTAGATACACATCTTTAACTACCAACCCTTCCAGGAAGCATTAATTTCAGGAATATCACACACACATTCCAAGAGGTGAAATGCAACATCCTACTGGAGTTATTATGACTAGCTTTTTGTATCCATTTCTGAATTTAATTCAAAAAACATTCAACAAATAATTACTTTCCATACTCAAACCAAGTAATTTTCCTAATACTTCCTTTCAGAATCCACTAACTTCTGCACGGGAAACAGAAGGCAGCACAAAGACCAGCGAGCCACAGGAAGTGGCAGCGGTGTGTGGGCATCAGCCACAGGCGAATGGACCTAGCGAATTACCGTAGGTCAGGATGTACAGGGGCTTCCCGTTTGTGTCCATCGTGGTAAGGCACGGTGCCTTGGGCGAGATGGTCCCCCACCGCTGCAGTGCGGCTTCCAGAGATGGCGGCCAATTCGTCACCACACCCAGCTGCTCCCCGCGCATCGCCAGCATCTGTGCTCCCTCTGGCTTTGGCTGGTTTGGATCTGGTTGTTGAACTAAAGCCATTTGAACAAAAAGGTTGTCAAGAAAAATACATCCATGTTAGTGCAATCACCTCTCCGTTCTTTTTAAGGAAGATGGGAGACTTATACATAAGGTATAAATTTATTAGTGGACAGAAAACACATACATGTGCCTTTCTAGAACAGGGCTGACCTACCTAGTGGCCTCAGGAATGTGACCAAGGCACTTGACTTTTACAATTTGCCAGGATGGGCAACTTAGGGGCACCTGAATGCATTTATAAACTGACAAGTAAAACTACATGTCTTAACACGCCAAGAGTTAGGGTTCCAGCAGCTATGTTTAAAATATGAACTACTTATATACACTAGTAATTCTAGACTCCAAAGGGCCCAAATCTTGCTAAATTATATTTTGCCTTAAATACTGAGATGTAAATTTAAATTTCCTACAACTACTGTGAAAAACTAGTACAGAGCATATTTTCTTGACAAAAACAAATATAAATGCCTCATAGTAAAATACAATTTGCCCCCTCTTTAGGTAAGTGAGAAAACGAGATTTATTTTTCTCACTTCTGGAAAAGGTTTCTCTCTCAGAGTTTGATTGACAATTTCCATCTGCTAGCCAGAAACTCAGCTGTCTTCCTTGTGGTATAAAGAACAAGAAAACTGAGGGTCTGGGTTTGATATAAGAAGCAGTATTTTGTATCAGATTTAAGTTGTTTGTATTAAAAGGCTCACGAGCATTATGATTAAGAGGCCAGCCCTGAGTTGGCAAAGACAGGCAGGCCATACGCTCCCTCCATGTTCCTCTCAAGCTTATTCAGAGAAAGCCTATTGCTGCAAGCTAAGGTTCTCTATAATTTACTTTTATTTCTGCAACCAGATAGAGCCCTTAGAAAGAGGCCTGGCTCATGGGATGAGGTTGGGTTGCGATCTGCTGAGGTGACTAGCCCATAGTCAGCTTGGACATCTGCCCGACTGTGGGTGTCCAGCATGTCTTAAAGGGCCCTTTGGGAATGGTCCCTACAAAAGGACCCCTGCAGCTCAGGGGCCTGGGGACACGGAGGTCCCAGGGGAGGGGGCGCACAGGGGGTTTACCTTCTAACAGTTCTTCAAAGTCATCAACAAAGAATTCCCGTAAAGGTGGCCGCTTCGGTCGTTTGAGGGTATTGACAAGCTGCTGGATTTTCGCTGACACTCGGCTACTTACTGGCACTCCTGAAACACAGCCGGGCAATGCAGGGGCCCTGAGTGCATCGTGGTTTGGACAGGCCACCATGGCAGCAACGCCATGCCCCCAGTGCCCACTGTCCCTCCGGCACGCTGGAAGCAGGCCTGTGCCCTTGCAACCCAGTGTCCCTCCAAGTGCCACCCACGATGACTTGAATGGAGAGACCAAAGCACCAGGCGGGCAGTCACAGCAGCAGCCCCTCAGGTGAGCCGCGAGAGGGGCGGACACAGCAGACAGGCTCTTACAACTTTATGGGCCGACCTGCTCTGGCTACAGATGGGGCTCCGTCCCAACTCCGGTTCCTAAGACAGGATTTGTCACCTCCTCATTTACACTGTCTCCGTGGGATCAGAGAGCTCACAGAGCAGCAGGACCTTGTGCAGTGTGCGGGGACTGGGGGACAGTCTGCCTGAGAGGGTAACCCTGGTGCCCTCAGCAGGTCACCATTGGGCGCAGCGGCCCTGCACCTCCTGACGGAAGCTGGGGGCTCAGGTGTACAGGGTCCAGGCGGGCCGCCCCTTGTGGTATCCCCAGGTCCTCCTATAAGCCTCAGTTTCCCTCACCTGAGTGGACCGTAGGCAGTGTGTCCCTGAAGCTCAGCAATGGGAAGGCTCCAAGTCCAAGCTCGGGGGCACAGCGCACCAATACACACTTACCTGTGCGCACTGACCAAGCAGCCCCGTTTTATAATAGGGTATCTCTTACTTACAACAATGAAGGTCACATCATTTTGAAAACTACGTTGAGTAATCATAAAAAAAGGCATGAAGTTTTAAATATTTAAATAACCCAAATCAATGAACAAAAGGAATTCTGAGACACTGACATCATCAGCTGGACCAAATGCATTCCGTGCAGGCAAATTTCATTCCTGCCCAAAAGGTGCTAGGAAACCTAGGCGAGGACCTGGGCGGCTCCCAGACCGGAGACCTACAGCCCGGAGGGCATCTCTCCCACAGTGACTGAGCGGATGCCCCTCCTCCCCGGCCCCGTGCACCAAAGCAGGCCTCAGCTGTAGGAATAAATATGATGGAAGGAAATTTTTCTGTCAAATAAAACACATTTAATAGGCAGTCTCAAAAATACTCTCTGGGTATTTTCGGAATTGAGACATTAAATATTTTATAGTTCTGAAAATATGTGAAAATATACAATCCAGAATCCTCAACAACTAAACACAGTCTGCCCCATAAATAGTCCCACTAATTTGGTTTGGAGGAACTGGAGGTCATCTCATGAGGCTGCTGGTTGTCCAGCTTGTTCAGAACATGTCAGAATCATCCTGGGGCCCAGCCCAGGGCATCTCATGTATTAGGCTGGGCCGGCCCAGAACACGGCCTGGTGAGAGCTCAGGCGGCTCTGATGCATCACCACACACTGAGACGAGACTCGTGTGAATTCACTGGGGGAGCAGGGAATGGGCCCAGAAGGCAGTAAAGCCACTCAAACGGTGACAAGAACAACCTCAAGACTGACTTAGTAAATATGGGTTTAGCAGAGCACCGAGGCGACATGCCACTGACAACATTCCAGAGCGGAGCTCCTGAGCCCCACGGCAGGGCCCAGGGAGGCGGCCTGCACCTGTCAGAGCCTGGCTCGTCTCCGGATCACGGGGGTGGATGGCACACCGGGCCTATTTGAGCATCTTCCACAAAAAGTGTTTATGTCATCACCAGCTCTGTCCCCACTTCCTGGACTCTGGAGGGACTGATTGTAAGGACAGCAGGAGAGAGCACAGTCTAGGCACACTGTCACACCAGGGGTGGTACCAGAAATGGCCACCGAATCAGAGTGTACCAAGAGTAACAATATGAGGAATACAGAGAGCCCTCCTGGCTGCATTTTACCAAATCATTAGTATTTTCTCCCAATCTGGAGAAGAAAAGACCCTCTCACTTCCAAAGTCTGAAGCGCCATACTGGCCTGTGTCTGCTTGCTATTTTGCTCCACATTTAGCTTTACCTTCTTGCCCTCTAAAGAACTGTTCATGGTCTTAACACACACATACCTATTTCTTAAACTGAATTCTAACTTAAATGAATAACCAACATGAGTTATTCATTAGTAAAAACATCAGAGTCACGTTATAAAATTTATTTCTCCTCTCATGACTGAAGTCGTACAACACTGACATTTTTTCTACAAGAAGTAACTCTTGGCCAACTTGGCGAGAAGCTGCATTTCTTGCAACTACACCACCTTCATAAAGAACTTGAAAATTAAATCACAAGTCGACTGTATCTAGAAGAAACAACCAACCGCGTGCACAGAAAGGCAAGTGGGTAGGCAGAGCGCGTGGAGGAGGGGGCCCTGAGGACGTACCGTCGCCCGTCTCCATGAGCTCGGCATTGCCATACTTGGGCGCTGTCCGCGACGTCGTGGAGCCTTGCGGCCTTTCTACTTGTATCGAGTGTTCTGAGGTGTAAGTGGTCACGTCAGGAGGTGCAGAGTGATTTTCTGTGGGGAAGTAAATGACAAGTTCTATGATCACCACGACAGTTATTCTGAAGGCTAAGCAAGCAGGGTGCAAAAACCAGCATCCTAAGAAGAGGCCGATTCCACATCCGAGTCTGCAAAATCTCACCATGATGAGTGTCTTTAAGATAATTTATGCTGCTCTTGAGCAGGAACAGAGCTACATGAAACCTCACAGCAGGAGCACCTCAGTGACTCACTGTAGCACTTCCACAGAGCGATGTTCTCCAGTAGTCATGGAAAAAGAGGCATTGTACGTTATGTGTTTGATCAGGAAAGTAGTTTCCTTGGCAGTTAGGAGCTCAGGCTTTGGAGGCACAGTTGGGGCCTGAACCCCAGCTCTGCCAACAACTCCAGACCTGGGAAAGGCCCCACACGCCTAGGTTCTCTTCTGTCAAATGGGAATAGTGGCTACTTCCTCGCAGGACTGACCGAGTACCTACACGGAGTCCTAGGACACTTCCTCATAGAGGCAAGCACTCAAGACACCTTAGCTGTTTTGTGCTTCACATGAATGATACTTTACAGTCAACCAAGGCCACATGTTCACCATCTACAGGCACTGGGGGCTGTTATGCCCACGACTGGCAACATCCTGTCCACCATGCTCCTTGATGACAAAGTTAAGCTCTCAAAGGGCTAAGTGGGGAAATGGGGAAAGCATATGTATTTGCTAAATGAGGTATCACAGAGAACCTGTCAAACGTGGGTATCAGTGACACCTTCTGTGCCCTGGGTTCTAGTCACGGGCACGGCACCATTCATTAGCTTTGATTCATCATTCTCGCCAGGATCTCTCAGGACCCCTAACTCCCTGTGTGGGAAGCCATGCCCACGCTGCAGGGCACTCCTCTTCGGGCACTACCCATGTCAGCTCCACAGGGGCCATTTTAAGCACAAGAATGCCGAAAACAGCACCAGGCAGCTCATGTGGAGACACCGCCAGGCTCTGAGCTGGCAAAAGGACAGAGCATCGCCCTGGCTGACCTTGGGGGTTGTGCCCAGCAGGAACTCAAGAGTTTAGCCATCCTGCAAATGTCTGCACAGAATGGGAGATGGCCATGGGCACTGGCCTGGGCTCACAAGTGATTTTCACCTGCAGGTGATCTGCGAGCTCCCATCAGCTGCCTGTAGACATGAGTTTGTGGTGGCAAGGCACTGCACGAGTGAGCTCTGCTGTAGAGGGGGCTGCTCTGAGTTCCCAGGGGAGTTTCAGCGGCACGCCCAGGGTGCCAACCCAGCCCCATGCCCAGGCCACCCAGAAAGTGTGGCCCCCGGCACCCAGCCAGGCAGGTGAGAGCAGGGCCACCCACCTTCGCCCAGTTTGGTCCCTGCTCATGACTCTCCCCCGGGGAACCAGCTATGACCTTCCCACGCATCTGCCCGCTTTTCAGTATGAGGTGCTGTCCGAGGCTGTGAGGAGCAGCGCCCACACCACTGCTGTAGGTCCACAGATGTCTGCTGATGGAGAGATTAAGGGCCAGGTGCTGCAAGGGGACAAGGAATGCGACAAGGCAAGCCACACCCACAACATGCCCTGTCAACCAGGGTCTGAACCCGGACGTCTTCGAAAAGCATGACAAGGGTGCTGAGCCCTAAACATGGCTCCCAGCAGACAGCTGTGTTCTACACTCATCTCCTCTTCACTAGAATCCACCCTGCCATGGCTGGACTGTGTCCCCAAAGCCCACATGTGAAGCCCTCACCCCTGGAGCTTCAGTATGGGCTGTCATGGGAGGTGGGGTCTCTAAGGAGGTGATCAGGGTACTGTGAGGTCATGAGGTAGGCCCTGACCCCAGCTGACTGGGGTCCTCAGGAAATCAGGACACAGACCTGCACACACAGGGATGACCACATGAGGACACAGGAGAAGAGGACGTCCCAGGAGGGAGGCTCAGGAGACCAGCCCCAACCACTTGTGCGTCTCAGATGTCCACCCCCAGAGCTAAGAGAGAGTGTGTCTGCTGTCGGAGCCACCCGCCGGCATCCCCGGGCCATGCCTCAGGTCTGAGGCCAGGTCTTGGTGCCTGGGGAGGGAGCAGGCAAGGTCACACGCTCAGTCAGTTCACTGGGCGGGGAACATCTGGACTCTGGGCTCACCCTTTTCCTCACCCCATCTGTGCTACCACATGGAGTTCGTTTCTGCTTCAAAATGATCTAATTCTTCACAGCTAAGCAGCAGTCTCCCAGGGGCCTCCCGTTTCAAATGGAAATACAGTGGACACTGACGTCTGAGGAGCAAAGTGTCCGATCTGGCACTCACAGCAGCTAACGTGAGCTCAGTGCGTTTGGGTTTTATTCAGATTTCCTTTGTTAAGTTACACTGTAGCCAATGTGTCTGTGTTAGTGGCAGGAATACTGCAGTGTTTCCACTTTGAAGTTGAGAAAAATAATGATTCCAGTACGTCTGGTGATTAAAAATAGGAACAGTGACAGCTGGGGACTGCAAAGTGCTTTCCAAATTTACTTACATGTCACCTCCCCTGTGTGTCTCGCCGGACTCCTCCCATGCTATCTGGTGGGAGCGTAAACCCAGCACCAGCTTCCGTGGAGGCCGGGGAGTCTTCCGCCACTGTGACACAACGTGCCTTATTTCACGTCGGCAAGATTAGGACTCCAAGTACTGGGGCAGCTCACCATTCTTTTGAGAAGAAATCTAAAAGAACCTCATACAGAAAAGATGCCCAAGGAACACCTGATGTCAGTGGAGCAGGCTGAGGGGCAGGCTCCCCACTCCTGGCACAAGAACGGATGCCCAGGTAGGTCAGGAGCACCTTTAGAGTCAGAAACCTCATCAGAGCAGGTGTCTTCTGAGCAAGATGTCCTGTGCCTTACCGTGACGTCCAGTACTCCAAAAATCAAGAGAAAATAGCAGCCATCCTCCCAGCCGGCTGTCAGGCGTCACTTCTGCCATGAGTTGTGCCCCAGGGCCATGGCGACACCTTACACCTGCTCCCTGATGGGGCAGCTCCCACCTCACCTACCACGGCATTACTTTTGCTGGGCTGCTGACGTGGGCTCCTTAAGAGTCTGGAACCGGGAGGGGTGTGGGAGGCAGGGGGCTTGGCAGACTTTCCTGACAGAATCTGCAGGCTGCTCTGGCTCCATCAGTAGCAGAGGGTCCATCTCATGCCTTCGACTGCCCCTACTTTGCCAATAATCCACCCTGTTTGGCCATGACCATCTCAGGGTGCCTCCCAGTCTGACTCCTTCCTCACCACCTGCCACAGCTGGTGTCCGGCTCAGATGCTGAAGGAAGGCAGGGAGGGAGAGCACAGAGCAAAGGCTGACACACACTTCAAGTCCAGATAAATGCCTCTGGTCTCTCGCTGCTGACAAGAAGCATCCCGTAATTCCACCTGTATGGCTGGGAACCCTCAGGGGTTGGTGGTGACACATTCTACTTTTAACCGTGTTAATTATTTTTCAGTCCCCAAATAACTTCTAAATCAAGAGAAGAAAAACAGGGAATCTGACTTCCTGCATGTATAAAGCAACATGGTCTTGGATGCTGACGGATAACATGTAACACACTCAAGAGGCCCTGCCTTCCACATCAGGAATGCATGCCTGACATACTGATGACCAGCTGACCACCGTGGTCACTGAGTAGGAGGGAAAATGGGTCCCTGTGAGGCAGGCCTCAGACCACTGGTTGGCCCAGTCACCTCAGCTGCCCAGGGCAGCCTGCCAGCCCACCACACGGTGGAGAAGCAGGTTCCTTGAGGAAAACATGCAGATGCACCAAACGCCCTCTTGACAAAGAACAAGCATAGTGAAGACTGTGCCGGCTCCTCAGGGTCGGGGCACCCAGCTTTGCTGCTGGGGACTCGGCATAGCTGCTCTGGCACTAGCGCCTCTGTGTGCAGCTTAACCAGCTCTGCTGGGACGTGCCGGTGGACAGCTCCACCTGTGGCTCAGCCGGACACAATGCAGGATGATGTAGGGAGGGTCTGTCTCCCCTTACCTAGAGATCTGCTTGCTTTGTCTGCTGACCAGCTTTCCCTGTGAGTGTGATAGTGGTCATAGCAATGCATAGTTGCTTCTCAAATTTGTGGGGAAATCGCCCAGACTGACCCTAGAGACAGTTAGGAAAGGGCTGAGTAGTTCTGTGCTGGAACCTTCCCCGAGGCCAAAGTACTGAGAGGCAGGGTTGACTTCAGGAGGTTCACACAGGGTCTCAGCTGGGACTGCCTCCCTCTCACACTTACGGCATGAAGACCCCCGAAGACATGACAGCTACCACTAGACCAATCTCAGGACGTATGTTCCAACATCACAGTAGGAATCTAACTTCACACAATAGCTTCTGGATTTTCACATCCACGCATTCAAATTCATGATGAAAGGCTCCAATTGCCATGGAGTGTGCACAGAGCAGGCCAGTGGGGTTGTGATGGGGCACTGAAATCCTTACCCAGCCCAACTGTGCTGTCCTCTCAAAGCTATTCCCGCTGGTAACGAGCAGGGCCAACCTAGAACAAAGCTGCCGGCAGACCAGGGCCGCTGCCTCCAACAGGTCCCGACCCAACGCCTGCTGGCCTCTTCCTAGCTGGGCACCTGGGGTGGCAGGCAGCTCTCCAGAGCCGCAGCCTTCCTTCTGGAAAACAGGGACGCGGCCTACTGCGCACAGTCCGAGGGAGCCTGATGGCGCCACCTGACAGCTGCAGGGGCAGCACTGTCACCACCACCGCTCGCAGCCTCCTCTCTGTCGTGCGGGATCCTTTCCTCCCAAGAGAACCTGTGAAACCCCTGTACCTAAAGGCGTGAATGACTGTGTTACTCCTCTGGGGTAAAGGCATTTAAACACTGAAAAAAAACCCAGAAGCGCTACACAGATGCATTCCTCACATGTTCCAAAGAGGGGCAAGCAGGCCAATGAGGGTTTCCCGCAGACAAGGCAGGCATGGGGGAGGAGGCTCAGGGTGCCTCTTCTTTCAGAATCACTCCGTTCATTCTCAGTATAAAATCCAAAAAGAAGCAACCTGGAGAGGTATGAACACAAAAGCATTTTGGGGAAGAGACAAGAGTAGATCTGTGCCCCAGCAGCACTGACAGGGCAATGGATGTGTGAAATGGAGGGAAATGGGGGCGGGAGGGGCTGCAACAGTCCAGCAGTGGGGGCACAGGCCAGGAGCCTGGAATCGGGTCCTGGGAGCAGTGATACGGAGGAAGGAGGCCTGCAGAACACACGTGGGCGCCACGTGCCCAGATGAGGATGCCTGGTCTTGACACTGCTGGTGGGCAGGGTGAGGAAGAAGCCTGGGGTGCGGAGGCTCGGAGCCTGCTCCTCAGGGCCTGGCGCCTCATCTAACAAGCTGGCCTCAGGGTACAGCCGAGGGTGGCGGAGGAGAGCTGATGTGTGGCGTCACAAGGCTCTTGGAATTGCGGAGTGCTGAAGGACTCCATGGCAGGAAATGCAGATCTGTGAGCCACGGAGGAGCAAGTGCTCTTGAAAACTGGGAATGGATGCAATTGTCCAGTAGGGACAGGCCAGGGAGAGGAGCCACAGGAAGGAGAAGAAAAGACCGTAAGAGGGAAGAGAACCAGCATGCACAGTGGCCAGCCGAAGAGGAAGTAAGTGGCCAGCAACACCCAAACTGAGGCTCACCCATGGGGGAGCAGGATGTAAAAGAGAACAGAAGTAGCAGTTCCAGGCAGGGCTGGGGTCCAGAAGGGGTGGAAACCGGAACACAGGTGACAGGATGACCTTGGAAAGAGGGCACATTCTTCTCTAGAAGAATGGAGAAAGATATGGAGATGTCTGGACTGGAAAGGGGTCAGTGGTTAAATGGGCTCAACATGGAAATGAAAAAAGATACATGGTGACATTCGCTCAATCCCACGAGTGTGTATCTGAGCTCAGCTTCATTCCACGTCAACATGATGACGCAGAATGAGACGCCAGCATCAAGACCCAGCTGAAAACTCCAGTCATGCCCACTGACTCTCAAGCCATCTCTCAAGACAGGCTTCTTTTGATGCCAAATTACCCAAATGAGACAAGAGAAATATGTAACTCCATGCTGCCTGGTATTACCTAACACAAAGTCCATTTTTCTTTCTGCCTGTTTTTCCAATAGCATGGTTTAAAACTCTGAAACAGGATTTGGTAAACAATGGATGGCCTGCCAGCTGTTTTATTTAAAAATAAAGTTTTATTGGCACATAGCCACGCCCAATTGTTTACACACTGTCTAGAGAGCATAGCTGAATGGTTGCCATGGGGACCATTTGGCGCACAAACCTAAATTATTTACTCTCTGGCCCTTGGTGGGGAAAAGCTCACCAGCCCTGCTGTAGAATCACGAAGGTCCAGCTGTGAGGACGCCCCATCTGGGGGCAGGGGGAGTGAAGCAGGGAGACCCAGCCCCACCTGTGCAGGCTTTGCCAACATCACCATCCTCGATATGTTTGTGATTCTTTCCAAATGTTTACCATCTTAAAATAGAGAAATTATGAAAGAATTCCCCAATACGTTGGAGGGTTAAACATAAATAAATCAGGGTAATTTATCCGGATGGTGGCTTATTCGAGCCCTCTGAATAAACCCCTAGAAAAGCGAATACAGACTCAATTATGTGACTGCCAGGCTCCAGGACAATTATGCAGGTATGTGTGCCCCATGCTTGCCTTTGACCTCTACCTTTCTAGGTTCAAATGCAGGAAATCTGATGAGAATTTGCTTGCAGATACAAATAGGACATTTACTTCAACAAATTCTAGAACACTCTGGAAACAGCGATTATAACTAAGACTATCTGGTAATGACAGTGTACCCACAGCATGTGTTGATGGAACCCACATGCGACATCTCAGACACTGGTTAAGAGTGGGTGACAGAGACCCGACCAGTGTACCTGCAGCTACAAAATAAGAGAACAGCTCATTCAGAAGTCTACTTTCTGAATATACAAAGTTGAATCTGGACGTACAGCTTTATCCATCTGCTTTGTTCTTGTTTCTCAGCCTAGAAATGCATTATGTGGTTTGTCTGTATTTTTTCCTTCTCTGTGTAGCTAACTGCTTCCTATAATATTTTACTCCCATGCTTTTTATGAATATGCTTCTTGAAGTTTAAAGTGTTGTATTAATTCTCCTGGCTTGCTAAATTATGCTCCTCAACTTTGGATTACTGATAAAGTATTTTAGGGTACTAATTCTCTTTTCCAATTGTCTTAAGAACGTTACATGCACAGAGGTTCTGGCTAAGTACTTCCTGACATTTCCTAGGAATGTGCTGGTTCTACCAGGGAGCCAGGGTGCATGGGCGGACGGCACCCTCCTGCCTGAGGCAGGTGCCCTCAAGTCGTGGACTTCTTCTCTTGTGACGGAGGCCTGCCAGCATCTTCCGTGTGATGTAACAGCACATCACGCAAGACCAGAGCTGCAGGAGCAGCGGTGCCTGCAAGGGGCATGGCATTGCGTGTTACGCTGGCCTGACCATGGAGGGGCACACACAGCGTCCCCGTTTATGCCGCCATGATGAGAACCCACAAGGCCTTAGGGTATGCTTCCACCTCAGCAAACAGAACAGCCTGCTTTGTAACATACTATCTGCAACTATTGGGCTTTACTCTTGCATGTAACTTGCCACAAGTGACTAGAAGCAGTTTATTTTACCCTAAAGTCCTTAAAATACTACATACACACGCTCACACACAATCTTATTTATAGGCTTTTGATGATCTCAACAAAGGTCAAGTGCTGCCACCCCAGGTTTGGTACTGAGCCAGCTTTGCCACGGGAGTAAAGGACTTAATTTTTCTTTCCTCAGAGCTTCATTATTTCTCTGCTTTCTTTCAATTTTTTTTTAATAATTACAGAAAATTTCCAGATATTCCAGGAACTTTTTTGTGTGCGAAATTAGAAGACACTGAATGTCACACACTCAGATGCTGTACTTAGGTTACACTGTGATTGCTGTACATGAGTAATACAACCTTTAACCATCTGGATAAATTTAATTCTCCATGCTATAATCTCCAGTATTCCACATGCACGTTCACAAATGGAGAACCGAATATGGTGATTAATCTACGAGTGTTTCTCTTGGTAAGATTCTGATACTTCCTTAAAAGTGAACTGAATCGAATATACACCCTTCCACAGTTGGAGTGATGGGCAGAGAGGCGGGAACCCCAAGTTCACCTGTCGTGTGGGTGCTGGATGCATACCCACAGGACCTCAGGTTCCAAAACACACAAGAAATTGATTATATAAAAATATTCAGTGGTTGCACATTTCCACTTAATTTTTACTCACTGTGGTTTCAAACACAGGTCATATGTGTACACTGAGCAGCGCACATTCTCTTGAATGTGTTTCGACCTGAAGCAGGACTGCTTTGCATTTGAGTGTGACCTTAAACAATTTTTAAGAATTTTCTCCTTTCTACATACAACAGTTCTGAGAGGTACAAAGGAAAGAAATCACTGTTCCTTTTCTCCTGCTAAGAAACCAAAACAGGGAGAGGTGATTTTCTGAAGACACCAGCAGCCACTCAGGTGAAAACTGAGACACAATCAGCCCTCCTGATCAGCTGCCTGAGACTCCACAGTACAAAAGTACAAAAATGGTCTCATTTCTGACACTTTTATCAAGAAACTAAAAGAGCTGATGCCCTTAACTTCAATTTCATGTGGAGCAAGTACTGTTGGGCTAAGTTCTAAGAAGCTGGTTTGAAATTTATTTGACTGTTTAGTGGCCGACAGCCCAGCGATAACACCCTGGGTTAGCTCCAGGTGCTCGGCTCACCCCGGTCTCTACCTGTTCCCCAGCTGGTGATTTCCTCAGGCACGAGGCTCCATGTGGCCAGGAGACCCTGCCATGTCTTGTCTCAGTTTGCAAGCACAGCAAGGAAGGAGCTTGCAGCCTCTCAGAGAAGACCCATGCGGCTGCTGCCTGCTCAGACATACTGACCCCTGGGGTACTGCATTCAAAGCAGGGGATTTACTCTATGAACTTTGTTATTCAAATTTTTAAAAATCTTAACCCACAGCTGAGAGTGGCCAGAGCACGGGGCAGGCGCCACCCCACACTGCCCCTCCACTCCTAGCTCTTCTCTCACCGTTTGCCAGGACACTGCTCCCCGGCTCTCTGCCCTTCCAGCCCATGCCAGGCACTCACCTATGTGCGTCTGGGCCAGGACATCAGCCAGCCTGTGCGCTGCACCACTGCCACCGCTCTGCGTGGAGGATGAGGAGGTGGTGGACGTGGTGGAGCCGTGGATGGCCTGGCTGATCCAGTGCTCCATGTTGATGCTGCCCTGGCTGGAGGTAGGGGTCCCCTGGGAGTCCCCCTGCACGGAGCCTTCATCTTCCGAGCCAGAAGAGGTATCTGTGGGGAAGAGTGGTTTGCCAGGTTGCAGCAAAGCAGCTCACCAATCAGGCACTGAAGACAAGGCCTCCCTCACGACCAGAGACCTGCCGCCTCTCAAAGTTACAGCACTTCCCAGTGAAGTCTTCTATTGTAATCAGTTTTTCCTCCTTACATAGGCTACAAAAAGGATTTTCTTTTGACATTACAATCTCAAAGACATACTCAAACCACTTCCTCTGCAGCCTGGGCAGAACCCGAACATTTCTTCTCATGAACATGCTAGAGAAGGCCCGGATGGCGTCTTCCCAGGCCGCTGAACGCTCATGCATCTCAAAGCGACTGTGGCCCTCGTTTAATCTCCAGGTCTTTCTCTGAGTGTTGCTTTATTTTTAAATTCAGTGTAAGTCTCTTAAAGAATGAGAAGGCAATGGTGTACAGTAGCTCCCAGCTCCCTACATGCCCAAGACCTCACCTCCTCCTCTGGCGACAACCATACACCACGCTATGTTTATGACCAAGTGTATTTATTTTTACATTC
The DNA here is from genome assembly GCA_032199065.1 of Smutsia gigantea. Taxonomy (NCBI): domain Eukaryota; kingdom Metazoa; phylum Chordata; class Mammalia; order Pholidota; family Manidae; genus Smutsia; species Smutsia gigantea. Next base: position 235,492 of record JAVSCE010013915.1, read on the forward strand.
ACATCTTATGAAATTTTTTTCATTATTTACTAGATTCATTATTCTGCCTGTGAAAATTGTATCTTGGATTGAGACAAAACAAATTTTCACTAATATTAATTTAAGAATTTTTTATTTAATAACTTTCCACCTTGTAGCAAAGCTCTCAAGAGTGAATCACTGTTGTACTTGTTATTTAAACTTCAATGGAAGAAGAGACATTTAGGGTCCTACCTATAAGTGACTTACGTGAGATGCCAGGAGGGAAAAAAGGATGTGAATAGCTCTGAAATATTTAAGGAGGAGAAGTGGCAATTTCCCTTAAATCAAGGCTTTGATAGGACTTTTTAAAAAAACAGTGACAGTATTTATAAAGGAGAATTACAGTAATGTTTTAGTATTGTTGTGACATGACAGTGCTGTCTGGGACTATTTTAAAGTTTGTTAGACATCTGTTAGAAAAGCAGCAACTTTAGAAATCTGACAGATCCTCTTCCCCTGTGCCGCCTTTTAAAATAACTTTGAATTATAATTTATAATCATAATTTATGTAAAAATAAAATTTACACATTTTTTTTTTGTATTCAAAGGTAAGACTTTTTTGATTTTTTTATTGTGGTAAATTGCATACAACATAAAATTTACCACCTTCACCACTTTTTCTTTTATCTGGAGAGTTCTAGTTGGTGAAATACAGCAGGAAGAGTGAATTAAGGCATCAGGTTGGAACAGCAGCAGTAAAACTGCCCTTTTCACAGGTGCCCCTCTGGCTTCATCCGACTGTTAGCATGTCTGCCGACACCAGGTGGGCTCAGCTTTCCCGTGTCTCTGTCTTCATGTCACCCCTGTTCATGAAGGATGCTTGCTCAGGAGATGAGAGGACCGTTTTGTTTTTCTCCTCTTGGGACTTTAAAGCTGTCTGTCCACTGCCTTCCAGCCTCAACTGCATCTCCACATGAACAGCTGCTTCGTGATGCTCTCCTGTGTGTGTGTCCGCTTTACTCTGGTGCTCTCAAGATTTCCTCTCAATCTCTGGGGTTCACCCTTTCGAATATCGTGAAGGTGGGGGTGATTCTTACCCTTCCTGGGGTTTGCTGAGCTTCTAGAGTCTGAGGTAGTGGTGTACAACAATCTGACAGGTTCGGACCCTTATTTCCTCAAACAGTTTTTCTGCCTTTTTCTCACTCTTCTCCTTGGACTCTGCTTCTGTAAACGTCGTACCACAGATGTGTGAGGCTCTGTTGAAGTCCCCTCAATCTTCTGCCTCCCTGATCTCTCAAGTCCAGCCTCCATCTTCCCTCTCCAATCGGACACTGAATGGATCCAGAAATATTCCTTACTACACTTTTTAGTTTGAGAGTTTCCATTAATTTAAAAAATATTTTCCCTTTCTCTGCTCAGCTCAAGTATTAGGACAGTATTTCCCTTTAGTCCTTTGACATATTTTCATGTGACTCCTGAGTAAGTATTTATAATCTCAGATTAACAAAAACTCCATCTTCTGCTGTAGTGAACACCAGTACTTTCTAATGGAAATATACTGATAGCCTTATATATAATTTAAAACGCTAGAGTAGCCACATTAAAAAATGTATGAATAGGTACAGTTAATTTTAAAAATGTATTTTAACTTAAAATATTGTTTCAACCTATAATATGAAAATTGATGAAATATTTTCCAGTCATTTATTCATATAAACTCTTCAAAATCTGGTGTGTACTCCACACTCACAGCCTCAGTGGCTCGCCGCTCCTCTTGCAGTCTTGTGCCCCTGGACGCCTGCAGCCCAAAAAACATTTCAAGCAGTTTCACAGTTCAGTTGCTTACTGTGAGTGGTTAGTCTGGTCCCAGTTATTTCATTAGGGCTAGAAACAGGGTGATGGCAAACTCTCCTTGTATTTTTATATGTAAAAAACTAAAGGAAAGTTTCTCCTCTAGAAGACTGGCCTTACAACCCTAATTAGATCTTTTCCAGAAACTATGATACTGGACAGTAACCAGTCCTTTCACCCAGAGAACATAAGCTGCAAAACATTCTCTGAGGAGCAGTGGGTGTGAGGTGAGTCCTCACAAATGTTATCAGTAGCAAGGAATCCAGAATGAAAGAAAATGAAGGGGACCCAAGATTTTGTACAAGCAAGTATGGTTATAAACACATAGACTACTGCTATGCACAGAACAGGTGGTGAGTGAAAGTTCTTATGATGATGGTATTGGCATTTGTGACTATGCAAAACTATCTCATGTGATGTTATCACCAGGACTCCTGTGTGACAGTTTACATGGTTATGTGAATAATTAAATGCAAATGTTTCACCAAAAATCACAGTTCCAATAATATTCTTTTATATTTTTCAAAGACACCTGTACAAGTTTTTCTGAAAGTTTTATCTTTCATCACGTATGACACCATAACATTTCTGAGGATGGGCTCAACATGTGAAAAAGCACATACACAATCACATTGCTTCTTGCACTTTAAACTCACATTTCTCATAACAAGTGGCTCAGAAAAATGTCCATCTCCCTGAATACTGTCTAGTTCCAAAGATTTGGTTAAAATATGTTAAGTGGGCTTGTTATCCTTGTAAATCCATGTGTTTGTTATACAAACATATCCAAATAAAAATTTTCAGCACATTATAAATTATGGGAAACTATGACCATGAACTGAGAATGAACAGGATGAAGCACATTAATTATGCTGATTTTAAAATAGCCTCAAATTATGTTTTGTGGCTCATCATGAGGGAAGCAGAATAAGTAAGGAAAGTGGCAAAAAGGATTCTCTTCCTTTAATTAGAGTATTACATTCTTGAGATGAAGAACATTTGTTGGATTGCCCATAAATAAAAACCAAAATGACTATGGTATACACTAAGTTTTGTCTCATAAGGCCCAGACTTCCACCGTTAATGGCATGTAAAGTTGGATATGTCCCATTTATTTGAAGTAATGCTGGATATATGTGACTGTATCTCTGCAGTCAAGCGTGTGCTTCTATTAACCTCTTTGCTTGCAAATGCTCGGGACTAGAGTCCAAAACACTCCAGAAAGTTCTGCATATGTTCGTATTATTATTGTGCCTTAAGCTTGTCTCGTGAACAAAAATGGTGGCATTTAAATCTGTTCCGAGTGGTGTGTAAGGTAATCAGGTCTGTAGAAAAGATAGAGGGATGACAATGACGTGAAGAGTCTTGGAACCACAACCACAGAAAAAACATCCAGTAAATTAGGCTCAGTCCTGCATGTTTATAAGGGATACCTACCTGGATAACGTAACTTTGTGCTTCACCCTGGGCGGAGCGAATTGGAAAACTTAGGCAGTTACATAAATTCAAGATTAAATAAAAGCAGAAATATAAATGAGATATTATTACCCTCAACCATTTAGATCAGGGTTCAGCAGGCCTGTGGACCAAACCAGCTCTCTGCCCGCTTTTATAAACAAAGGTTTATTGGCACACAGCCATGCCCATCCACTGACATGCTGCTGTGGCCGCTGTCTCGCAAGGGCAGAGTAAGCAGCTGGGACAGACGCAGCACAGCCGACGGAGACCAAGTACCAGCTGCACTTCACAGGAAAAGTTCAGTGACCCCAAATTTAAGTACCTACCTCAATTTTTCAATTTATTTGGTTCCTTAATACAACATTACAACATTTTTATAGCTTAAAGACTTGAGAATATGTATATATCAGTCTAAGCGGAAGAAAAGGCCATCTTCAATTAGATGGATGCACAATTTCTTCTCTTTTACTATATGACCAATTAAGCAAAATTTTATAAGATTTTAAAAGTCTGTGTCTATTTATGAGTGTCAATAAAAAGTTAAAACACACATTGATACAGACACGTACCTAATAATGTTAATTGTCCTTCCAAGTTTAGTTTAGAGTATACATACTGTTTCTGGGCTTCTGGCTCACCAAGTATGAACGATAACACCATTATTTTGAAAGCTATAAAGACAGCGGTTGCTGGGCTAGCAAGCAATTAATTCTAAGATATGCTCATCACTTCCAAAGCCAACAGCGGGCCTGCCGCTCACCTGGAGGCGTGTAGGCATCCATTGAGGTCTGTACAACCAAGGACCTGCGCTTGGAGGGCATGGGCACCGCCATCTTCCGTTCTTTGTGTTTGGCAAGTGCGGCCTGCACAGCTTCCGTGTGGACATCTGAAACAGAGAAGACATGGTTACACCATCGTCCTGGGGCAGCCTGAGGCCCCCGTTTCTTATCCTTTCTCTGGTCCCATGAAATAGTTTATCCTACATAACGTGTCACAAATGGATGGGTTGGGGAGGAAGTTGGACAGTTTAAAAGCTCCAGTAAGAAAACAGTGAAATTCACTGATGGACTTTTAGTTATTCATTTTATTACCCAAGAATCTGTATAAATAAGCAAAGAGTGGCTCCAAATTGCTACATCATTTTTCTTTTCTGAGGGTGAGTGGACCTTGATCTTCAAATACTTCTTCATAGGTCACATTTCCAAGCCTCCTAATTCATTTCAATGTTCCACAAGTGAGGTTATGTACAATCACAGGTCGTTTGTAAGATTTCAGCTACACTTACCAAGCACTCAGTTATGTATCAGGCCTACTGAGTATATTAACCCATTCAATTAACCCCACAAACATTTCCTGAATGCCTACATTGTAAAGTAGCCCACGGGCTAGGCATACTGTGGAGAATCAACAGGTAAGGAACCGCTTCTCGTGCAGGTCACACTCTCTAATGGGCAAGACACACACAGAAGACAGTCAGAGGGGGTAAGGATTGAAGCAGCACCCATGCACTCACTGGGTGGCTGCTGAGTGGAAAGGCCAGGGAGGGGCTCCTGGAGGGGAGTCTGCCCAGGAGACCCGCAGGACCCTCCCTGTGGAGGAGACAGCACAGGAAGGAACAGCCAGGGTCCCAGGTATCAGCCTGGCTCCTGTTCTGTGATGGGGAAGCACGGGCGGCTTTGGGGGTGACATGATCTGATTACACATTGGAAGATTGTTCTGGCTGTTGTGACGACTCGGGAAACCAGTTAGGAGGTAGCAGCTGGCAGCATGTGGCTGCACCTGACCTTCACGCAGTTCTATGGGGGGGCATCTTAGGGTTCCCATTTCACAAAGGAGGAAGCAGAGGTGCGAAGCTCCCCAGTCATCAAGCTGCTGAGTGGTGCTGCAGGGCCCCTGCCCAGGTGTGAATGCCTGCAGGGCCCACACCCTCCACCACAGCCACCTGGCTGTTCCTACACCACGTTAGCACTTGAGAGCAGGGTCCTCAGGGCAGCCCATGGGCCAGGTGTGCCTTCTAGTTCTTCTTGTAGGTGGCGTTTCATTGGGGAGAGCCGTGCCCTGTGTGTGGAGCAGGCTGGCTGTTCCATGAAAAGCAGAGTCAAGGTCTTGGGACCGGAGAGCCCGCTCCCTGGCCCTCAGCCAAGAGCACATCACGGCATCGTGAACTCTCTGTGCTGTTCTGTTCAGCTTTTGTGCGTACCCCTCTTTCTTTCAACTAGACTCCAAGTGCTTTAACACAAAAAACCTAGTTCATGGTCACTTTTTCCTAAAATCCCAGAATAAAAACTGATGATTGAACAATGGATTCATGGCCTGAAACAAAAGGGCTCAATGATGAGATGGCATACACTAATTCTTCTGTATTAACCACTTTGTTTTTTATATATTCTCCCTTTAAAATTTTTTGGATATAATTTCAAATTTACGGAAAATGTGCAAGAATAGTACAGAGAACTGCCATATAACTTGGACGCAAATTCACCAATTGTTTACATTTGACCCCACTGCTTTCTATTATTTTTTTGCTAATCGTTTGAAAATAAACTACAGATACCATGCTCCTGTATAAATATTTCAACATGTTTCCCAAGAATAAACATATTTCTTATGTAACAAATTCTCAAAATCAGGGAATTTGACTATGATATAATAATGCTACCTAATCTAATGTCCATTTCCAATGGTCCAACTGTCCCATTAATTTCCTCTGTGGTTATTTAACCTTCCTAGTCTACGACCAAACCCAGGCCCAGAGGCATCTGTTTGTCACTTTCACATTCCTTGGATTTGGAACAGTCTTAGATTTGTATTTCCTGAAATGGTCAATTTTAAATCATGTAGGCGGTGATTTTGTGGAGTGTCTTTCACTTGGATTTGCTGACACTTCCTTGTGATTAGACTCAGATCACAGGTTTAGCAGGGACCCCATGTGGTCTGTCTCCTGGTGGTGTTGACCTTGATTTTTGCTAATGGATGGCTGTAAGGTTCCTCCAGAGTGAAGATGTGACCTCCCCACTCCATAGACATTCTCTTCATCCAGTGCCCTCCTACGAGTGTTGGCAACCACCAATGATTTCCTAACTCCAGCATTCCTTCTAAATCATGACATCCTCCTACATCTGCTTCTTAAAAACAATTGTTATTAATTTTGCCTCTTACTTGTTCTCTTATGTGTGTTGATATGTACTCTTGGCGTCTACCTAATGGCTTAGAAATCATAGTTATTTTTTATTTTGAGGCTCTAATAGCCCCAGATTTCACAAGATCCCCTCCAAGCTCGCCACTGTGTTCTTTTGGAAGGTCCCATCATTTTTTAAGCACTTTCTTACTTTCTGTTGCAGTGTTTGTCCCAGAACCATGTTGTCCTTTCCTACCCCAGCTCTGGAATCAGGAGACCTGGCTCCTTTAGTGAAGACTGGTATTTGGAAACCAAGATCTAGGCACCTGGTGTGCTGCTCACTGCTACAGAAGCCGGTGCGTTTGAGCAGACAGAATGCACACACAACCACATGTATCTACAGTGCGATCCATATCTATATCTACCAAAAGCCACAAGGTCATACTGACACCTCCTATTTGAATCCAACACTGTATGGTTCATTCCAGTCTAACTTTTCCATAACTCTAACCCTTTTATCCAAGAAAAAGAAACCTAGCTCTTATTATCCTCAACATACTAATTTGTGTAAACCTGGGAGATACAGAAATAGTTTTGTAATTACTAAGTAATACCACCATGAAAGGAAATTTATTAAGTAGAGATCAATATTAGTTTATAGGTTGGGGAAGAGGGTATAAAACATACTGAAACATTCAGATCTTAGCATACTTGATAAATTTTTGGTAAATGGAGCTGTAGAACCATTACCCCAATCAAGATAAAGCACAAAAGTTGACTTCTATTTTAAGCACTGTGATGATACATTTCTTAGTGTTTCCATCTCTCTGGTTAGATTATCCACCCCCAGTTTGGGGCAGTGGTTTGCCAACGTAACCTTGGTTCCTTGATGGATCAAAGAAGGGTTGTTGGTTTCCTATTTGTTAAGCTTTTTCTTGCCATTAGGACAGGTGTGGCAACTTCCATGCTTCCACTACACTGGAGTGGAAATGAGTCTGTCCTCTGCTCCACTTTACCCTCTTTATTACTCTCTCATTTCTCCTTTATGTGGACTCAACTTTCCTTTTCTAACTTCTTAAGTTTTAACCCTATTTCTTCCATTTCCAGCATTTCTTCTTACCTAATATATTTTAGATTATCAATTTCTATGTACCATTTTGGTGCATCCCACACATTTTTTTAAAAGTATCATTGATATACAATCTTATGTTGGTTTCAAATACACAACATGGTTCAACATTTACCCATAGTATCAAGTCCTCACCCCCTCCAGTGTGGTCACTGTTCATCAACACAGTAAGATGTTACAAAATCATTAACTGTATTCTCTGTACTGTACTACTGTCCCCGTGACCAGCCTATATTGTGATTGTGAATCATCCTGCCCTTCATCCCCTTCCCCCCAACCTTCCCCCTGGGTAACCACTAGAACCTTCTCAGTGTCTATGAGTCTACTGCTATGTTGTTCCTTCTGTTTTGCTTTGTTTTTATACTCCACAAATAAGTGAAATCATTTGCATCCCACACAATATTGACTAATAACTTTTTCCACATGAAATACAACAGCCTCATAACATGTCTCTGCTTCCAGCCAGGAACCCATCTACCCCAACCCTTCTACCCTTTCCTTCTACATTGATATTTCTAAATGCAAATCTGATTGTGACATTTTCTGTTTAAATGGCAAGGTGCAGGTATCAAGACTGAGTTCATTTTCATCAGTTTTGGACAATCCGGCCTTCATGATCTGCCTCCAGCTGCACCTTCCAGCAACTGGCTCTAGAACAGCTCTGTGGGTGAGACCACTCTGCTGCAGTGGCAGTTTCCACCTCTGCGTGGCCTAGTAGAGTAGCCGTGTGCCTTAAACTATGACTAGTGAAGCAGAAGAAGTGAACGTTGAATGTTATATTTAAGAAGTCCCACGTAAGTATTGGCTACTGTGTCTGGCTGTTCATCTCTGCACAGACGGAATCTGTCCTTCCTGGGGTAAGCAGGTGAGCATGCAGTCTGGTTCAGTGTGTTCCTCTCTCTTACTCTAGTGGAAGAAAATGTGATATTTGATTTATGCCAGAATAAGTAAACTAATGAAAAAATTGAGTTGTTCAGAGAGAAGACAGGTCACAGAGTTGGGAACCACCATTAAAACGAGTAAATTCAAATTGACTAGAGGAAAATAAACCTCTCACTTATAAAAATTAAACTTTAGCATCAAGGAGGAACTTACTGAAGATAACAAACTCTGAAAGTGAATGACATTTTCTACATTTTTGTCTCACCTACAGTGAGTGCAGAGTACTCAGGGCACATTATCCGCCTACTTGCTGGACGAATACCAGGACACACACCCTATTCCCAGGCACAGACTACTGCTACGCTTCAGACCTGAAACTGTCATCAGCATGAAATCAGCCTCAGCAATAGGTTCAGACAAAGAAGTTTCTAGTTCATACTGTTTTCTCAACTTGTTAAAAAAAGGATTACATTTTTATAAGTCTCATAGCAATGGTTCTCAAACTCTGACCTAAGGAAGACTTTAACTCCTAAAAATTGCTGAAAACCTTCAAAAGCTTTTCTTGTGGGGCCGATACTTTGATATTTATAGCATTAGAAAGTAAACTGACACATTCTTGTCACAAGACCTCACAATCACAGACACTACCTGCTGTCAGAATGATGGCATCACCACATCAGGCAGGCTCCGGAAAAATCCACCGTATGTTCATTAAAGACTCAGAAAAGGCAAATAACGGGTTAGTGCAATCTGGGACTAGTCTGACCTCACAGACACCCCTGAAAGGGCCTTGAGGCACTCGGGCCCCCTGACTCCATTTGAGGTCATGTCCGGGAGGAAGACGGCCCCTGACAGTGACATCCACCTGAGATGAGTCAAGGGTGGGTCAGGGAGGAGCCTGCCTCGTCCACACAGGCACACAGGTGGGGCTGTTCCTAAGCTCATATAAAGACAAAACAACCATCTTGAACATATCAGGAAATTGTGCGCTGTGAGTCAGTTTTAATGTTCCTCTAAGTCACAGTTGGACTTGGCTGGAATGGAAACAAAACAAAGTTTTCTTTTCTAGGATTTTTGGTTGAGGGAAAAAGAGTGTTAATAAATAGCTAGAATTTTCAAAGCTCTAATTTAGACTTTATCAAGTAAAAGTAATAAAGTGGCTAATAGAGAGTTTGACATTTTTTAAATACTAAGTAAATGCTCATCTATTCATTTATACACTTTCCAGATCAAATTTAAGTTTCCAAAGAAAGTTATTTAAAAAGAAGAGAGGTGCATACTACTACAGAGAATTCTAGTAGGAATTCATTACGACATAAGGCCAATGGAAAAACATAGCCAGGAGAGAATAAATCTGAGGCTATATGGTTGACTAGATTAATAGTTAATTAGGTCAATTATGCAAGAGATAATAGAATTACTTCTTGGCTAATATAATTTGGTTATTGAAGAAACCAAAATAACTTTACTGCAACTTCAGTGGTCAAAGAGTTTTAGAAAGCAGTCTCCTGAGGCCACAAACCTTTTTCTTTTGAATGCCCCATGCCTTCCATGCTGGCTCAGGAGAAACTGAACCAGAAAATCATGAAACATGTACACTGGCAGTACACTAAAATAAGTCTTAAGATTTCATACCACATTTTTAAAGATGACCTATGAGGATATACTCTAAGAAAAGAAACTTACTGTGCACCAGCGGAAGGTCTCACAACTAAGGAAACTAATGGCTAGATTATTTTAACAGGAAATACCAGAGAATAAGGTGGTAAGTGGGATGACCAAATGAGCCCTCGTAATGGCCCCAGGCCCCTCTTGCTTCCCTTTAGGGTGGCTGCAGTGTATATGGGGAGGGCACTCAAGGTTGGCTACAGAAAAGGAGAACCTTGGCACCTGGGAAGAGCCTCTGGATGTTTGTCCCATATGTAAGTTAAGCAGTCATAATTCATTTAAAATTGAGAGGGGTGAACATTTTTAAAAATCAGAAGAGTATACATGGACTAACATTTTCCACATCCTACCTGACACTCCAAGGAGTCTACAGGATTTTCAGTTTTCTCTCCAGTGTACGTGTACACCTGCGGCAAATTCCACCGTCTTTAACCTACGCACAGAAACCTCGAGTCTCCAGAGGCAGCCTGGAGACTATCCAAGCAGATATACAACCTGGACATGTGGGCCCACCCACCCTTTCACCTAAGTCACTCAGCCTGACAAGGAATCACCTTCTCCATGTCTCCACACCCAGGGGTACTAACTCATCTCATGGCTGGAGCTCTGATGGGGAAGAACTAACACAAACCATTTGTCCCAGCTTCCCTGCCTCACAGTGACACTAATGAGAACCTAGTAGTTTAGGCATGGCTTGAGGTGGGCTCCCCCAGAGCAGGCCGGTCTCCTTTTCAGAGGGCTGTGCTGGCTGCATTTCTACTGACCAGTAAAACCAACCCCTGGGGCTGCGCCCTCCTCCTCAGTCACAGCCCTGCCCCTGTGCTTCTTCCCGCTCCGCACGGCAGAGGTAACTGCAGAGTGAGTGGAGAACACCTCCAGGATTCCTATCATGTTACCCACCCTCAGGATTTTACTGGAAAAGAAAAATAGTGGGGCAACCACACCTACCCTACATATCCCACAGGATAACTTGGAAGGACTGAGAAAGATGACACACCGCATCAGAGGCCACATGGACATGAGGGTTACCATCCCCACCCCCATCATTGGGAAGGCATATAATGTAGGAAATACTATACTATGATTTAATTTCCATCTAAACTTTAAAAATTAACACAAAGTTAGAGGTTAGAGACAGACACATGACATAAGCTATGGGTATAAGAAGTCAGATTATGGAGCCAAACAAGCTAGGTGTGCATCCCATTTTGGCAATGAGCTACTAATCCCTGTGTCGTTAACAATCACAAAGCACCCGAACTTCAGTTTTCTCATCTATGAAATAGAAATAAGAGATTTAACCAATTCCTATGAGATATGAAGATACTGGTTCTAGTAAACACATCTACACGTGTCTACCCATATGTGTGCCTATTATATGTGTTTACATGCATGTATCTACCTGTATGTGACTGTATGTGACTACTCTGTCTATAGGTATGACTACATGTACATAGTTGTATGTGTGTCTGTATCTGTGTGTGACTACTGTGTTTATGTGAATGTCTACATGTGTGTCTACAGGCATGACTACATGCATATAACGTATTACATGTTTGCCTATGCACGTTTCTCTGCCTGTGACTACTGTATGTCTACACAGGTCTGATCTATTATACATGTGTCTCCATGTGTGTCTCTACCTGTGACTGTGCCTGCATATACATCTACATGCATGTTGGCTGTATGTGGGACCATGTGTCTACATGTATCCATTGCATGTCTACCTGTGTGGCTGTGCATGTGTCTACACCAGCACAGCAGTGTCAAGATAAGGGAGCCAATGGAAACAGGTCCCCATAAGCTGACACACGTGTATGTGCCCCTGCCCTCCTAATTATCTGAAAGGGCCACTGATATGCCTGAATGAGTAAGATGGGCTCTTGATATGTGCTGAGTGGGAAATGACTCTGAAAAGACAGAAGGTGGGTTTGGGGACGCGGCCTGCCTGTGCCCCACTCCACGTGCTGTCCAGATACTGAGTCCCCCAAGAGGGTGGAGGAGGCAGCCTCCTCGTTTCTCAAGTCCACCCCTGCCCACACAGGTAGGACTCCTGATGGCCAACCTCTGCCTTACCCCTTTGTACCTCCTAGGAAGAGAGCAGGGCCAGCAGGTGGGCAGACACTGCCCAAAGGAAACAGGGTGGCTTATCTCTTAAGACCCCAATAATGGGAAGATTTATGAAACTGAGGCTCATCCACCCACCACAAGGTGCCTGGCTGAACTACTTCACCTGTTTTAAAAACTAAGTAAGATGGTGCGTAGGGAAGTGCCCCACGCATGGGGCAGCCAACAGTGCTGAGATTCTGACCTCCAGCAGCATTCACATGTGCCCTGAACTGATGTCCAGCAACAAAGCTTACCAATAATCTTCCTTTAAAAGTTGCGGTTAGGGAAGCAGGGAAAAGCAACTATAATTCACATGTTGGAAAAACCTCTCAAAAATAATTAAAATATTAATCACAGTACAAGTTTTTGGATGCTAAATGAATGAACAAAATTAGACTGGCCAAGCCCAGGTGATGGCTGCAATAAATTGGAATTACCAAGGTAGCATTCTTGTATGCATAATCATAAACACAAAGGAATAAACACAGAACCTATGAACTTTTAGGGATTTTGTTTCTTTTTTGAAATCTATACTTGAAAAACAGTAATCACTGAGGTTGAGAGAAGGAAAAAAATTACACTAGAACCAAGAATATGAGAAGTAAAACCAAACTGTCAAAGAGTGACACCTCAAACATGGACAAAGTTGGGTTCATGAGAGATTACTAATTTTTAACTTACAAAATTCTAAAATAGAGGACAACACCATCTTTAGAAATGTGAAGAGTTAGTATTTACAGAATTTTAATGTGTGTGAGGCAGGGTGTCGGCATCTGTGGGCCGCACAACCAACTCTAGGAACATTCAGACTCACACATCTGCCTTGTGCTCACATAGAGGCTGCAGACACATCACCCTCACACACTCGAATGTCTGTGACCTCATGCCCACACGTGGTGACTTACCTGACCGATAGCGCTCATCTCGTGACCCTGAGGACCTTCGGCGGTGATAGCGAGAGGAAGAGGCAGGAGTAACTGGAGCCCGGCGCTCTGGAGGCAATGCTTGATCCACCCCTGGGTTAAGGGAAATAGCAAAGTAAGGTGAGGCTTTACTTGGCAGCTGGAGTTAATTTACCTTGGGGTCACATCACTGAATTCCAGAGCCAAGCTAGAGGCACGTGGGTGTGGGGGCCTCGGGACGTCCTGGGTGATGAACAGGAGGGGGACGCATTCTGGGGGGCCGAGGGGACTTGTGTCCCACACAGACACAGCACAGGCCCCGCTACCCCACGAACGCCCACCACATCATGCGAAGGGGCTCCAAGTGGGCCACAAGCGACAGTGGAAAACTTCAGGGTCTGGGTAAGAAAAATGGGGCCCAGAGCACAGAATCAAGTTATGATCTTTATGTGATGTACGTACATAAGGCTAATACAAAGGCTATATAAGTTCTATGTTGGGGCTATAAGGTTTAAAATTAACTTTAAAATAAATCTTATAGGATAGTTTAACAGTGTAAGTCAGGATTAAGCATAAACGTCCATCATTGTTTAGTCAAAACTGTAACTTTCTGGAATCTTATCCTATTTCATGCTAAATAACTGAACAAATTGTGTTTCAGTATGACTTTGATGAATTAGCCAAAAATATTAACATGGTCAGATAAAAATAACTCAATGGGTATTGGTCAAAACCTGCCCTAAATCTTGCAATCACTATACCTGTTAGGCTTCAGAGCCAGAGCCATATGAAGCACGATCTCAGTAAAGTACCACAGAAAAGACTTCACCACCCAGTCCAGAAATAAAGAAGTTCTGGGTCCTGAGCATTACACATTGACTGTGGCTTTCTCAGAAAGAACCAGATGCTTGATGGAAAGTAAGCCAGCAACCGAAATCTTAACAAAAATCTGTTCAGTCGCTGGTGTTTGTGATGGCTCCGTGAGTTACTTATCTGTCCCTGGGGTTTAACATTCCTCTTACGCTGGTGGTTTCTGCACCTGAGTTCTCTGAGGGCACGTCTGTGGGTCCCAGGTGCTGGGTTAACTATTCACAACTGTGAAGAAGAGACCCACATGGCAGCCACTCGGTATGGCTCCTAAGCTCTTCACACAGTGAGCATGTCATCAGCCAACAGTCTCGACTGGACCGTCACAGCCACCAAACCTCTTCCAGTTATTGTCTACAAATGACCTTTTAAAAATGGTCTTTTAAAAAGATTACTTTGTATTTATCAAACAGATGCACAGAATTTATGAAATCAAAGAGTGCTATGAAGTCTTGTAAGGAAGAATAGTAGTTACCTGGCATTTCCATTCACATTTATAAATATGGACTTGCAATCCTACTTAATTGCCCATCTTAGAAAATATATGGGCCTTTTTCTTATGCCCTGGCAGCCATCACTACACCACCATCAGGATTATGAGTCAACACCAGGCTAGGAACACCATTGTTACATTTTTAAAAAATCATTCTGGAGTTAATATTTGCATCTTTTTGCTCATTATCTTGCTTTTCAATGTGCCTGTTGCTAATCTTTTCAAAATACCCCAAGAAAACTGAAACACTCTCTCCCATACTTTTCTCCCCATTGCCAAATGCTGACAACCTGGCGACAGTATTTAGTTCAATTTTCTTTTTCCTTGAAAACCGCCCTTACAGAATCTCCTGCTACTCTCATCTGGCTGGCTGGTCCAAAACTGGGGCGTACCTGCCATGGAGCAGTTGTTCATCTCAGGGCTGCTTTTGCCTAGAGCTCTAGGCAAAATTATCTGTAAATCTGAAAATGTGTATAATTTGCAAAGTTATTTGTCCATTTGTATAAATGTTTATTTGAAAATTATTTGTATCTGTTGTCTTTCATGTCAGTGGCTGTTAAGTTTGATGTCATTCTGAAGCTATAATCTTTATGTATATCTGTTTACTCTCTTTTCTTCCTGTCAATTTTCACAATTTTTCTTTATGCCTGAAGGACTGGAGCTGGGCTCCCTTCCCAAGCGGAGCCTTTCTGGGTCTATTTCCAGTCTCGGCCCCTCCATTTGCCAAAGACACTAAGCAGGGAAGAGCTTCTCCCTCGAGGGCCTCTGGGCTCGGCACTGTGTGGTCCCCAGACCGGGAGGCTCTCAGTTCCGTTTCCCAAAGAATAATACCACAGGGACTGGGGAAGACATGCTCCCGTCCAGGGCTTGGTCAGCACCCCTCTCCCCTTGGCCACACAGGCAGCACCGACCGTCCACCTTGCAGAACACAACACATGCCACTGTGACTCGGCCCCAGTCCTGTGGGTCTGCACTTTCTGTTCACAGGCATCTCAGCGCAATTCTGGAAGGTAGCAGAGTTCAATGCACCTTCTAAGCCGCCGAGGTCAAACGGGCCTGATTTACTTGTGCACCTAATGCTCAGCCTCCATCTGTAACTGTGCTTCCGGGACCTGCTCCGGCCTTCACCCTCGGGGCTGACCTGCATGGGCCTCCTTGGGGAAGCGCCATCACGATGCTGACCCGCCGGCCGCTCAGACCGCAGTGGACCCATGGCCGTTCAGGACGCTAACCTTGCACACAAAAGTGAACATTCACTCTTATGGATGGAATAGCGTTTCTGCTCAAGTTTTCAAAAGAAGTGAATAAACTCACAGGAGGAGAGCTTCAACCAGATCCGAGCACAGCTCAACCACTGATCTGTGTCTGGCCTCACTGTGACCAAAATCCGTGGTAACTTAAAGGTATGTTCTGGCAAGAAAAAGCCTCCAAACATGGAAGTCAAAATTAGGACTCCACCTGGTGCCACCAGACCCAGGGGGGCAAGTGAGGGCCTGCTTGCCCTCCATGTGAGGATCTGGGCGGTGCTGGGCTGGGATGGGCCTCATGGTAACTCACTGAGCGTGTAATTACCACTCAGCTCCCATTCGGGTGACCCCTGGGAACGAGCTCTTGGGAGCCACGGACAACCAGTCGTCTACAACCTGGCCACTGGGAAGGCAGGTGTCCCGAGGGAGGAGTGCACATGCTCAGAACACACGAGGCCAGCGGACAAAGATCAGTCCCCCTCCACAGCACGTGAGAGAGATGAAGGCAGCGATGTGCTCTCCTCACCTGGCAGGCTTACTTCTAAAATAAGTGCAACCAAGGACTTGGTGGAAAAGGAGCAGTGCCATTGTAGGTACAGGTAAGACATTTGCTGTTTGCTTTGTACTGACTCAAGTGAGAAGAGCACAAGACAGGAAGACAGCAGGTGTATGGGGAGCACAGGACACTCGCCCCAGCCATGCTGCCTAATGCTTAATTCCCATCACTGTCCCTTCTCCCATGTCCCGCCTTCATTAACATAAATCAGCATAGATTCGCTAACCATTTTCCTACTAAAATCTAATTTGACCAGGGATCAAGCCTCGGAAATGTGCAAAAGATCTAGAAGGCTGAGGCCTGGTGAGACCCCCTCAATGCCGGTGTCTGATCCCACACCCAGCGCGCAGCCTTCACCTGTCAGGTGAGACAAGTTGGGGAGACAATGAGCGCATGTGGTCAGGATGGAGGCTTCAGATTTCTGCATTTTCCTTTGCCTCATAGATTTTTTACAAAATCCCCTATGAGCCAGTTCCAAAGTAGATGCCATTCTCACCAGCCTGCTGGGATCCCAGGCCCCACTCCACTCAAACCCTGAGAGCCTCCCATGGGAGTGGCTCAGCTGTGCTCCCCTGAAGCCCCCACAATCTGGGGGAGCCTGAGTGGTTACATGCCACCAAAAATAGCAGGCCATTCACCAGATCAAACCAACAGCTGTGTGATAAATAGGAGCATTTCTCAGACAATGTAGAGTGGCAAACTGTGTATGAAGATGATGATGGGGCTTACCTAGGATGCATCTGGAGTGCAGGTAGCTCACCTGTAGCTGGTCAAAGTTCAATCTCTAGGGCAATTCAATCCGGGAAGAATTCACACCAAGTCATAGGCACCCCCAGTGCAAATCCTCACATCCTCTCTTCTGGGACTGGCGTTGCATGTTGCACTCCACCCACCACATGACTCTGCTGAGTTGAGGATTCCCCTGAGGACAGGCCATGTGCCACAGCCCTGGTCAGGACGGGCACACAGGCCACCAAGCCCTGGAGGGAGGGCCACACTTGGGAAGCCAGAATTCGCAGTGGGATGGAGTATGGGACAAACCACACCTGGCAGTGGAGGAGCATGGTGGGCCATGAAGAACCACGACCCGCGGGCTGCAGGAAGGCAGGCAGCGCCCGCCAGCTGTGCTCGGAAGAACACAGACCACGACAGCATCCACTTGGGTGTGCATCCTCAAGCCCAAGAGGAGAAAGCTCTTCACCCCATATGAGACCAAAGTACAACCCCTGGAGTGCTAAACTCCGCCACCACTGGGGTGTGCGGCCCCAACCAAGGCTTCAGGCTCCAGTGCCAAAGCACGACCACTCTGAACAGAACCACACCAGGCTACACACTCAACACCAGGACCTTCCAGCTGATCTCCACAACTAATAACAAATTCACCCCTGGAGTGCTTGGAGGTCAATATCATAATGTCCAGAAACAGCGATGAGCACTTAAGCAGTACCATTTGCCATTTAATGTGTCCCAGGCAGGAATCATGGGTGTGGACAGGAGAGCGATGGGCAGCGTGCGGCCTGTCTGAGATGTCACTCAGCCTGGGCCCGAGACATTCCAGCACGTGCCCTTGGGACACGCTTGCCTGGCTGCTCCCGTGGGGACTGTGGGGAGAGGGGGTGCGATTACTGTGAGCTTCCCGGCTCTGCCCCCATGAAAAAGTATCCCTATCTATGGTACTGAGCAGCCGGCCTGGAACTGCACAGCCTTTCATAGATGCATTTCACCTCCGTGGGGTGGCTGGGGCAGAACCCAGTATTCTACAGCTACCGTCCGTCCACAATCTTTAAATATTTCAGAAGCTGGATGTCTGAAGACAGGGACAGGAGGGTCTTCCTAACCTCTTGGAAGGGATCCTTGTAGAAGTGACAGGTGAGCTGAGCTTAAATAGCTTGCCAGGTACAGCAGAGGGCCAACCAGGCACAGAGGCCTCGCGCGGAAACAGTGAGCCATCAGACAAAGTTCAGGAGCGCACAGGCTCAAGTTAGTGAAGAAAGTCGGGGTGCTGCATGCAAAGCCCTTTCAGTGCAGATGTCCGTGCTCCCCCAAGGGGGCCACCAGCCATCCTCAGCAGGAGCAAATGCAGATGCTTAAGTTCAGCCTAACCCAAGGTGCCTCCTCTCTGAGGAGGCATTCACGTGGACCCCACGGCCAATTCCTGAGGGGTGACAAGGAAACACATGGCCTGCCCTCAGGTCCTGCTGGTGGGACGCACTGAGGTTGTTAGCTACACAGTCGGGGTAAATCCTTATAACCAAGCACAAAGCCACCTGGCAGTTGGAGACACAAGCTGGGCTTGGAGAAGCCTGGACCTGCATAAATTGCTCACCACTGAGAAGCATTTGAGGGACAATCATGTGGAAAATGAAGTCTAGCTAATAGACATGTTATATGAAAGAGGGACTCTCTCAGTCAAGGAAAGTATCCCTATCTATGGTTAACACTGGAATTCTACCACCTTACATCCGACAGCCTCATCCTGAGGGCAGTGGAAACTCAGTTCAAGCGGCTGACGCTGTTATTCAGGTATCCCAGAAGAGTGTGGGCCTTATTTTCTGTTTTTACCAGCTTTATTTGGTTTAGAGATTATGAAAGAGACACCATGTGGCCAAAGCCCACCCATGAGTAAGTCTCCTCACTGACATTTCTTCTTGGAAAATGATTTTCAATATATCCTTTCCACCCCTTCCTTTACATATGCCCAATTTTCATTTTCCTTTCTGGCTCTGACACTTCTCATTAAGGTTTAGGCAAACACTCAACATTGTGCTCACTGATGACTACACATCTTTCAGGGACACCGAGTCACACAGATACTCTTCAAGGGTCATTCACTTCTCCTGGGCGGAGGACGCAGGACATGGCCCGTCTCCCGAGGGCTCTCCTGGCTGGGCTAAAGCATGGCAGCACTAAGGAGCTGCTGAACACAGTACAGGCCGTCCTAACTCATGACTGTGTGTCCCAAACAACACCTTATAAGTATTTTTAGAATACTTTCTAGAGAGGTCTTAACATTTTCTCTGACAAATGGAAATAATGTTATCAAAAAGTGACATTTATAAAAACACAAGCTCCAATTAGAAAAGACTACTGAAAACAAGATACTTTCATGAAGCTCCAGTACGAAAAGAATGATCTCTAAGACTGAGCTTGTCGAGCAGGAAGCCTCTGACCTGAAACCCTCTGTGCCCCTTACTGCTTCCCAGAGACAAAGCTTCACCTAACAAGCAATCGTTCACCCAGGGAAACTTCTCATAAATAAAGGTTGTAGATAAAAACTGCAAAACCAGCCAGAATCCAATCTTACAGTCCTAGAATTCATGGGTCACCTGCCCTCTCCTTCCCAGTGGGATGGAGTGGCCTCGGGAGCCCACAAAGCCATAACCCCAAGCAAGCTCCTTCTCGGTGTCAGGGGTGTGAGGCTCACATAAACTGTGGGTGGACCGGCTGCTAACGCCCAAGTGCACACCAGCTCACCAACTCCCCAGTCTCCCTGCAAGGACATCGCCAGCAAGCCGGCCTGGAAGGGACAGAAGCCACAGCTGGGGCCACTTCCGGGAGCCTGGGGGCCAAGTTTATCTCTGTATTATTTATACATGGTTTTCCAACAATGATTCTTATTTGAGGTAAACCCTGAAGATAAGCCTACAGCATACAAATGCTTGTTTCCTTATTCCACAGAAAGGTTCGCTGATCTCATCTTTCTGAGCTTCTTATAGTCAACATATTGTCCACTAAGTACTTCTGACCCTCAAAGAGGATCACTGCCTCTAATCACTCTATGATTAATTGGTTTTTCTATTTCAAAACTCCCTAACAGCACCCTTTTGGGCAGGAATATGGAGCTGCAGATGTCACCCCGACGGGCAGGTGTCAGAGGCAGAATGTGCCACGCTTCACCTTGTCCAGGGCTCTGACACCAGGCTTAGGGGGAGACCAGCAATTCTAAGAATGTCACGACTTGTCATGCGTTCTGCCCTCTCAAGGGCTTTGTAAACAGTGCTCCAACTGGGAAAAACAGGTTATAAAAAGAAAATGTGGTATTTTAATGGAAAACCCTCAGAACTGGGACTGAGTCCGCAGGAGGACCATGGTTGCAGGTTGGTGACAAGCTCGGGGTCAAGGGGTGCGGTGGCCCTAGAGAGGCTGCCCTACAGTTCTGTGTGGGACGAGTCCTTGCCATTGGCTGCTCCCTCTCGGTAACGTGCGCTCACCGAAACGAAAGTAAAACAGCGGCCGGTTCCCCGCGGTGCTGGCCGCCCGCGCTCTGCCGGCGGCTTCTCGGATGTCACACGCCCCGATGTGGCCCGAGCGCAGCATCCTCCTGGGGGCTCCTTCGCCAGGCTGCAGCCTGCACCGGACCACGGCAGCTCCATTCGCTGCTGTAACAAGTTGAAAAAAAACTAATTAATTCAAACTTTAGTTTTTTTTTAATTTGTTACAGCACCGAGCAGAGCTGCTGACCCCATGCAGAATGGCACAAAGAACAGCCAAGAGACCACGCACCACGGGGCCACCCTCTGTGCCCAGCCAACACAGCCAACCATGGCCTTGGCACCAGCGGCTCAAGAACCAGCTTCTGGGGAGGTGTGGGTCGGCTTGTTTCACTTTTGTTTGGTAAGGCACAGAAATGGAGATCCAGCCAGCCCAGAGCCGCTGTGCTGGCCCTTCTCCAGGACGCAGAGCCCCGCCTGCACAAAGGAACTCGGGACACGGCCACAGAGACGGCAGTCACACGGCGGCTCTGCTGGAAGGCAAGGGGGGCATTGTCTAGTCCTCAGCCCCATGCCTACTCTGAAAGCCTTTCATACACGGGTGTCAGCCAACCAAAAACGGATTTATTTTTAATTCACTCAGATAGGACTGTGTTTCTTCCTCTTATGAGCCACACAACAGGAAAGCCCAGCCAATCTGCTGAGTCAGGCCTGATGACAGGCCATCTTCACACTGACTTCTAGAAAATGGAGGAAATAAAGAAAAACACACAAAAGCAAAACCAAACTACACATACAGCAGAAACACAACATCCACATGTCCTGGAAAGCGAGTCCTGGAAACGTCCCTTACCAATGGTGATGCTAGGCCAGTCTCAGCAGGCAGAGGGGCAGGCGGGCCTGTGTGTGCACATGCGGACCCACCCACTCCTGGGAGAAGCATCTGAGCCTGGCTGTACAGCTCACGCAGAACCTTTGAACATGTTGCTGTCCTTTCTCCTTGAGGGCCTGTGTCAGCCTCATGCTGTTCCCAAAGCCCGGCACATCTTCAAGGTCACCCTCAAACTGAGCTGAGCTTCTCCCAGGCCCGAGGTGTTATGAGGCCAGCCAAGTATTGTTCCCCTTTCCTGAAATGTTGCAGAGCATAGCTCACGTGCAAAAGGCCCTACAGACCTGTGCATGTGAAAACTTGGGACAGAGATTTCATGCTTATGGGAGAATCTGTATGGCTTTACAATCATGTGTCAAGACACTGCCAACCTTTATGATGTCATAATCCCAGGCAGGATTTCTAGAATTTTCTACATTTTCTAGATTTCTAAATTTGCTCCCCAGACCTAATGATATCAACAAAAACCCTGGATTAATTTAAACCATCATCAATAGCAATAATTTTTAACTCACTAAACAAAAAGTCATGTTCACATCATGAATGCCCTCATATTCTTTATGAACAGAGCATTTTAAAGTAATCCAACATATTCTTGCCCTCTGTAGATGAAACATTTATTAAATTTACTAGGCACATTTACCATGTGCCTTGTACATTCACAGAACACGTGTGCCATCATGCAGGGGAGTTAGAGGTGGCTAGGGCCGCCTCCACAGTGCAACCTTCATGCAGATTGGGGCTCAGGAGGTTTGCACGCTGCCTATTTGCACATTGCAGTTAACTCAAAACCAGAGGCTTTGTGTTCAAGGTGTACGTACTTGGAGGCTGTGGCAGGTAGGCACCAATTAATTTCGATCTCTTCTTCTCGTATCCTTTCTGTGTGATATCACCTGCAAGAGAAAGTAAGAAAAATTCAGAGCAGTTTCCACAGCAGCAGGGGTCACTGGGTGGCAGCTAAGACCACATGCAATCACACCACGTGTCTGGCTGCCTGGAGTCACAGGAAGAACAAGGAAGCGCCTCACATGGTCCCTCAACCTTCCCTGCCCTCAGATGGCTGCATAAGTCACATAAGAACCCTAACCACATGCTTTCCCTGGTCCTCTGGTGGGTCCACTCTGGTGGGGCTTGAATTAAGTTCTACCAATCACATTTGCTTCTGCTCAGCTGTGTGGTTCCCATGACTAATGGACCACGGGTTGTCCATGTGGCCATGTGGAGGATGCCAAAACCATTACTGATTAGCGTCTTCCTCCACTGGTTCTACCAAGACTTTACTTGCTAGGGAGGGTGTTTTTGCAAACAAGTAACTAAGACCAAATGAAACAGTAAAAAAAGCAAGTGAGTGTGACACCTGAGGAAATCTAAAATGTGTGAGGAAGGCGCTTACAAGAATCAGAGGCAGAGCTTCAGGGGCAGAGGAACAGGTGCCGTCACTATGCTGGCATTGTCCTAAGCACTCAGTTCCCAGGACAAACTAACCTTTCGGGCAGGAAGAGCCTTTCCAACTACAAGATCTAATGCACACAAAGTGCTGACTTTGCCCTAGAATTTTCTGGAATCTGTTAAATTTCTTTCCTAAGATTCTGATCAGTTCATTCCTATAAGAGCTAAAGGCTCAAGTTTTAATAAAAATATGGAAAACAAACGAAAAGTTACTACTGAGTCACACACAAATTGGTAAATTTGCTTCTGCTAGTGACGTTTGCTCACTAAAGCCAGCCAATCCAAAGGACACAACTGACCACCTCCTGGCTCGCTGTGCACTCCCGTCCATCCTTGAAATGCACTACTTTTCAAACAGGAGCCATACATAACAGAAATAAACAGAAAATGCCTCATGCTATTGCCTGAGAATCATTTTTGATGCTAAAGGTAGGTCAGCAGCCCCCGCCCACTGTGTCCTGCTGTGCCCACACACCACTCTTGCATGACGCTGTTTGGTCACTTTTGGAAAATGCCCCATCCGGTGTCCTGTTTTACAGGGGTGTCCAAAATCTCAACAACCAAATGTCCCACATGCACACACACTCTGGGACATCTGATTTATCAGCTACAGGGAGGAACATCTGGCATGGAGAAGATGCCATAAAAACAATCTGCATAAGAAAACAATCCCGAAGGCTGGGCCCTCGCAACCAAGAGGGTGAGGGTAGCGGGTGGGCCGAACCCAGACTGTCAAGCAGCCTGAGGGGAAGGAGTCCAGCCTCCTGGCAGGGCTGCATGCCCACCCACCAGCCTGCAAAGCAGCTTCTGCTGAGACAGAAAAGAGCCAGTGGCCAGTCCTCCTGGATGCTTGGGGACCCCAAAGAAATGTGAGCCTGATGGGAATTTGTGCAAGGCCGCCAGCCCCGCAGACGTCCAGTCAGAGGGGAAACCCATGAAGCCATGGGCCTCCAGGTGCCAGGTCCGAGGCCAGGTGGGAGCAGCCTGGTGGTGGTGGATGGCCCCCTGGAGTCAGTCTGCTCCATCTTAAAGCTGCCACAAATTCCTTAGGCAGCAAAGCAGCCACTTCCATGTTTGGAGTTTGAGGTTCTGCCAACCCCCCTGATGTTCCCTCGGAGCCGATGGCTTTATAAGGCTTCGGCGGCCCCAGCAAGGCCCCCCCACACCACCAGGCCAGCTCTGCGCTACACTTTGCTTTTCTGCAGAAAGAGGTGTGCCATCAGTGGCCAACACCCACCGGTCCGGGGGAGCCACAGCAGGCCGGCAGCTCCCACCCTGCGGACCTGCAGCTAGGTGCATGGCCAGGTCTTGTTCTAAAGTGTTGGTGACAGCACCTATTTCCTCCCACTGCAGCTGAGAGTCAGTTCACGAGTCCTGCACAAGACTTGTCCCCTTGGCTCATGTTCAGCTTATGGGCAGTTTCAGGTGACACCTTTGGAGCCACCTGAAGGAAGGGAAAGAGGGCGGTCACACCCGACTCCAGGTAACACGGCAGTAAGAACAGTCACCACAGGGACCCGCAGGAAACTGCCTCTGCATATCTAAGGGGCACCAGGCCTGATCTAGACAGGGCGCTGTCCTGGGGACACAGCAGTCACAACTCCAGGCCTCCTCTTCACCCGAAGCCAGCTTTCCGAGAAGTCCCAGTGGGCACCAATCCTGGGCGTTGGTTTTGCTGCCCCGGAGCCCCACAGTCCTGCAGGTGAGGGCAAGCCAGGCGAGACACCCCAGGCAAACCCAGATCAGGGCTCTGACCACCAGCTGGCCTCTCCCTCTTAAACTTCCTTGTAAACAGAACATCCTCCATCCCATAAGCAGAGACCAAGTGCCAAGTGAACCACCCCTCGGAGCCTGGCCAAGAGGCCCGTGCAGGGGAGGAGGACGCCGCCCGCACAACAGGCTTGATCTCTAAGAAAGCAGCTCCCTCTTCTGACTCATTTGGAGGCAGAAAAAGGGCAAAAAACTTTCTCTTGGGAGGCACCAAGCCCTTTTACCACAAGATTAAGGGCGCTTAATGACACAGTGCATGAGTTTGCACAGACTAGATTCAGGGGGACGTCAGCCTGTCACATCAGCTGGATGGACCCGGACAGTCACCTTTGTGAGGAAATGTTCACACTCACATGCAGATTTCGTCCACCGTCAAGTTCACAAGACACTGCCATGATTGTTTAAGCTGAATGACAAAAAGCACACTCCCCACCCCCACCCCAGAAACCCTTCTTAGATTTTGGATATTGGTCTGTGTTTTTTCAAGTAAATGAATCTCTCACTGAAGAAAACAACTAGGGACGCCACTGTACCTGGCAGACTTCTGACATTCAGCAGGGAGGGAAAGACACTCTGGGCATTTCTGCCCCCTGCACTCTCCCCCGCCCCCCACTCTGCTGCCTTCTCTTTGCCAACTGACCACCTCCGGGGGAAGGGGTGCGGGGGAGAGGGCAGAGCAGGTGCCGTCCATCAGCTGGCTGCCCTGATCTCTCATGGTCTCCTCCCAAGCGCCTGCCCTTCCCAGCTGGCGGCTGGCCAAGTGAAGTCCCCTGGCCTAGATGAACCCCTTTGTGACCATCTGGCAGCACCGTGCAGGGCCCACCTGGGCAGCCGACACGGGGGTGGAGGCAGGATTTCTGAAGGTGGCTGTTCTGCATGGGGAGGTGGAATCTCAACACACAAGGGCCACAGAGCTATTCTGGAACAAGGTGGGAGAGGCAACATGAATCTTTAAACTAGAAGATTTAAAATTCCTGTTTTTCCATCATCCTGCCCTCCGATTCGTGTCCTAGTGATCTTTTCTGTGGCGACAGTAGTCCTGCTCGGATTCCTCCGGCTATGATCACTGTGGCCTCACTTGTGGCAGGACAGGAGTAAGACACACCAGCAACGTCCAGGGGCCACTGGCCACACAGCTAATGTCACCCTGAGGAATCACTGGTGCGGTGCGATGACCCCTCCAGCTTCATGATGACCCAGGCGCTGGTGGGGGGGTTGCCTGCCTGGGCAGAGAGGGCTGCATGGGCCCCAACTCTACACTGGCCAGCCCTCACTCAGGTGGTACTGGGTAGGAATGAGTACAGGCCCAGGAAGAAATGGGGCCCCCTGCATGTACAAGACCACCTATAAATCCTCACGGGTGACTGGTCTGGGTCGGGGCCTCTTTGGGCATCACGTGCTAATTCCCCTCACAGACCACCTTCCCGCAGGTCTGTGGTCAGGGTCAAAGGTGAGCTCACGCTGCACTCCTTGCAGCCTTACGGAGCCAAGGGCTGATGATAAGTGCTGGCCAGGCGGGAGACCAACCGCCATTTCCTCCCTTGAAAGAGGCTGCCACCCTCGACTCTATGAGAGGAGTCAAACTGCATCAGGGGTTCACCCTGACCCCCCTGAGATCCAGGACATGAGGGGCACAGCACTGCTGCTCAAAATGAATCAAATTCGAAACAGCTGCAAACAACACCGCGGCCTGAGTAAACCGTTCTCACCTGTTACTCCAAACCTCAAAGGCAGTGGAAAGATACTTATTTTCTCATCCATCCAAGGAATATTTATTAATACCTATTATGTGCCAGCCAATCAGTCTGCAGGGTAGTGAATGAAGCAGACAAACCCCATCACTAAGACCAAACAACAGTGATATTTTCACTTTTAAAACCTTCCTAATGGTAGAAGTAAACAGGTGCCTAAGTTACACTTCTGATGACCACCCTGAGCAAATTGCCACATCAGGGTGAGTAGCGGGAAATAAAGACAGAGATGACAAATGTCCCTTATCGGAGGGACAAGGAGGACTGGACAGTACTGAGGACACAGTAAGATTTTTACACCATTTTATCTTCAAATTATATATACATTTTGAAAATCCTGTTTTCTAAAACAATGGCTCAGTCCTGAGAAGTCTTGCAGCTAAAGGGTTTTTGGACTGGTGGGGAGTGGATACCGGGGGGGCAGATGGCAACAGAAGACGTGACAGGTGATAGGCCAGGTGCCTTGGTTACGTTTCTACCATCATCACTTCCTTTTGTGGGACCTATGGGCTGCAGGAATCCCCCCAGCAAGCTCTGTGGCCCTGCCCACAAATACACCTGCAGGTCAAACACGTGGACTGTTAGAAGCAAAATGCCTGGAAGATCCTGCACATATGTATGCAAGATAAAATTCAGATGCACCCACTGCCTTATTAAATCATAATGACCATAACAGTACAAACTTGTAACTTACAGAAACATGACGCTTTCTAAGTATTTCCCCCAAGTTTGACCAAGTGGCAATTATTAATAATGCATTTTATTCAAGATGTAAATAATGCTTAAAGTACACAGTGCTGTACCTATTGATGCTTATCAGAGGTGGGAGAGCCTGTAAACGAAAATCTCTGCTTTACTGTTGGAATTAACAAGTCTCTGCTGGATAGTCAAGTGCATATGGTGTGTTTTAAAATAAGTTTTTAGTCTTTACAAAGTACTGCATATCCCAATAAAAGGAAAAATGAGCACATGTCATCAGAGCAAGAAAAAAATTCATTTAAAAGAAGAAAAATAATCAGTAACCAAAGTCCATATCAATGTGCAAAAACAGCTTGAAATGTGGTCCTGCCACAAACTAGCTTGCATAGCAAAGCTAATTAGATAAGCCAGGGGACCAGGGCAGAAAAAGCACAAGGGAAGGTAACATTATACTTAACACATAAGCACAAGGCCTTGGAACACACGTAGCACCCATTCATTCCACAACATCCCATACCTGCCTCCTGCACGCCTGGCTCTGTTCTAGGTACCACTGGGCCATATCAGAACATCAATCACGAAGCCCATGTCCTCATGGCATGTAAATTCAAGTTCCCACATTAACGACTTACCCCACTGACTACCCCACATCAGCCATGTCCCTGATATGCTCAGCTATCACCATGTTCTGGCCAAGGCACAGAATGAAATAATGTGGAAGCAAACCTGCATGAAGTTTAATCTGGATCACTAGCAAAACTAAGATTTGGTTGAAATACATAAACTGCCATAAGCTCTCCAAAAAAAGGTAAAAGATATTTCCCACTGAACAAAAATGAAATCCAAAGTTTGTGGACTGCAACCAAAATAGTGGTTAGCAGCGCACTTACGGCATTAAAGGCAGTTATCTGAAAAGAAGAAAAGTCTCAAATCAATAATCTAAGCTTCTACCTTAAGAAAATAGAAAAAGAAAATAAACCCAAAGCAAGTGAAAAAGAAATAATTAAGAGCAGAAATCAAAGAAATTGAAAAAAAAAAAAAAAGAAAAATCAAACTAAAAGCCTACATAGAAAATTCCAAGGAATCCACAAAATGAACCCCTAGATCTAAGAACTGGCCTAAGCAAGGTCACAACATTAAAAGTTCATTCATAATGTGTACTAGCAGTGAATATTCAAGACAAAAACTTCTAAAACATCATTTACGGTAGCTACATAAAAAAAATTTGTGTACATTTAACAAAACACATACAGGATCTGTAGGATCATATAGGATCTATATGTTGCAAACTATAAAAAAAGTAGTTTGAGAAAGAAATCAAAGCAGATCCATAAAAATTAAGAGATACATTTTATACACAGAATGGAAAACTCAACATAGTAAAGATGTCAATTCTCACAAAATCAGGGATAGATTTAGCACAATTCCAATTAAAATCCTAACAAGATATTCTGCAGACATAGACATGTCAATTCTAGAGTTACACAGAAAGTCAACAGGACTGGAAGGGAACATTTTTAATAAAGGAGAATGGGGTGAAAAGGGTAACACTGTCTGGTTTTCCAAAAAGCTTCAGGAATTGGAACAATGTGATTTCGGTAAAGGGACAGGTGAACAGAGGCCAGAAACAGACCCATACAAACATGGCTAATTGCTTTTTGACAAAGTGGCAAAATGAAGTAAATAGAGAAAGGAGAGTCTTTTCTCATTGGTGCTGGAATAGCTGGACATTTATATGAAAAAGAACCTCACCCAATCCTCACATCTCTAAAGATTAACTCAAAATGATACAGATCTAAATGTAACATGAAAAACAATATAACTTTTAGAAGAAAATACAGGAAAATCTCATGACTTTGGGTTAGACAAAGAATTCTTAGATTCAACACTAAAAGTATGAGCCATAGTAAAACAGTAAGGTGGACTTCATCAAAATTTAAAAATCCGTTCTGAAAAAGGCACTCTTAAGAAGATGAAAACTAAGCAAGTGACTGGGAGAAAATATTTCAAACCACATATCAATCCAACAAAGAACAAACAACATCCCAATAAAAAACAAAGTGGATGAACAGCTTGCAAATAAGCACAACAAATTCACAGGACTGGACACCAAAAAAGAGGCAGTTTCACTACATGTTCACTTTAAAACAGAATAAAACTACTCTCAGGAAGAAATAGAAATGGCATCAGGGCTACAGGCACGTATTGCACTAACTTGAAGAAAACCTGGAGGCTCACACGTGTCCTTCGCTCAGAGCACCACATACGACCCTGGAGGGGGTGGTGCGCACGGGGAGCACCGGGGGAGGAAGAGGTGCACAAGACACAGGGAAAGAACCAATTTCACCAACACTCAGAAGAATTCCTCCAGCTCTTAACCTGCTGTTAAACTGCAAACAGAAAACTGGTTGCATTTTTAACATACTTTTTAAGTCCCTGCCAGAGGAATATGTCCACCCCCCACGGTTTCCATAAAGATGCTCTGCACACCTGACAGTTCTGCAGCCACAGCAGCTTCTGTCTTGACCCCTGCAACCAAAAGGCACATTCCCATTGGGGTTGCCTCACCCAAGAATCAACCTTGGATGAAATAATCCAGCTTCCTGAGTACACCTACCTGGAAGAGTCAACTCGCTCAGCTTGCAGATAACAGATCAAATTGGTCCAACTCTATGAACTGAGGCCTGGCCCCTCCGCTCCTAGAAGTATGCAGGCAGCCAGCCCCCCAGCCTCAACCCTAATGCCTGCTGGCCCTGCAAAGAGGCAGCAGAAGAGTATATTCATTGTCAAGGCCTGTGACCTGCAAATCATGTCAGATCACGTCTGGGCAGAAATCTGTTCACAAGCCCCGTGGAGAGCCCTGACACACAAGGCAAGTGGTCACCAGAGGAGCATCTCTGCTCCCACACGGAGATGACACGCCCTTGAGGTCAGAGGGGTGTCCAGACTACACAGCCCCTTACTACTGCTGAGCAGTTTTAAAAGGCAGCATGCAGACTGAGTAACAAAGGACCGTGAACCTAGTTCTTTTCAGCTTCATATTAAAAATAGGAAAGAAACCAAAACTGCAAGGACATCACACCTTATATTTGCATTGTCCCCTTTTGGCATGGCAAACCCTCACCATCCCAAATAGAACCCCTCTCCATGTTAAACTGAAAGAGACACCTTAAATTTAAGCACCTTAAATTTCTGTTTCTTAATGTTCAGAGCCATGTTTATCCATTTCTTTGTGAGCGCATGGGGACGATTGGGGCTAGGTCTCAATCATTCCCTCATCAAGCACTTGTGAGACCCTGAGGACGAGTGTGATCACGGACCTAGGAGACCAGGTTCTAGGGGACAGCGGATATGCCCGGCTGAACAGCCCCATGCTTGTCCTGGCAAAGAGGAAGTCATGCTCCGCACAGAGGACTGCTGACCAGGGCACACAGCACTGTAGGGAGCAATTTCAATTCCAAACTTCAAAGGAAATGACCAAGAGCTGGAATCTTGCCAATAAGGGGGTCACAACACTGCATCAACAACTTCAGTCCTCTGAAGAATATGAAGCCACAGACACCAGGCTATCCTGCAACCACTGCTGAGGGGCCAGATGGTGGGATGTCTAGGAGGGGCCACAGCTGTGTCGGCGATGATCAGGCCATTCTTTTCGACCTTCTCCCCCATTAACCCCTGGCCCCATATTCCCTCATGCATCTGCACATATCCCAAGTCAAGAAAACGTGTGTCATGCTTTCCTCTTGGGTTGTGTCTCGTGACAACAGTAAGTGTATCACCTATGCTTTCCCAAATGACACCTGCCCCACAGAACCTGGGCCTTGTCCTCCCCTCAGCCTGCCCCACATCCAGCTGTAAGAACCACTTTAAAAGGCATCCACATTGGTAAGGAAAAAATTAAACTGTCACCATTTGCAGATGACATGATACTGTATACAGAAAATCCCAAAGAATCCACCAAAAAACTATTAGAACAAAATAAATGAGTTCAGGGAAGTCACAGGATACAAAATTAACATACAGAAATTGGCAGCATTTCTATACAATAATAATAAGTTATCAGAAAGAGAAATTAAGAAAACAGTCCCACTTACAATTCCATCAAAAAGAATACAATGCCTAGGAATAAAATTAAACCAAGGAGGTGAAAGATCTGTACTCTGAAAATCTTAAGACATTGATGGAAAAAACTGAAGATGACACAAATAAATGGAACTCTATCCCATGCTCATGGATTGAAATAATTAAGATTGTTAAAATGGCCATACTACAATCTACAGATTCAAAGTAATCCCCACCAAAATACCAATGGCATTTTTCACAGAACTAGAAGAATCCTAAAATTTGTATGGAACTACAAAAGACCCTGAATAGCCAAAGCAATCTTGAAAAAGAAAAACAAAGCTGGAGGTATCATGCTCCCTGATTTAAAACTATACTACAAAGCTATAATAATTAAAACGGTATGGTACTGGTGCAAAAACAGACCCATAGATCAATGGAACAGAATAGAGGACCCAGAAATAAACCCACACATATATGGGCAACTAATCTACGACAGAAGACTCATGAATACCAGAATACAATGGGGAAAGACAGTCTCTTCAATTAATGGTGCATTTAAATAAACCCATGAAACTGTTCAATGTCCTGACTCACTAGACACAAGCTAGAGAGAGTCATGGACAAATACCAGCCAGTACTCAAACCTTTGTCATTCCCTGAATGCAAGACTTCAGCCTTAGGCTAACATAACTGGAGGTATGCAAGATTTACCAAAAGCAGACAAGCTCAGTAAGACCCAAAAACCACAGCAGAACTGTTTTCCAAATAGCAGAACTGCCGGGGCAGCAGGGCCTTATCACGTTTGCTACTAAAAGTACAAGAAGTTTAAAATCCTGGGGAGAAAAAAAGTGTGTCTGTGCATGTACACATATGTATCTGTACATGCTACACATGTGCCTAAACACGTGTCTGCACATGTCTCATGTGCACACATACTTGCATGTCTGTGCAAGCATGTGAGTTGGCATGACTGTATGCATGTGCCTGTTCACACACATATGTGCATGTCCCTGTGTGTGCATGTGTCTGTACATGCCTGTGTGCATACATGTGTATACATGCCTGGGCATGTGTGCAGTTAAATTTAAAACTTTTCTTAAAAGTGATTCTCTTCAGATCATGTATATTTATCAACTTCTTATAGGAAGAGACAGCTAAGGAAATGCAGTAACCCTTTTATAAAACCCTCTAATGAAACACCCATTATGAATACTCTCATGGAAACCCAGATGACTGACACTTTGGCACTTTGGATGCAGTGACCAGGAGCCAGCAACTACATGAGAAAATGGGAAAAAATTTAAATCACACTTTGAAAGTATTAAAATACCTTATGAACCCTGCCCTATAATCATCACAGTGTAAACCACCGAATACTAGGACACATGGAGCTTCAGGACATGAAAGAAAAGCCTTGAGACCTGCCTGGCAAGTCCCTGTGCTCACACCTGAGCTCGGCCAACACGGCGCAGCTGGGTAATGATCATGTCTCCATGACAGGTGCGGCTCACCAGCCCTTTTCGGAGCTCATGAGCACATGCAAGTATTTAAAAACATACTCCTGAAGGCATCATCTGAAGAAGCAAATTCAACATAAAGCTGAGGAAGAGCACGGTGACCCCAAATCCTAGACTTGTCATGAGATGGATTCAAGGGTCCGGCATCATTTCTGCATTAGGACTTTTCTCTCATATCCCTGCTGCCAAACTCCAGTTACACAATCTGTGTTTTTGAGAGGGAAGCAACGTGAATGTACAATGGACCGTTATAAAATTGTAAGTGCTGAGACCAGGAAAAGAAAGCAAGTGAAGAAAAGGAACGTGCGCATGAAAAAGAACTGTCTGTGAAAACACTTAAATATCCAAGAAATGAGATAACAAATAGAGAAGGCAAAAGACAAGAACTAGAGATGAGACCAGACAGGGAGATGCAGAGAAGAGAAAGCCAGTACGGTCGAGGGCGGCAGCTGAAAATCTCATGTTACTATTTCCCATTGGTTTTATGAAAACCTTGTCACTGAGTTCTGGGTTCTCCTGAGAAAGGCACAGCGGCATTAAAGAACCAAGAAGAGGTAAACATAGCTGCCTACTTCACAAAGGAATCTCCGTTAGGAAAACAGACGGCCAGCACCATCAAAAGCACATGAACATAGATCCTCAGAAAGTAAGCAAGTCTGGCCTCCTCACTGAACCCTCACGACTGCCAGTTAAGGCAACCGAGAGACATCAAGCGTCTTCACTGTGTTCAATTTTTGTGAAACCATTTACAGAACTTTCAAATCTTCCCTCCACTTGGAGACCAGCCAGCCACAAACCTGGTCTCTTCTCCCACATGGCTGGACTACAGTCCCAGCTTCTTCCACGATCTGTTGTCAGGCATGGCTGAGAGACCACTTAGCATCATCACACAGGTGGTAATGTCACAATGGTTGATGCGCCAGCTCCACCCTGTCCTTTCCCATGTGGCTGGCCAGATGCAGAAATTGTCAGGAGGATGGAAGACAGCCACCAGCACCTGGTCCCACACGCATGCCTAAGGCCACCTGCTGGCCAGGGGTTCCACACCAGTCTAAGTTAGGCTGTTAGAATCCTGGTATCTGTTAGAGCAGCTAGAGTTATGAAAATTAATCCAAAGCAATTACTTTCAACTAGACCCTACTCACCTGAGATTACTTAAGGGGCCCTGTGACTTTACATCACGTCACACCTGACAGCATCTTAGAGCTGCACGCTGAGACCCTGGACTCCAGGTCCCCTTCCAGGACAGATCCTAGACACAAAATGAGGGCTGCAATCTGGGGGCACCTGCTCTGTGCTGGTTTCTTTGACACTTACAACAATCCCAGTGGTACCTGCCAGCATCTTTCTTTAGAGACTGTCATGCT
Organism: Smutsia gigantea; assembly: GCA_032199065.1. Taxonomy (NCBI): domain Eukaryota; kingdom Metazoa; phylum Chordata; class Mammalia; order Pholidota; family Manidae; genus Smutsia; species Smutsia gigantea. The sequence continues at coordinate 269,451 of JAVSCE010013915.1, forward strand.
CGAAAGAGGAAGGTCACATCGCTGAGGGGGTCCAGTCCAGACAGTTTAACCCCAAACTCAACGCTCTGGCCCATATGAAGCATAACTTTCCCTTGAAGTGCAGTTTTCTGTGTTTGGATCATTTGCAAAGAGAAGGAAATACATGAAAGAACAGCGCTCTGTGCTACCCAGCTTTGATCCACTGAAGGCCACATGCCTGACAAAGTTGCCACCATGCGTTGCCGAGCTTTTGTGAGCAATTCCAACATATTAACGTATTTAGTCTCCCCTGTCCCCATTCGGCAGATAAGAGAACTAGGGCCCAGAGAGACCAAGGCAGGCAAGTTAGTTACCGTGTTGCCACAGAGACAATAAATGCTGAGTAAGTGGGATGTGAGTGCCACATAACTTACTCACCCAGGGCACCACAAATCTACTCAGTGAGGGGCAGGCAGTCCACCAGTGTTACCCTTGACCTGCCAGTTGACACCCTGTGAGGCCAGTGTGGATGCCCCAAGGAAACTGAAGTCAGAGCCCTGATCTGCCCATAAGCACAAATCAGCGAGCGTGATTCAGCCCTATGTGAGGTTTCCTCCCCCAGACCACGGGAGCCTCTGCCCCAGCCGACAGTGGCCAGAATACTGCAGGAAGGTCCTACATATTCTCCCACTAAGTCTACACCCATCCTTTCCTTTAAATTACACTCAAAGTGCACCTTCTCAACTTGCTGTGAGGTTGCAGCTGTGCATTGATGTGTGGGGTGACTGAAGGGAAGGGCCTGAGGTCAGGCTGGCCTGTGTCCCACTGGCCCTGGGGACCGTAGCTGCAGAACTCCCAGCCCAGCTCTGCCCTCTCCTCACTGCAAGCTGAGAGCTCAGGCTGCCGTGGAGCCAGATCCCACCTCGAAGCACGCTGACGTCCTCACACCAAGACCGCTCCACTGCTCAATTCTGGAGCATGCCAGGCCCACCCAAGCTCCTCACGGATATCATGCAGCTGCCGACAGACTCTCTCATATTCTGCTGCCCCGACTTTGTCAGGAAGACTGCGACTCCCAGGCAGTATCTCCACACATTCCTCTCACTGGCCCCACACGCGGCAGTGTGTGCAAACAGCACACGCATCCAGCAAATCGCACATGCATCCCAGACACACTCTCCCAGCAGCTGCCCTTGGTCCCGCGCCAGCCCAGGACCCACATGCTTCAAATCTGGGGTCTCTGGCACCATGCCTGACGCCCTGCCATCTGCTTGGACCCAGCCAGCCAGGGAGCCCCGTGAACAGGTGAGTCATGGTCCTCATTGGCCAGGCCGTTTACAGGGCTTGATCATAAGGCCAGGAGCCATTTCCAGACAACAGATGGCCTTCAGTGCAGGGCTGGCTGCCCACTGGACACCCGTTTCCATGACCTATTCTCCTGTCAGTTTCTGATGACTCTGTAGACTTACTGGGGACCTTGTGGCTGACCAACCACAGGGGTGAGGTGGGAGGAGGAGGAAGACGCATAACCAGGGAGCACCTGAGTGAGCCAGGCCATGCACACTCGTCTCAGGATACACAGCACTACCTTGTCCTGCCGCCCGGAGGACAGAAGCTGGGAGTTAAGGAGCTCCTCCTAGACCAGCAGGTCAGCGGTACAGCAGGGACCCCACCCACGTCTCCAGTCCACACACCCAGAACCACACGATGGCGTCCACCACATGACTGAGGAGTAAACTCCCAGAGGAGAAACTTGCCCATACGCTGCCCAACCCCTCCTCGCTGAGCAGCTCAGAGACCACCTATGCTGCGTCTGCACACACGGCCCGTGGCGCTCAGAGGGAGGAACACAGCTCTGCTGCCCCACCCGGAGGAGGACACCTAGTCAGTCTGGCACCCCATCCAGATCCCCTGCTGGGCCTGGGGAGAGGGCCCAGCCACACCTGGTGCTCTGCAAGCTGCTCACACTCCTCACAGGTGGGGGAAGGACATCCTGGGGTCCACGTGCCGTCAGGGCGGGTCTACAGGGCGGACTGCCAGTCATGCAGTGTCAGTCACGAAGCACCAACTGGATGCAGTCACTGTGAGGGGGCTGCAAATGCCTGAGGCCCGTGGGTGTGGACTCCCTGAGGCAGACTCACTGCAGACTCCCTGACAGAGGTGGGACCCCAAGAAGCAGTAAGACATGGGCGGCGGTCCACTACAAGGCCTCAGGCGGGCCTCCTCCTGAACTCAGCCGATCCCAGCTGTCTGAGACGTCCACCTGCAGCAGCCTTTCTTGGGGGGCTTAGACGTCACCGCTCCTCACCCGGTTCTCCAGGAGTCTCCCTCCTCGACAAGCAGCAAGTCCACAGGAGGCACCTCCTGGGACTTCCTAAGTTTGGACATGAGGAGAACAGGGCTGGGGAAGCCAGACGGGACAGCACGGTCGCCTCCCAGCCCCCGCGTGTTCTAGAGCCACACAAGGGCTGCCTTTGTCGGTTTCACTTTCAAAAATCATGAGTTTACTCAATTTTCTTCTTTCCCAAACTTCTCATTTACCCTGAATATACACATACTCCATAAGTAGGGGAGCACAGCCCTGTGCCAGTGACAATGGCCCTGCCAGTTCTGGGTTCCAGAATGTTCTGGTCTGCCTGGGATCGCGTGGCCAGGCACAGAGATGCAGCACCAGCAAAGCCACCGCATCCAGCTAAGCAGCAGCTGGTATTTTAAACAGCAGAGCAGCTGAACAATAGAGAAACTGAACAAACCTCTGCTATTGAAACGCAGACAAAAGTCTTGAAGGGCACAGAGGAAAACACCAATGAGAAAGCGAGGATTACACCTTAATGTGCCACAAATAACAGCTGAGCATTTCAGATGCCTCCACACACCTTCCAACGCAGGCTCAGCATTCGTATCTGTCTGAGGCTGTCTGATCCAGCCTTTTGTAAAGATGAATAAGTACTATCTGAACTGAGCGATGCCGACACTGCTGACCCGAGAGGGTGGCAGGGTGACCAGGATGTGTCTCAGTCGCGCTAGGACACAAAACACACCACTTTGTCCATCCCTGTTCCCTTTAGATCTAGTTCATTGGAACCTGGCACTTCTCCCAGATATTACATATACAATACTGAAACCTATTACCCTTCCAAACACGTACTCAACACCAACATGCTCTGTCTAAGCTGCACCTACATCTTTATTGCTGCTCCACACACACGTGCGCACGGCTGTTCCCAGAACCCAGTGTCTTCTGACCAACAGCATCTGCCGCCCCTGGGGGAGGGCACGGCCTGCAGGAGACACCACAGGCAGGAAAGACGCTGGGAGCCCAATCAACAGGGAACCAGCAGGTGCATTTCCAAGAAGTGCCCACGTGTCAGGCAGCACAGGACCCACCAGGGGCTCTACCGCCTGAGCACTTGGACACACACAATTGTGCCGTGAACATAACTTCTAAGTCACCACCCTTCAGCAGCTACAGAACTAATTTTCGGTGGCTTACCTAGAGGGGGAGCTGATAAACTAAACAAAGTCACACAGGAGGAAAATTCTTTGCCCTTTAAAAAAAAAAAGTTAAGATTCTGTTACCAAATAACCTTTATCTTAGACCCAATGTGAAATAACCAACAATACTGTTTCCAAGCCAATGTGGTACCACGCTCACCCTACAGAGGAAAGTGAACATACAAAACCTCCAAGCTCCCGATTTCCCCACTGCATGCAGACCTGCAGCTGTGTCATCTTCAGGGCGGCATGCATGGCAGAGAGGTGGACTCTGATGCTCCTGGACTCCCGGCAGGCAAGTTCTTGCCCACAAGGGACCAGATCTCCCTAGGCCAGCTGATGGCCGGTCAACAACCTCCTTACAGGTGTGTTGTTGCAGGGCGTGTGCATCCAGGTACACGAACTCTAAAGTCATCAAATGTAATGCACAGTCAAGGGCCTACATATTATTCACTATAGGGATTCGTTTTAGCCTACATTCAACCTCTGTGCCCGATGAACAGGGTCAGTGTCTTCTCGTGCCTGCGAACGCTGGGACCTATGCCTCCTGCCTAGCCAGAAAGAAGCAGCCCACTGCCCTGGGCTCCCACAGGCCCTGCAGTCAGCATTCACCACCTGAAACCTCCACAAAGGGGACGGCTCTGCTCCCCACCGCCTGTAATGGTTACACCCTCCTAAGGCATGTGCTATTGAAATTTTTATTTTGTATTTTTTGTAGTAAGAACTTTTAAGATCTATTCTCTTGGCAACTTTCAAGTACGTAGTCACCATGCTGTCCATTGTGTCCCCAGCACTTACTTATAATGGGAGTTCGTACCTTTTGACCCTTCACCCATTTCTCCCATTCCCTCCCCTCAGGCGTCTACCAGTCTGTTCTCTGTACCTTCCAGCTGGGTCTTTTCTTTATAGATTCCACATGTAGGTGAGAGCATATGGTATTTGCCTTTCTCTGATGTACCTCACTAAGCATGGTGCCCTCGAGGTCCATCCATGTGCCACCAACGACAGGGTTGCATATTCTTTCTAATGGCCGAGTAATATTTTAGTTGAATGTTGAGTAATTTGATAATAAAATGGAATATATACACATTTTCTGCATAACTACTAATATGTTAAAAGCATGTGTACTTTAAGACAGCCCATGTCACACGTTCAGTACACAGATGCAATATTTTATGCATATTGGGTATTTTTCCTTCAGGGGTAATACACTTAAATTGACATGAATCTGTGATTAGTTTTAGGCAAAAGAAATATATTTCAACTTAAGCTAGTGAATTAATGACCTATGAGAAAATAGGTTAAACTTTGCAAACAAATTTGCTGACTTTGTATTAGCTTAAAGATTCATCTTTTAAGTTGGTATGTATGTGTGTGTGTGTGTGTATGTGTCTGTCCGTCCATCTGTCCCTTGGGAATGGAAATCTCCCCTTAACTTCACTCAAACGCCGTGGAACCCCATGCAGGGGTTTACAGGCTCACTCTGGGGCCTGTGAGTCTCTTTGCAGTATGCCTCTGACACCCTGATGGAAAGCAGAAGTCATTAAGTAGAACCAGAGGGAAATAAGCAGAAAAATGACACAGCCACAAGGTTAGTATTCATGCAAATATTTACACTAATAAAATAATCATCACAGGAAAAGAAACACAAAACCCATGTTCACTCTTGGTGATGGCTGGTGGATTCATCTGCACGATAGTTTTAAATATCTAGTTAAGTAACAGGATCTAACAGGAACTTTCAAGAAAAATGAACTAGTCTACAAAAAGAGGCATTTGCAAACACTGATGGTGGTTTTGTGTTCCAGACCAGCTGGCCCTGGAAACCACCACTACAGAGAAGCCACGCTCTACAGATCCCACATGGAAAACACGAGGTTTGGAAAGTTAACAAACTCAATGTATAAACTCTGACATAGAGCATACACGCACGGCAGCAATCCAGACACATCTCAAAACACTGAGCTTGTCCCCAGACACCTCCTCGTTCACCAACACCAGAGGCACCACCCACGCCACTGAACACAGGTCTGCCTGCTGGCTCACTGGGTGACCCCCACCTGAGCCGTCATGAGCCCTCCGCTCAGGTGAGGGGTCTCAGCACCTTCCTGCTACTCCAGCATTCCAACCAAAAAGCTGCCCCACTCACGCTCCTGGGACTGTTTCCCGCCACGTGTTTGGTGAGTTGAAGGGAACACACCTGGCCCGGTCAGGAACGGAGTGGTCAAGTGCCCTACTGCCAGGGTCCAGTGGCTGCGAGAAAGGCAGCTCAGTGCCCAGCTCCAAGGCTGTGGGCACTGCCTGCGGCCCCGTCCAGCAGTACACAGCTCCCTCCAGAGAACAGCCTGGGGCCCCCGGCTGTTCCCTTTGCCCACAAGGGCCCTGGCCCCCAGTGCCTCGGCCACACACTTTCTCTTGTCTTCTGCCTCCCGGGCACCTATGTGCCAGGCGCCTCAGCCCAGGAGCCACCATTCCCAGCAGCCAGTACCCCGCCTAACAAACGCCAGCTCTCCTATGTGACCCCACCCCACTGGCCCTGGTGGTGTCTGGGAGTCTAACACTGGCATTTTAGGAGTATTTCCTCCCGCTGGAAGTGAGAGAGGGGAGAAAAGGCAAGCAGCGGCCTCGTTCACGTAGCTTATAGCAACCACCATAGTGGCAGAAAGCAAAAGGCAGCTAACACCTTTCTGTACAGACTGAATACAGCTAGCTTTCAGGTCTTCACATTCAACAGTTCCCACCTGGTGGGCAGGCAAACACGAATTTCCAAAGAAACAAGTTCCATAATTTTAACATTCAGCATTATCACTATTAAGCAAGAATTATCCCAAAGGATAATCTTGTTCTCACATTACAAACTGAGTATCACATAGTTAACACTTAATGGAAAGCAATGTTTCACTTCAGGTTTCTGATCTGAAACAAAAACTGAATTGATTTCTGGCAGAGATAAACATTAATTATGTGTCTATGCAAAATGCCTCAGGAAACATTAACAAATAATGTAACCCAATTAGTTCTCCACAGTGTTATAGATGCAGCCAGTTTTAACAGCAATTTGTTCAGAATTAAAAATATCACAAATACTCATTACATTTTTGATACTTAACAAATAATCAAATGGATGTAACATGCAAACCAGAAAAGCTGACATTGGGGTAATTCCTGGCTGATATTTGGGCACAGGCGTAGCTACTACTTAGCTGAAGTACAGCCCCCCTGCTCCATGATGATTTTCATACGGAGGCTGACTTTTTGGTAAGGCAAGGCAGCCTTAAAAGTCATCAGGATTTCTAAAACTGAGAATTTCACTCAAAAAAGCTGTAAGCACCGTCCTGGGGACCATGTAGCAATACACTGATTTCAGTACAACAAAGCTCACTGTCCTCTTTACACAGGGTGGTGGCACATGCAGTGATTCAAGAACAAATACGTGAACACTGACGCTGGACCAAAGAAACCAATAGGCCGTTTGCAGTCAGCTAGAAAAGGCTGTCACATCAACATGTCTGTGCTCAAAACTGGAATCCTCTGATCTGGGGTGGGGGCATCCCAGGGGGCCCTGCTGCACAGGGCAGTCTCCGGTTCTAAAGTTGACAGGAACCAGGAGGCCATCCTAAACCGCTGGTGGAGCTGGCTGGGCCCCTCGCCCTGGGGCCTGCGTGTTACAGGATGGCAGTGGCCAGGAAGAAGGGTGTGATGCAGATTCCCAGTCCTGGTTCTGTCAGGATGCATCCACAGCTTGGAGGGGCGGGGGAAAGGTCAGAGAAAAGAGAAAGTCTTACAGGTTAAACCTACACTGCTGGGGAATCAGGGAAGACACATCATTTATCCTGGCCAGCTTGGTGACTACTGGCACACGGGGGAAGTTTTAATCATCAGACTCCACTTCCTGTGTGACCAAGTGCGGCGAGAGCTCACCCTATCGCTGCCCCTCCCTGCTCAGGACCGCGGCACGCCCCAACTGATGCACACCTGACAGCAGCATGGAGCGCAGGAAGCGGCCAAGCGTGCTGGGCAAACAGAGACCTGGTCTCGGCCGTACTCCACACCTGCATCAGCACACCCCCGGCTCTCTGACTAAACAGCTACACAGGCTTGTTGCTGTGCTTACTCGGAAAAATGGGAGCAAATCCAGATGTGCAGTTAACACAAACCATGTTAATCCAGGATCCCAGCCCACGAGAAACGAGCCATGCAAGCGGATGTGCCTGGGGCACCCTTCCTCCATCAGGCGTTGACTCTGGCTTTGGGTTTTCTTGGTCACAATGGAAAAGAGGTACAGGCCATCGGTAGTTTTCTGTCAACAGAAGTGTACCCACTGGCCATGGAGACGAAGCTCTTCCTGGAAATGGCCCAGGCAGCAAGGACCAAGCTGGCACCTTGTCCCCTCCACATGCCAAGTCTGAGAGGAGACATGGAAATCCACAAATCCCGGGAAGGCTTGTGGGGCCCAGGCTCCCGGCCTAGGCAGGCACCACCCAAGAGCTGTCCAGAAATCACACGCCCCTACTAAACACAGGCCGGGTGGCACAAACGCCTGTGGACAAACACTTCCACAGAGGCTCTGGTGCTGGCCCTGTGCAAACGGGCCACGCGGCCTGTAAGCCACAGCTTGGCCCAGTTCCCCAGCACTCCATAAGCAAGCCCTGCCTTGCCAAACCCATTCTCCCCAGACTCCTTCCCTCTGTCTACCCTCACCACCTGAGGCCAGTGGACTTTAATCTACTTGCATCCAAGGTTGAAAACATGCCAATGCACATCTCAGAGATGACCACGGGAAGAACAGAAGGGGGTGGTTACACCCTCTACTACATCAGCTGGCCCTGCTGCCAGGCCCAAGGACCACTTCCACCTGCTCGTGCCACAGCCCCCATGGCAGGTGCCCTGCTAGTAACGATGACAAATGAAACTCCGTGTTATACCCAGGCCATGAGGAGAAGAGAACCAGACAGCAAGAAGGGGATAAGTTGGTGACACTGTGGAAGGCTGTGCTGAAAGCCATTCATTGTTTTCCATTAGAGTAGAACAAAATCAATGTCCCAAACAAATGTGTCCCCAGCAGGGAAGTGGCCCTTTCTTTTGATTGACAGTTTACAAAGACACCTAAACAACAGTTTTCTCACAGCCCCCTGAACACCCGAGTAACAAGGAAAAGGTCACTATAGGGAGGCCGGCACCACGCCTCCGATGCTTTCTATATCCTCAAGGGCCAAGTTTGGTGCGAAGCGGGATGATGGGTAAGGATGTCAGGAACCTACAAAGAGAGGGCTTCCTACAGTGAAGGCTCACACCTCCATGAGCAACCACGCCCCTCCTCCCATCCAGGACACATTTCTGATTCCCACAGCCAGCTCCTTAGTACCCTGACCCTTTAAGCAAGCAGGCAGTACTGCCAAAGGAAAGGATAATTTTAGGTGAGCCACTCGAGTTTGTCTAAAGACCAAGGCACTCATTATTCTGCACAAATTGCTACCATTCTTTTTTAATTAAGGTATCACTGATATACACAATCTTATGTTCAGATTTCACATGAGCAACATTGTGGTTACTAAATTCCCCCTATTATCAAGTCCCCACCACATACCCCATGTCAGTCACTGTCCATCAGCGCAGTAAGATGCTATAGAGTCACTACTTGTCTTCTTTCTGCTATACTGCCTTCCCTGTGCCCCCCCTATATTAAGTGTGCTAATCATAATACCCCTTCATCCTCTTATCCCTTCCTTCCCACCCACCCTCCCCAGCCCCTTTCCCTCTGGTAACTGTTAGTCCATTCTTGGTTTCTGTGAGTCTGCTGCTGTTTTGTTCCTTCAGTTTTTTCTTTTTTCTTATACTCCACAGATGAGTGAAATCATTTGGTACTTGTCTTTCTCTGTCTGGCTTATTTCACTGAGCCTAATACCGTCTAGCTCCTTTGATTTTATTGCAAATTGTAGGATTTGTTCTCTTCTTATGGCTGAATAATATTCCATTGTGTATATGTACCACATCTTCTTTATCCATTCATCTACTGATGGACACTTAGGTTGCTTCCATTTCTTGGCTGCTGTAAATAGTGCTGCGAAAATAGAGGGGTGAATATGTCTTTTTGATTCTGGGATCCTGTATTCATAGAGTAAATTAGCAGGAGTGCAATCCCTAGGTTAAATGGCATCTCTATTTTTAGTTTTTTGAGGAACCTCCATACTGCTTTCCAACAACGGTTGAACAAATTTACATTCCCACAAGCAGTGTAGCAGGGTTCCCCTTTCTCCACATCCTTACCAGCATTTGCTGTTTGTCTTTTGGATGTTGGCCATCCTAACTGGTGTGAGGTGCTATCTCATTGTGGTTTTAATTTGCATTGCTCTCATAAGCAGTGATGTGGAGCATCTTTTCATGTGCCTGTTGGCCATCTGAATTTCTTCTTTGGAGAAGTGTCTGTTCAGATCCTCCACCCATTTTTTAATAGGGTTAATTGCTTTTCGGTTGTTGAGGTTGCATGAGTTCTGTATATATTTTGGATGTCAACCCCTTCTCAGATATGTCATTTATGAATATATTCTCCCATACTGTAGGATGCCTTCTGGTTCTACTGATGGTGTCCTTTACTGTACAGAAGCTTTTTACTTTGACATAGTCCCACTTGTTCATTTTTGCTTTTGTTTCCCTTGCCCAAGGAGATATGTTCATGAAAAAGTTGCTCGTGTTTATATTCGAGAGATTTTTGCTTATGTTTTCTTCTAAGAGTTTTATGGTTTCACAACTTACATTCAAGTATTTGATCCATTTCTAGTTTACTTTTGTGTATTGAGTTAGAGAGTAATCCAGTTTCATTCTGTCCAGTTTTGCCAACACCAGCTGTTGAAGAGGCTGTCATTTCCCCATTGTATGTCCATGGCTCCTTTATCATATATTAATTGGCCATATATGTGTGGGTGTATATCTCGGCTCTCTATTTTGTTCCGTTGATCTATGGATCTGTTCTTGTGCCAGTACCAAATTGTCTTGATTACTGTAGCTTTGTAGTAGAGCTTGAAGTTAGGGAGTGTAATCCCCCTGCTTTACTCTTCCTTCCCAGGATTGCTTTGGCTATTCGGGGTCTTTTGTGGTTCCATATGAATTTTAGAACTATTTGTTCCAGTTCGTTGCAGAATGCTGTCAGTATTTTGATAGGGATTGCATTGAATCTGTAGATTGCTTTAGGCAGGATGGCCATTTTGACAATATTAATTCTTCCTACCCAAGGGCATGGGATGAATTTCCATTTATTAGTGTCCTCTTTAATTTCTCTCAAGAGTGTCCTGTAGTTTTCAGAGTATAGGTCTTTCACTTCCTTGGTGCAAGGTACTTTATTCTTTTTGATGCAATTGTGAATGGAATTTTTGTGATTTCTCCTTCTCTTAGTTCATCATTAGTGTAAAGGAAGCAACAGATTTCTGTGTATTAAGTTTGTATCCTGCAACTCTGCTGAATTCAGGTATGAGTTCTACTAGTTTTGGAGTGGATTCTTTAGGGTTTTTTATGTACAGTATCATGTCATCTGCAAACAGTAACAGTTTAACTTCTTCCTTATCAATCTGGATGCCTTTTATTTCTTTGTGTTGTCAATTGCCATGGCTAGGACCTCCAGTACTATGTTGAATAAAAGTGGGGAGAGTAGGCATCCTTGTCTTGTTCCTGATCTTAGAGGAAAAGCTTTCAGCTTTTCACTGTTAAGTATGATATTGGCTGTGGGCTTGTCATATATGGTCTTTATTATGTTGAGGTACGTGCCTTCTATACCCATTTTGCTGAGAGTTTTTATCATGAATGAGTGTTAAATTTTGTCAAATGCTTTTTCAGCATCTATGGAGATGATCATGTGGTTTTTGTCTTTCTTTTTATTAATACAGCAGATGATGTTGATGGATTTTTGAATGTTGTAACCTCCTTGCATCTCTGGGGATGAATCTCACTTGATCATGGTGTATGATCCTCCTGATGTATTTTTTAATTTAGTTTGTTACTATTTTGTTGAGTATTTTTGCATCTATGTTCATCAGGGATATTGGTGTGTAGTTTTCTTTTCTTGTGGTGTCTTTGCCGGGTTTGGGTATTAGACTGAAGCTGGCTTCATAGAATGAGTTTGGAAGTATTCCCTCCTCTTCTATTTTTTGGAAAACTTTAAGGAGAATGGGTATTATGTCTTCTTTAAATGTCAAATAAAATTCAGCAGTGAATCCATCAGGTCCCAGGAGTTTTGTTCTTGGGTAGTTTTTTGATTACTGTTTCAATTTCATTGCTGGTAGTTGGTCTGTTCAAATTTTCTGTTTCTTTCTGGGTCAGCCTTGGAAGGTTGTATTTTTCTAGAAGGTTGTATTTCTACTAGGTTATCCAGTTTGTTAGCATATAATTTTTCATAGTATTCTCTAATGATTCTTTGTATTTCTGTGGTATCCATAGTGATTTTTCCTTTATCATTTCTGATTCTGTTCATGTGTGTAGACTCTCTTTTTTTCTTGATAAGTCTGGCTAGGGGTTTATCTATTTTGTTTATTTTCTCAAAGACCCAGCTCTTGGTTTCATTAATTCTTTCTATTGTTTTATTCTTCTTAATTTTATTTATTTCTTCTCTGATCTTTATTATGTTTGGGATTGTTCTTCCTTCTTTAAATAGGCCTGGATTGCTATATACTTTCCTCTTAGACCTGCCTTCACTGTGTCCCACAGAAGTTGGGGCATGTGCTGTTGTTTTCATTTGTCTCCATATATTGCTTGATCTCTGTTTTAATTTGGTCATTGATCCATTGATTACTTAGGAGCATGTTGTTAAGCCTCCATGTGTTTGTGAGCCTTTTTGTTTTCTTTGCACAATTTATTTCTAGTTTCATACCTTTGTGATCTGAGAAGTTGGTTGGTACAATTTCAATCTTTTCGAATTTGCTGAGGCTCTCTTTTGTGGCCTAGTATGTGATCTATTCTGGAAAATGTTCCATGTGCACTTGAGAAGAATGTGTATCCTGTTGCTTTTGGGTGGAGTATTCTATAGATGTCTGTTAGGTCCATCTGTTCTAGTGTGTTGTTCAGCGCCTCCGTCTCCTTACTATTTTCTGTCTGGTTGGCCTGTCCTTTGGAGTGAGTGGTGTGTTGAAGTCACCTAAAATGTATGCATTGCATCCTATTTCCCCCTTTAATTCTGTTAGTATTTGTTGCACATATTTGGGTGCTCCTAGGTTGGGTGCATAGATATTTATAATGGTTGTATCTTCTTGTTGAATTGACCCCTTTATCACTATGTAATTTCCTTCTTTATCTCTTGTTACTTTGTTTTGAAGTTTATTTTCTCTAATACAAGTATTGCAACTCCTGCTTTTTTCTTCCTATTGTTTGCATGAAATATCTTCTCCCATCCCTTCACTTTTAGTCTGTGTATGTCTTTGGGTTTGAAGTGAGTCTCTTGTAAGCAGCATATAGATGGGTCTTGCTTTTTTATGCATTCTGTAACTCTATGCCTTTTGATTGGTGCATTCAGTCCATTTACATTTAGGGTGATTATGATAGGTATGTACTATTGCTATTGCAGGCTTTGGATTCATGGTTACGAAAGGTTCAATGGCAGCTTCTTTACTATCTAGCAGTCTACCTTAAGTCATTTATTATGCTATTATAAACACAATCTGAAGATTCTTTTTTTTCCCCCTCCTTTCTTTTTCTTCCTCCTCCTCTCTTTATATGTTAGGTGTAATATTCTGTACTCTTTGTGTATCCCTTGACTTTGTGGGTAGCTAATTTAATTTAGCATTTGGTTAGTATTTAATTGGTCTACTTCCTTTGGTGTGGTTTTATTTTTTCAGGTGACAGCTATTTAGCATTAGGCACACTTCCATCTAGAGTAGTCCCTTTAAAATATACTGTGGAGACAGTTTGTGGGAGGTAAATTCCCTCAACTTTTGCTTATGTGGGAACTGTTTAATCCCTCCTTCGAATTTAAATGATAATCTTGCCGTGTAAAGTATTCTTGGTTCGAGCCCCTTCTGTTTTACTGCTTTGAATATACCAGGCCATTCCCTTCTGGCCTGTAAGGTTTCTGATGAGAAGTCTGATGATAGCCTGATGGGTTTTCCTTTGTACGTGATCTTTTTCTTCTCTCTGGCTCCTTTTAATACTCTGTCCTTGTCCTTAATTTTTGCCATTTTAATTATTATATGTCTTCATGTTGTCTTCCTTGGATCCCTTGTGATGGGAGATCTGTGGACTTCCATGGCCTAATTTCCTTCCACAGATTGGGGAAGTTTTCAGTAATTCTTTCTTCAAGGACATTTTCTATCCCTTTTTCTCTGTCTTCTTCTTCTGGTACCCCTATAATGCAAATATTGTTCTGTTTGGATTGGTCACACAGTTCTCTCAGTATTCTTTCATTCCTAGAGATCCTTTTTTCACTCTCTGCCTCAGATTCTCTGTATTCCTGTTCTCTAATTTCTATTCCATTTACCGTCTCCTCTACCTCGTCTAATCTGCTTTTAAATCCTTCCATTGTTTGTTTCATTTGTTACTGTATTTTTAAGGTGTCTATCTCCCTCCCGAATTCATCCCTTAGCTCTTGAATATTTTTCTGTAGCTCCATTAGCATGCTTATGACTTTTATTTTGAATTTTTTTTCAGGAAGATTGGTTATTTCAGTCTCACCAAGCCCTCTTTCTGGTGTTGAGGGATTTTGGATTGAACAAGGTTCTTCTGCCTTTTCTTAGTCCTGAAGCAATGGGAGTGGTTGCAGGTGAGCAGCATGGGTGTCAGCTGGGAGGACAAAGTCCCTTCCTGCTTCCCGGTTGCAGTGCCTATCTCCACTGTCTTTGTCGGTTAACCGTGCATAGGGAACAGTCTCTGGGTTAATCTCTAAACTGCCATTGGTTGGGGGGCCCTCAGGATGGTGTAGGGCAATGGCAGGGGTTGCAGAAAAACAGTGCAGCTGTTTGCAGAGGGGGAAAAGCCCTTTCTTTCTGGGTTGCTGTGCCTGTCTCCACTGTCTGGGCTGGTTAGCCACGCACAGGGAGAAGCCTCAGCGTTAAGCTGTTTAGTTGCTGTAGACGGGGCTGCCGTCCAGCTAGTCTGCAGCAATGGCACGGACAGCAGGTTAGCGTGCAGGTGCCGACAGAGGAAGGAGTGGCAGGCTGCTTATCGTGGAGGGGAACCTGGGGCTGCATTGCCCACCAGGGGATGGAGCGCCTGAAGCTCCTGAAAGTTCCCAACCTTCTGGGCTGAGTGTCCCGGGCTGATATTGTCCACCTGTTCCTCCTTCTAAACCACTGCCTCTCTAGCAGCCTTCCGACTGTTGAGAAGTCTTTCAAAGCACCTGCTTTTCTTTTGTCCCAGGGTAGCCGGTTGTGGGAACCTGTTCGCAATCTTAGTCTCTGACTTTGGTTTTCAGCCCCTCTAATCTCTAGAGCACCATGCAATTGTGGGTCTGTGCTCTCGGAGCAGATTTCTAGGGCTGGTTATTTAGCTGTCCTGTGCCTCCCCTCCCTCCCTACTCTGATTCTCTTCCTCCCACCGGTGAGCTGGGCTGGGGGGAGTGCTCAGGTCCCGCCACGTTGCGGCTTTTTTTCTTGACCCTTTTCTGTGAGATGTTTGCTTCTCCCAGATGTAGACTGACTGGTGTACTCTTACTTCTGGTCACTCTTTAAGGAATAGTTGTATTTTCTGTATTTTCAAAATACATGTGGTTTTGGGAAGAGATTTCCACCATACTTCTCACACTGACATCTTTTTTCCACTTTGTCACCATTTTACCTGGATACCACATGGTATCTGTAAGCCTGGCTCTGCATGTGGCACCAGCATCAACTCCAGCCAGCATGGCCATCAGCTCTGTAACTCCCTGCAGGCTCCCCCACATCCTTCCTCCCCCAAGCCCACCTGGGACCCAGTCCCGCTGACTGGTCTCACGTTCCTATGGCTGCAGGGGTGGGGCCAGTCAGCTGGCTGGCACCCTGACTCCCTCACCATCCCAGGACCTGGGGGCATGCAGGAACACTGCAGAACCGTGGCAACTGTCCGTGGCCCTGAGCAGCCCTGGAGATGAGGCAGCAGTATCATTAGGCCACTAAATAGTCAAATCTGAAACCTGAACAACTTCTGACTTTTCCAGGTGGTGGGGCCATGCATTCAGTCACCAATTTGGCTGGTGGTGCCTCCCAAGTGTGGCTGGCCACAAGCCCAGCTACAGGGTAGCCCCTCCACAATGAGGACATGCAAAATTCCCTTGGCAGACACACGGCGCAGGCCATGCTACTGTCCTTGGGGCTGCTGCCAGAGCTGGCCTGAGCCAGGACTCATCACCTAGCAGAAACCTAAGCACCCCTGGGCACGGCTCAGCAGTGGCCTGCCTATGGCATTCTGCCTCCACATGCATCCTTTTACCAATGTGTGGTGTGGTTACATGAGCATGATGGTGATTCAGATGGGGTTCTAGTGGGCCTGCTTCCAGCAGGCAAACGGAGCTCTGCTGGAACACAGAGGCTGACCACGTGCTTTACCGTGGCTTCCTCCCAAAACTGTCACTCCCACCCTGGACTCATGGAGAAAATGTGAAGCTCGAGTCATAGAAAATGCTTTTCCCAGAGAGCAGCTCACCACCCCTGACTCGGAAGTTTACTCACGCCTGGAATTATCTGGCACAATGAAGTGCTACACGAAGAGGTCATGAGTAGAGTTTAAAGGCTGTGTGATGTCTCCACAGACCCAAAGGGTTTCGAGCCAAGCTCACTAAGGTTAATGAGCTGAGATAGTAGACAGTTTTTAAGCGGGACCTCCAATCAGCAGAGCTTACTGGCAGGTGGCAGCACTGTTGGAGTCTTTCGCTGGAGATCCCACTGTGGAACCCTAAAGCACAGAGACACTGGCAGGAGCATCAGAAGTAAACCTAAAATATCATAAAAAATTTTAAGCAGTAATACAGACCTTAACACAACAGTGATGTGCGTTCTAGTTAAGATCTGCACACATATGCAGAAAACTATTAGATTAATTTCAGGTGAAGGAAAAGGGAAAATTCAAAATGAACTTAAAATGATTTCTGTATTATAAAAATATTTCCCAATCCACAGTGGCTTTCTGAGTGAAGACACTTACACAAAGATGCACCCCAGTGTAGACAGTCTGGGTCTTCTGTAGGAAGAGCCAACCACTCCCCAGGAAATACGTGAACCACATCAGCCCAACAGGGTGTGCGGCCCACCCGGCCTTCCTGGTGCCCCTCACTCCATCTGTCTGCCCTGCGCATTCCTCAAGACCCCTCCCTGCCAGAGTCTGGGGTGGTTGACACCCCAACACTTTATGATCTTTCCCTTCTGCTGCCATGACAGCTAACCACTGAGCAAATAAGAAAACAACTGGGCAAATATGTGGAAAGCCGGGAAAATCACAAAACCTTGAGCTTTTTAAAAGTTTTCCTTTTCAGAGAACACAGATGATCTGAAAAGGTACCAGATTCTAAGCACCATTCTTCTCCCATGGCTTGTTAATATGTGCCTGTATCTGTTTATTAAAGTACATTGTGAGACACACGTCATTCGACTAACCTACCTTGTGAGACATTCCCTGCAGGCTCCAATTAGTGGCAATGATGCTTTAAGTGAGAGGGTGACTGACGCCCCAGTGAACCGTGCAGGTGAGGTTTAGGCTTCGGTAATTCGGATACGTTTACATTACAGGGCCCCCAGCAAACCAGCCAAGGCTGAGCCCTTCCTACAGTCACTGAGAATGCCACATGAGTATTACAAAATCAAGAAAAGCATTTGGCACAAACTGTGGCACTTGACACATTTCTGCAGCACGCTGTGTGCTAAAAGGCAGGTACATAACTTGGCCTATTTCATGAATCTGAGCCCAAATGCCCTAATCTTCACAACAAGAGTAAATAACCACCTTAGTGTGACTGTAAAGTTACAGCCTCGGCTCTTCGAAACCAGCGAGTCTGATTTCCAGCCAGGAGAATGAGCCAGGTCACCTGCAGACCATCAGGTCCATGCCCCAGACAGTACTGCCCATGAATCCCACCACCTCAAACATGAACATGAGGGTCTTGGCTGTGATCCTGGATTCAGGAAAGACTGCACATAACAGCCTCTGCTGTCTGACTTGCTACATCACAGACACCCGTAAAGCATTGTGCTGCTCCTAGCAGCAGGCGCCCTAGTGCCGGAGATGTGTCAGCTCATTAACCGAAAGAAAAGCGGGTTAAATACTTAGCCCTGCCACTCTGAGACAAACTGTCCCTGGCTAGTTCCATCTCTGCCACCCAGTCTCATTCTGGTACCACTCCAGTGGGGTGACCCTGGCAGTCTTGACCTGTAAGATGAGAAGGCAGGGCAGGATGACCTCTACCTGCCAGCTGCAGAGCTCACCGACCGTGGGTGACTGATGGCTCAGTGAACCGTGCAGGTGAGGTTTAGGCTTGGATAATTCGGTTATGTTTACATTACAGGGCCCCTAGCAAACCAGCCAAGACTGAGCCCTTCCTACAGATTTTATCAACTAGTATTATGAGCAGGGTTTTTCTTTGAAATAGACTTTATATTTAGAGCAGTTTTAGGTTAACAGCAAAATTGAGGGGAAGAAGAAGATTTCCATGTACCCCCTGTACCCCACACAGCCACCCCCATTATCCACATCCCACCAGATGGGACATTGGTTACAACTGATGAACCTACACTGACATGTCACCATCCCCCAGAGCCCACCCACCAAGGGGCCACTCTTGGCGGTCCACAGTCTATGGGTTTGGACAAATGGGTAAGGCCCTGTGTCCACCATCAGGGGGTCACACAGCAGCCTCTGGGCCCTAAACTCCCCTGGGAGTCCCTGATCATCCCTCTCCTGACCCTGGAAACCCATGATCTGCTCACTGTCCCCACAGTTGTGCCTTTACAGATTGGCTTCTTTCAAGGGATGTGCCTTCAAGGTTCCTCCATGCCTTTTCATGGCTGGTGGCTCATTGCCTCTTAGTGCTGAATGACACTCCATTGTCAGGATGGACCAGTTTGTTTATCCATCGCCTGCTGAAGGGTGTCTTGGTTGCTTCCAAGTTTTGTCAATTATGGGTAAAGCTGCTATAAACCTGTGTGTGCAGGTTTTTGGGTGGAGGTAAGTTTTCAGCTCCTCTGGATAAATATCAAGGAGAGGGATTGCTGGATCCCAAGCATGTTTAGTCTTGGGAGAAACCCCCAAGCTATGTCCCACAGCAGTTGCCCCATTTGTACTCCCATCAGCAGTGACACAAGCTCCTGCTCCTCCACATACTCACCAGCATCTGGTGTTGTCAGCATTTTCTGCTTTGGCCATTCTCATAGGTGTGTGATTATACATTGTTTCAATTTGCAATCCCCTGATCACAGAAGATGTGGATCATCTTTTCACATGCTTACTCTCACCTGTGTTTTTTCTTTAATGAGGTGTCTGTTTAAGTCTTTTGTCCCTTTTTAGCTGAGTTGTCCATTTTCTTGTTGAGTTTTAAGAGCTCTTTGTATATTGTGGATACCAGTCCTTTATCAGATGTGTCTTTGGCAGATGTTTTCTCCTTGTCTGTGGCTTGTCTTCTCAAGCCCTTCTCTTGATGCCCTTCAGCAGTTCCCTAAAGGGACTCTGCTTTTAACTTAAAAAATAACCTGTATATAGTATGTGGCTTTGCAGGTCGCCATGATCTTCAATACCCCCTGCTGCTGTTGACCCCCACCCCCAGGCTCCTCCTAATTGACTCACCCCCTTTCATGATCTGCTGAGGCGCACAGGCATCTGAGTTTTCCATTCCATCTTAAGTCCCTAACGGCTTTCTAACGAAGGCAACTTAAAGGCAGAAAGGGCGGCGTCTGGAAGGAGCTGAGGAAGGCACGTTGTGAAGGCTGGTGGGCAGGCATCTTGGGACAGGCAGGCTTTCAGATGCCCCTCAGGTCACACTCCCGTGCCTCCATGGCCCGTGTCCCAGCTGGGAGTCCCCATGTGCACCAGGAGTCATTTCCAGAGAAGCCTCAGCACCCAGAAACTCCTTTATCAAAGGCTTCTCATCTAGCCCCGAGAGGGCAATGCCCTGATGAGAAACAGCCACACTGTTCATGGTCACTGGTCACCTAGTAAAGGAACCCTTTGATCATACACCAGGACATCTTAGTCCAGACCTAAAAGTTCTGGCCTGGGAAGCCTAACAATTTTAGGATAGTGAGAGACAGGACCAAGGGCTCCTGCCCATGGGGTAGGGTCGGTCAGCTGAGGGGCAGCCTGGAGCTGGATTGTCTCCTCTCCAAGCTCTCAGACCCAGCACTGACTTGGCGCCAGGCCTCATTTTATGTTGAAGCCCCTGCAGGGCAGCAGGCACCCCAGGACCATGCTGGTGCTATCCTGAGCAAATGCTTCCAGAAGTGGCTGCGGACAGGTTTCCGTTTCTAGGAACTAAAGTGTGCTGTGAAAACCAAGAATATGGGGGAGGCCACGCAAGAGTCACTCTCAGGTGGAAAGCAGGGCTGGGAAGAACAGAACGCCAGGATCCATCCCCCCGTAGCCAGAAGGGCAATCAGTAACTCAGACTGATCTGCGGCAAAGCTTTTAAAAAACTTGAAACAGAAAAAAACCCACAAACAGAAACGTTCTTAAATCCCACGGCCATGCTATTCTTGCTGATAAGAGCGGCCTCTGAAGTACATCACCATCCTCCAACTCAATGTGGAGGTTAAATCTTGAATGCTATCAAACGAAGTTCTCGAAGCGTCAGCATTTTAAAAACTAAGGATGCATTATATTCTTACCTCTGTATGTGTTTATTTTAAATAATCGTCTTACTTAGAAATGCTGGAACTTGCTAACTGGAGAGCCAACATTAAATAGTTGATTAGCTCAAGCTGTTCATTGTTTAAAACAGTAACACTGGTTAGGAAGAAAGGCTGCAGGCAAGCATCAATTTCCTTCTCGGGAACAAGGAGGCATGCTTACAGATGGGCTCAAGACAATCCAGATGGTCCACATACAGAATTTAAGACAGAGCCACATTTCCACGGTCAGAGGATTAAGAAGGAATCCAGAGCGTTCTGGATAAGGTCACTTACACTAACATACTTAAATATTCACATATCAGTGATTTGGGTAGAATAAACAGAGCATCCTCATCGAGACGACTGAGTCTAACATCCCAAAAGGCGTTCTTCATGAGCTGTGTCCTCAAAACCACAGCATCTCTGTGATAGATCATTTTAGGTAAGATTTAAAACCCATTTAATTGGATTCTGTCCATTTTCATTTTATATTATTTGTAAATTTATAAATCTTCAAGTTGAGATAGAATTTTACTTAGGCAATCTTCAAGTCACAAACAGCTTGTGGACCAAAAGCTCTTCAGAAAGCCATTTTCATGGAAATTCCCCACAGAAGGTGATGAAATCTCCCAGGGACTACAAAAGCTGATGAACCCATACCAGAACAAACGTAAGTGCACTCTGGCAGACAGAATCACACAGTACAGATGGGACTGCCTCCCGGGACTAGGTGACGTGCCACGGCGGAGTGAAGGGCCCAGCACCGCACATGTTTCCGGACGGGGCAGAGCGTGAGGCGGCCCTGAGACCCCGGGCATTCATCCTGGGCTTCGTTCAACAGCCTTCTGGAGGCAGGGACAGACCCCTCTACCTGGCAAGGCTCTGGCTTTATTTCCAGAAGAATCTCCAAATGCCCATTTCTCAACTGCTGCTCTAGAACCCGAAGCAGAAGGATGGGGCAGGTGTGTGTATAAGGTTGACTGTGTGCTGGAGGGCATCACTATGAGTTCATTGTGGTTACTATATGGTGATGCATGATTAATAAAGCCAATGGCTATGACTTGCCCTGCACAGAAACAGGGCCTTGCTCATGCTGGACACCGGCTGCCAAGGCCCTGTCCGCGTGGAGCAGGCTCGGGAGCATAGCCAACAGCAGAGGGGCCGTTTCCACCAGTGGGTCCAGACCAAAGGACCCGACAGGAGTAAGGATCCTGATATGCCTGCAGTTTGGGGGAATTTGGGATGTAACCAGGTACCACATTGTCTGCAAGGGCCAAGGTCTGCAAGGTCCCAGCACGGAGGCCTGAGCTGTGCTCCCATGTCAAGGAACAGAATGGGAGGAAGTGGCAATCAGGAGCCACCTGGTGATTGTGAGGCGTCCCCCAGGTGTGCACCCCTGGCCATGCTGACTCTAGTTATGGTCCATAGCTTTACTTGCAGGCAGTTGGGTGAATACAGTCTTCCCTAGAATGCAAAAGCTTCAGCCAGGGCCTGGGCCTGGAGGTGGGCAGCTGCTGCCCTAAGTGTCATCAGTTCAAGGGGTAATTCTTGATCTAAATGAATAAATGCACCTTTTAAACTGGGAGGAACTCGAGATCTGGTGCACCTTCCTCCAGAAACATGAGACTCCTCTGAAACATTCTTGTTTAAGGCTCAGTCCCCTGCTGGCAGGCAACTCTCTGATATGAATATGAGTCTGATTTTGCTGTCCTGAGGGCTGCCAGCCAGAGCCTCCACTCACCCAGCTGCCCTGCCCCTGGGGCTGTGCCCTCCACCAGCACTCCCTGCCAGATGAGACCCCTCAGTAGGAAGCCCAGAACGCTCCACCCATACAGGAGGTCAGCAGAGAACTGGCTTCATACGCAGACCTCACCTCCACTGGGCCAGCCGGCACTGCCTCTTGTGGCAAATGGGTCAAAGTAGCTGTCTGATGCCGGGCAACCAGCACACGTTCTTCCCCACTTAAGAGATCTCACTGTCTGTCCATCTAGAACCAATATTTCTGAAGTTCAAAATTACTGTTTGAGTGACCTTCACTGTGGAGATCAGCCTGCTCTGACAGCTTAGAGATTTGTCTGATGCTTGGATATTTCGAGACAATGCCAAAGCCTATGAAAAATAAATCTCACTGGCACATCCAGTTTAAAAGGTGGAGAAACAAAAATGTAGTGAATTCTGATGTTCAAATCACCACCAACAGAACGTTAAGAAGCAATCCAGCCGTCCCTTTCCTAGGTACAAGCTGCCATGTTTACTGTGCACACACCCCACCAGACCTTCCTGTGGACAGATTCCTGAGGGGCACTGGGCTCCAAAGGCATCAGGACGTGCCCCCTGCCAAAGCCACACACACAGCACCTGGCCTCGGGCCAAGTAAACCAAGCGTTCAGACTTCCAGACAGTTCTCCTGTTCCCGCAGGGCACCCAGCCTCCTGAGACACCGCCGACAGCAGTGGTCTGGCTGCAAACGTTCCCTGCTGCGTGGGAGCAAGGCAGGCCCACAAACGCCATGGCACTGACGCCCGCAGAAGTGGACTTCAATATGCTGGAGTCACGAATCCTCTCTGACTGCTGGGCCACTACAGCACCCAACCCCCCTTTTTTGCAGTTAGTAGTGACGCAGGGGGTGTGGACCCATCCTCCACCTCCCGGCACCCAGACCCAGCCTACTTCCCGGAGTAACAGAAACTTCATCTGGACATGAGGCTCCCCAATGGTGCTCAAAGGCTTCCTGAACTGGGATCAGGAATCAGCATGGGACACGAAATCCAGCAGGCCTGCTCTGACATTGTCCCCATGAAGGTGACAGGCACAGCCCAGCCCTTCCTCTCCCCGCTGGCTGGGCCTGGAGCAGGTGGCAGAGCAGTGAGCAGGGAGCCTCAGTGACCACAAGCAGCCCCACCTGTGGACCCTCACCAAGCACAGGCTCCCCCAACGGTCTCAATTATAAAAGAAGTTTGCTTCCATTCCTTTAGGAAACCTCAGAGAAGAGGACAGGGTGCTTGGCTGATTAGCAGTGTCTCATTATCTGGGGATCTGGATCAAACAACACCCTAATAGAAGGCAAGGGAGCTCTGTTTAGGAGCCTCTATTAGCCACTAATGTGGCACACAGCCCCAGCAGCTGTGCCATCTCCTACTACTCCCACGCTGGACCACCAGTGACTTTAAATTACCATTGTCCTCATGAAACACGTAAGATACCCGTTTCTGGTCAGGGGACGCATGCCGACCATTCCACACCCAATTCCCAGGACAAACATAGAATCTTGAGGGGTGGCCACTGGCTCAGCACATGGCTTGGCCTCCAGGAAGGCTGATCTGACTGCAGTGGGCCTCCTGACTTCTGCCTGAGGGCAGGACTTGTCACAGCCACCTGGCCCAGAAATAAAGCTTCTGCCTCCATAAACACCCCCCGACCACAGCACGGGAGTTTTCCTCCTTTTGGTTGAATGCATCGCCAACACAGCCAAACCTGCTTCCACCTGGGTACTGGCCTCAGCCCGAGGGCACTTCAGGGCCCAGGAGCCCACACGGGTCACACAGCACAAGGTGACACTCACGCCAAGCTCCTCCGTGGGGGTCTGCTGGGTGGTCCCCACACACTTCCCCTGGAGCTACACGCAGTCCCTGTGCCAACGTGCTGCAGTGACAGGGGACATCAAGCAAAATGGAGAGTGCCAGGTGACCCTGCTGGGGGCCAAGGCTCACCCCGTCTTCAGTAACCCTTTATTCCTGTCCAATCACTACCATTTTAATTACTCAGGACGGATGGGTTGGGTCTGACAGCAGACAGACTGTGAGGACTCTGGCTCTCCCCACAGCCTCCACTCCAGACCCAATGGGAACACGGTGGGTTTGCTTCAGAATCTCCGGGTGACATCTTGCATCACACTGGGCATAGTGGCACATTCTTTGAACTGAAGACTTTCATCCAGATACAAAGTATATGTGAGCATGTTTGTATGCACGTGTATGTGCATGTGTGCACGTGTGTGCACATGTGTGCATACCTAAAGGCATGTCTGTGCCATCTTTTCAACATTTATGCCCATTCCTCATGTAAACCTTCATCCTGAAGCACTGTGTGCAAAGAAAGAATGTTTCCAGTGAGTGCCACGAGTGTCCCGGGGCAGTCATGACAAATGACCACAAGCTAAGGGGCTTAAGTCACAGGCTTCATCCTCCTAGTTTGGACAACAGACATCTGAGGTCCAGGGAGGCAGGGCCACCCCCTCCCACCCACCCACAAGCTCCTTCCTGCCTCATGCAGCTTCTGGGAGCCCCTGGCTCGTGGCCACATCCTTCCCATCACTGCCTCCATCATCACGTAGCCTATCTGGGTTTCTAATCAAGCCTCCTCCCTGTCCTCTAGGGACTCATTATTGGATTTAGGGCCCCAAATCCAGGAGGCACTTATTTGAGATCCTTATGTCCTTCCCAACGAGGAGATTGTCATAGGTATCTTTGGGGAGGACACCATTCAGCCCACAGATGCTGCATGAACGGGATTCAAAGTCTGATCCTGGCATGAGGAAGGTGCTGTGAGCGGGCGCTGGGGCAGACAGCACAGAGGGGAGGACCGGAGGCCACAGTCACCCTCGGGCATGACGTTCCTGCAGTTCAACTGAAGTTCTTCAAAGGCCCCATTGGAAACATCAGTTAACTGTCTGTCTTCCCAGAACATCCCGCACATGCCGCTGTGGTCCACCTATTATATCAACAGATGAACCAAAAGCTCTGGGAACCTGGTGCCAAGGCTGTGTCGCTCGGCCTGGCTTTCCCAGCATGGGCCCTGCAGCTGTCTCCACTCAGCACCCCAGGAGAGTCACCCAGGGCAGGGCGTGGGCAGGAGCACCCAGAGCTCTAACCAGTCTCGGCCGCGGAGCACTGATGCCCAAGTCCCCGCCTGGCACACTCTCCACTTAAAATCCCAGGTTAACAACCGAGCATCCAGCCCGTTTGCCCGTCCTCCCAGCAGAGCATGTCCTGCCGATGCCTCAGGGCATCAGGGTGCTTGCAGCTGCTGCCTGGAGGCCAGCTGCGCTAACAGCCTGGACGTCACATCCTCGGAACATGGCACCCACGGCCACAGGGCGCATCCTCACATCCCCGCTGCAGGTCCCTGGGATGTGGACAAGTGCTAGAACCCAGGTGCTTGTCACTCAGACCCCATGGTGACCAGAGGGTGTGATTACTTGGGAGACCAGAGCTAATGAGTCCCAGAGCTGGGAGGTCAGGGTAGCCAGCCCCTGCTCACAGGTCTAGTTCTCATTCTGGTTCTGTCCCCGGGACTAAAAACCTAAGTCTAAGAACCTTAGGGGTACCCAGCAAGGGACTTAAATGTTATCAAATTCTGACTTACAATCCAAAAGGTTTTTTTACAGAAAAAAATTGTGCCTATTAAGGATTCCACCAACTGTAACAATTCAAGCACTGGGTAATGTGGTTTGGAAAATTTGCTAATTAGACATGCAGAAAGGTAGCCTATCCCTGTTGGGGTCAATCCCTGCAATGGCTAACGAGACAGCCTCTCCCAGGGCTTGCTAATCGGCCACAGAGTGCAGTGGTGAAGTGCCTGTTCCTGACATCTGCACACTCGATCAGCTTTAAGGCATTTCTTACAATCAGAATAAACCCTTCCTACAGTAATCAGAGTAACCTTTAATCCCCCATTGTATTTGATTTTTTTCAGAGTTGTATGTTTTTATTCCTCTAATTAAATCATACAAAGACAAAGAATTTATGAAAGGAAAACATGAAATCGGTTTTAAATGACTAAAGTTACAGCCACACAAAGTTTACAGTGTCAAAAGCATGCACAGTTGATTTTTTTTTAATTACTTTGAATTTGGAAATACAGAGGTTTTTTAAAGTTTTTGTGTAATACATCTAGCTCATCTTTTATCAAATTACTTTCCAGCAATTATTTGGAATTCTTCCTGGTTCACAGACTTGATATGTGCTTGTCTTTCCTATACGTGTTCTGTGTTTATTTTGATGTAAGATATAGAGAACTTAATTTGTCTGAACACAGAACTAATCCATCCCAGTAAATTTACTGAATGCACATCTATGCTTAAAACTAAATCTTACAAAACTTACATTCACACTGTAGGAAAGCAATTTTGGTTTTTAAAAAAGAAGCAATAGTTTTGGAAACCACCAATATTACAGGCTGGAGGATACAGCAGATCTGTAATATGCACAAATATGTGACTTCAATGCTAACCACAGTGTAAAACACCATGGAAACTGGGACATGAAAATGCTTGATGCCACAGCAGATATCTCAGCAGAAACAAGACACTTGTAAGAGCTCCGAGGTCACCCCCCGTCTCTGTGTTTCTAGGAGCTGGCGTTTCAGCAACAACGAGAATCAAACAGAACCAGCATGCCCTGCAACACAAGAACAAGGCACAGGAAGGCAGACACAGCGCATTTCATATTCATGAGGACAGGTGGGGGACTACTACATGATCAGTGTGTTTAAACCAACAGATGAATGTTCAGACACTCAGTGATCCTTAAACACTAAAGTTAATCCCCAAACCTCATATCCTTGTAAAGGACACTTGCAGCAAGTCCAGAACCCACCCAGCGGCCTCGCCACGTGATTATCTTGGTCATGCCTGGTTCGCGCCCCCACGATTTGCCCACAGGACCACTTTTCCTCCACCGTGTCTGTAAACGGAAGACAGAACCTAAAATGCTCTGTCAAGCCCAATGATAGTCCTGCCTGGGTCCCCACCCCCGTCCCCCATCCTGAATTCCTGAAAAGCTTGTTTGTAAGTAACTGATGGTGGTCTGGTGTGGTTGGGGTGATTAGCGGAGACAGAACTTCAGTTTGTGAAGATGGAAAGTTCTGGATGTGGTGATGGCTACACAACCACACAAAGGTGCCTAATGCCGCTGAGCTTTACATTGTAAACATGGTGAAAACAGTACATTTTATGGTAGTTAAATTTCACCACAATAAAGTTCTAAACAAAAATCTTTACTGTCTCCAATGTCTTCCATCCTGGAAGGTGCATCCCTTTAGGTTCCATTGTGAAGGATGACCACACTTGTGGTCTGCACCCCAGTAAAATCTTGGCTTGTTTTAGGTATAGCTGGAAAGCAAAGGGTATGCCGCTGGAAATGAGTGCCGAGGCCACTTGAGCACACTGTGCATGAGGCCTGGACTGGACTCCGTCACTGACGAGCCCTCTGGCCCCGGGGACTCCCCGCCCCAGAAGCACCTGGGACACCAAAGGCTGCACACAGGCTGACCACAGACCACAGCTGCCGCGCCAGCTGTGCAGGCCTGTGGAACCCCAACCCCTCAGGTACAAAGCCGCACTGCTGGCTGCCCTATTCCAGCATTTTCTTGCTGTGTATTCTACGTTGACTCAGCTGACGGTGAGCCTATGGTCCGTTGACGCAGGGCTGGCTGGCCTGAGGGACTGTGAAGACCCCTGTGTGAGGAACCTCCTCCACCCCATGAGCCAGCCCTGCCCTCTGCTCAGTGACAGTGCTGTCAGAGAAGAGCAGCATCTCTGGGCAAAGCAGGAGGGCACCTGCTCTGCACACCTGCAGCTACCCTGCTGCGCATGCCCCGGCATCTCCTAAGTGCACTGCACAGGCCCTGCTGACCGCTCTGCTCGCTCCACACCAGCCCCCTCACAGCCACCACTCTGGGTCCCACATCTCCTGTCCTGACCTTGCTTACAAGCCAGAGCCACACTCCTGCCACGTACGCATGTGACATCAGGTGAATCACTTAACCCCTGCATAGATAAAGTGAAGGTTCCTGTGGCCAGGATTCTCACCTGGCCCTGGTCAGCTAGCACATTACACACGTGTGGACAGTACGCTGCTATTGACTCTGTATAAAGAGCTCCACCCAGAGCTCTAGGCGACAGGGTGGCACAGGTGCAGGAGAGCAGAGGCTGGAGTGGTGGCAGCACTGAGGACAGAGCCTGAGAAGGCTGTGCGGGCAGAGAGGCCCAGACGCAGAGACCGGCTTGCTGCGTGCAGACTCGCTCTGAGTGGACGGGATTCTAGCGATTGACCTGCCACTGTGGGACTAGAGTTGGGTAATAAACCCTTCTACCCCAGGGACGTTCCATTATCATTCCTCGGTCTTACTGAATCCAGAGTGAACTTGTCCGGGGCTGAAACCCATTGGCAAGACATCCTGTCATCAGGCTGCACTGACGACGGGCACGACTCAGATGCTTGGAACGCCCCACTCTCCAGAAGCCCCGCCCTGCTCTCCTGCGCCGCCAGGCTGCTGTTCACCACCAGGCCGGCCAGCACCAACACCAGGGTTTGGGCATCACACCCACAACCATTCCCAGACCACCTGGCTGAGCGCCAGGCTCAGGAAATGCAAAGGAATTTCAGCCTTTTAATTAAAGGAAAATTTTCCAAAACCAAATAAATAACACTTAAACCACCTGCCTGAGGGCGAGGAGTGTTTTAATGCTGTCGGTGTCCGCAGTACAGATAACCAAACACTGGTCATTTTTAAAAAGAACATTTTTCTGCAGCCATATAAAAACTGTTCTGAGTTTCATGGTTAAATATATTACAGACACTCACTAGGATGTGTCCTTATGTCTGCAAAGGAAAAAAACACTTCTCAGACCCACACTATCCTAAGAAAACCTTGCCAACATTAAAACAGCTTACAGAGAGAGGTCACCACCTGAGCAAGGCTTCAGCAGGAAGCAAGTGACAGCGACCGTGACGCACACCCTGTTTTGTATGAGTGGACAGTGGGGTCTCTTCACCCAACATGTCTGCCCACGTGGCTTCTGCCTCGGACAACTCAAGTTCTTTGGCCCCCGCTGGTTACAGCAAGACCCCATCCCACAAGGAGGACGTGGACAGGTCTCTCCACAAGCACAGCTGCCCGAGACTGGGCCATGGGGGAGGGCCAACAAGACCGCTGGCGTCGCCCACAGCCCCCAGGTGTGTCTGATCACGGCCAGGTGGGGAAAGTCCTGGCCCGGAGCTCCTGCCCCACGACACCCTGCTCAGGTCTCCCCACTGTGGCGGCCGCTGGGGATGTTTGGGTGTGTGCCTCTTCAAGGACTCACATGCCCGCAGAAGCCGAGTTCTAGTGCAGCTCAGAAGACATACAGGGCCACCCTCGTCATGTCCACAGCCCATGTGTGGAAGGCCAGAGCAATCAGGCAGGGGAGCCTTCCTCACCACCAAAAATCAGCAATGCCCTGCCTGCCCGCCTGCAGGTGCCAGCCAAGCACGGGGCCGCATGGGCATAGCCTGTGCCATGTCCCAGGAACACTGTGCCAACCGTGGCAGCATTAGCACACGAGGGCAGACAAGTGACACCTGGCGAGGTCCACGGCACCAGTCCTCTGAGGTGCTTCCTGCGCGCTCCGCGCACGGCTCTAGCTGTCCCCAATCTCCTGGGTTTCCTAGTCCAGTGCCCCACCTGCCAGCACGCCTTCCTGAGTGGGAACCTGCAGGTGCTTCTACACAGTCCAGTGGAAAGGGGCAACACCGTCAGCAGCTCTGCAGCAAAGATCTGTGTGAGTGAATGCCCCAGACTCTCAATGCCACGGAGATGGGTCAGCATCGTGAGTACTGGGGTGCACAACTGAGGACCATCGGACCAAAGAGATGTCCCTTTAAGAGCACTGAGCTGGCATGCACGAGCCCATCATCCCACGGCTGGGTAGGATGCAGGCTAACAGCGCCATCACATGGTGTGGCTCGCGGGCCAGCACACCCGAGGTCCAGCAGACCAGGAGAATTAATCGTCTTCAGGATGAGTTCTGTGGTAACAAGCTTCTGTATCCTAAAACACCACCACCAGCAAAGAGGTTTTCAATTTCTTCTTTTAATCGCACACAATTTACAAACCACAAAATCCTTCCTTTTAACTCAGGTTTTAGTATAGTCTCAAGGCCATGGGACCATTACCACTATCTAATTCCAGAATGTTTCACTGCCCCCCAAAGATGCCCCGCACCCATGGAGAGAGGCTCCCTACCTCCCCCAGCCCCGAGCCACGGTCTGTTCTGTCCTCACAGACCTGGGCATCTCTGTCAAGGGACCCTTCCGGCTGCTTCCATGTGGAGCATGACTTCCAGGTTGTCAGCAGGCCTGCCTCTGCTCTTTGAAGGCCTGCCTCGCTGGGATCTGCTCATGAGCCGGTGGGTCTTGGGTTCCTTCCCGGGCTGTGGGGGTTTCACTGCTGTGATTGTTCCTGTGAGAGCTTTTGTGCGGACACTGGTCTTCCATTTTGGGGGGGCATATGCCTCAAGGGGAACTTGTGGGTCAAACAAATTCTGTGCTTGACTTTGAGGAACCTCTCCACTTTTCCAGGCGATGGCACCATTCTGTATCCCCACCAGAAATCTGGGGGCCCCTGCCTGCACCTGTTGCTGCCCTGTGCTTCACACACGGACGTCCCGGTGGGCGCAGCTGGCGCTCCTGGTTCCATTTGCATCCCTATGATGACAGATTGTGGTGACCACCTTTTAAGGCATTTGCACAGCTTCTTTGGAGAATGGTATTCAAATCTTTTGCCTATTTTTAAATTGGGGTAATTTTCTCTGTATTGTTGTGTTCTGAGAGTTCATGTGTTCCAGCCCACCAGCCCCAGAGGCAGCCCTCAGATCCTGCACAGCAGACATCCAGCACCCCACCCACACCTGCTCTGGTCCCTAAGAGGGACAGGCAGGGGTCCTCTCAGCTCACAGCAGACATTGGGGAGTGGTGTTCAACAGGCACTTCCCCAGAGATAAGTGGGACCACTGTTCTCATTATGTCATGAAGTGGAAACTGAGCCCCGAGAACTGAAGATCATGTGCTCTTCCTGTAAGCACCTCTCCACTGTGTGTGTGTGTGTACCATGTAATACACAAAGCCGTGGGCCTCTCTTTACAGGGTTGGCGCCCTGCTGGGTCCCCTCCCAGCCTGCCATCCCTCATCCCCTCCTGGCACTTCCATGACTGTCACCACCCCTGTTCCTGTAAGGGATACCTCCCCCTGCTTGTCAGCCCCAGAGCTGGGCACTCCCCTGGCTTTCATTTCCACCTACAGAAACATGCCCTCCTTCAAAGCCCTCCTGTGTGAAGATCCTTAGCCCTCGAGGCCGCTCCTCATCAGAGTCCGTGGGGGGCTTTGCTGTTAGGAGGAAAGTAAACTTCCTGTGGCCATGACCAGAACACTTTAGGAGAGCAAGGTGGCAGGCAGCCGCTCGCCCGCCCCAGCGCTCACAGCACCACTGCAGGCCTGCTTCGTTCCAGTCCGCGTGAGTGAGTGCGCTCCCAACCAGGGGCCAGGATCACACAGGAGGAGAGGGACAGGACAGGAGGGCTGGGATGGGACGGGAAGGCCGGGATGGGACTGGAGGGGACAGGAGGGAAGCGTTGGGATGGGACAAGATGGCCAGGCAGGGCTTGGGGGCCCTCAGCACAGCAAGAGAGCAGAGGCAGGAAGCCACGTTCCTCCAATCGGGCCACATCCTAACATGCAGGCTCCAAGGCCCTTTCAGGAGCATGAGCCTGGGGACCCCAGAGCTCACTTAGAAAAAGGCAGTCAGGCGGGCGTTTGGGGCCAGCTTCCGGGCGGAAAGGGAGTGGCCTCACTCCAACCCTGCAGCAGGGCCCTGCTGCCTGAATTATGGGTGATGCTTTAATTAATACGTTATACCCAACTTTAAGGAAAAGTGGCAATTTTAGACCATTGTGTTCACTCCGAGCTCAGTACAGATACAGCACACTTCTGAGACAGAAAAACAGCACATGGGCAGGAGAAAATACAGAGCAGTTTGACTCGCCCCAAAGAGACGTGAAGACATAATTTAGGGCAGAGGGGTCCTCAAGGCTCATCTGTCTAGTCCCCACCCCAGTGTCTGCAGAGAAGAGTGTAAAGCCTCCTAACCCAGTAGAGTTAAATGCTGTTCAATTTTGCTTTCCACTTGAAAGAACACAAACTCATCTAGAAACACCTATAAGCAAAGGCTTCAGCAATCCCCAAAACAAACCTGTGTATGTATAAAGGTGTTTATAAACATGAGAGATGCGTGACACGCCCTCATACAGATAAAGACCCTATTTATGGAACTACCTGTGACAGGCCCAAGGGGGCCCATGAAGAAGAGCCTAAAGCTTAGATGACCCCCAACACCAAAGAAGGGGTAGCCCACACAGCCGGCCATCCTGCGCCAGCCACTCCCAGCCCGCTCAGCCTCGCTGCCCCTTCTCCCCCAGGCCTGCCCAAGGGTCATGGTAGGTGCAGGTGAGTGCCAGGAAGCCAACATGGGACAGCACTACGGACACTAAAACCAAGTGGGCACACAGGCCTCAGAGGAGGAGGCACCGTCCAAGACTTACTACCAAGGCGTCACCCACAGAAACTGCCTTCAGGGCAGCGTGGCCCATTGAGTAGCAAAAAAAGCCTGCGGCTATTTAAGTTAATTAGATTAAATGCAATGGAAAGCTGGGTTCTTCACCTGCACTGATTGTAGTCAAGAACTTAGAAGCCAGTGGACGGGGACAACCGGCCCTTCATACCCATGTGACAAAGCCACCGATTTTTGTTTATTGCCTCCGTTAACTTTCTTCCCATCAGAACCATCAATGCTGGTACCACTAGGCTGGTACGGATGTGTCCGGAAAACCCTCCCTCACCTGCGGAGCACCCAACCCAGGGCAGAGCCGCTCCACCCAGGCTGAAGTTCCAGAAAACTACAAACATCAAACCCCCGGCCCCTCCCTCCACAACTTTTAAAAATCCCTGAAAATTCAGGATAATGGCCAGAGCAACTGGGGCTCCTTGAGGCCCAGGCCGGGTCTGCCTCCAGAGGCACCTGCTGGCGTGCAGTGTTAGCTGGCCCCTCCCCACACCTGACGACAGAAGTGCTCGTCCCCCCTCCATGCCTCGAGGTCCCAGAAACCGGAGAGCAGCCCCATGTGGGAACGGGTGGGCCAGGGCTCCTGGGGAGCGGCCTCTGCCATGATCCCGCCGCTGGGCTGGCTACAGCCACGCATGTTCTGCAGCCCTGACGGCCCTGTGAAGACAGCACCATGGCTAGTTTCTGGGACTGACTTGTCACACTTTCTATTCAATATCGAGAAGGAAAGCATCGAGAGGTTCTAGCAGGAAATTTTCCTACAATCTGTCACATGGAGATAGTAGAAACGTAACCAGGATGTTGACAAGATCCATGCAAAGGAACAGATGGTCCGCTTTCTGGCGTTTCAGGGACATTGTAAAATTCTTCCCAAGTAAAAGTGTTGTTTATGCTTTCACTGTGCAAACGGAAGGGAGAGTCCCTCCTAATGCTGATATGTTAAGTACTTAAGTATTCTGATGTTCTATGTATATTAAGCATTCAAAAACAACTCATCACACTTGGCCTCCTTCATTCCTTAACGTGATTTTGAAAGAGGTGACAAAGCGCCTGGGTCAGCCCGTCTGGGTCCCTGGCCTCTAGAGTGGACGACGGTCTTGGTGGTGCCATGCAGCTGTCGCCACAGCCGCCAAACACACAGCCATCACACGGGAAGCCACGTTCCCTATTTTACTGTTGGTGTGCAGGGCCTCCAACACAGAGCTAGGACTGTTTTCAAAGGGTTGGTGCTCGAAAGCCCTCGGCCCAGTTCCCATCCCCTAAGCTAAGGGCCCGTGAAGAGCCTGGCCAGGGTCTCCCTCCACCGGAGCAGCCAGGCCCAGGCCATCGAGGCTCCTTGGGGGAATCTGGGACGGGCATCAGGAACTGTGAATGGCTACCCTCCTTCTCCCGAGCCCGACACCCTGCTCCTGGCTCTGCGTGGAAGCCAGGCAAAGCCAGCCGGACACACAGGCCATTTGCAGGAGGCCCCGTGCAGAAGCTGTGCCTTGTGTGTTCATGACAGGAACCTAACATGCACAGATTTGTGTACCCTTCTCACAATGCAAGTGCCACCAACTTTCACCCAGAACCCCAGACACAACCACTCACTACTGCAGTGCACATCTGGATCCCCTCGTGCAAAAGCCTGGTTTTTCCAGAAGGCTGCAAAGTTCAGTAAGTCTGCCTGATTCACTTACAATGCACACCAAAGCCCAGGCCACCGCTTCTGCCCATTCATCCATGGGTGTGCCTCTCCAATGACGGATGCAAACATGAGAGAGCACACCTGCAAACACAGGGCCACTCCCATCACTCCTCTTCCCAGAAAGTCTTGTGTCACAGGCAGGACTCGGAGCACCCAGGATAGGGAGCACCCAGGACGGGGAGCACCCGGGATGGGGAGCACCCGGGATGGGGAGCACCCAGGACAGGGAGCACCCAGGACGGGGAGCACCCGGGATGGGGAGCACCCGGGATGGGGAGCACCCAGGACACGGAGCACCCAGGACGGGGAGCACCCGGGCCACGGGGCACGAGGGACAGGGGACAGAGATGCAGCAGACTCTGAAAGGGCTCATGGCCGGGTTTCCCACTGGCTCCCCTGCATGCCCTCTGCTGTCTCAAGTCCTGGGCCCCACACCAGTCAAGCCCCGACGTCCTCCCCCACAACCTCCCCCGAGACGGTCCTACCACCAGCAGGCCCAGGGAACCTCAACTTGTCTGGCACAAACCACCTCAGGGAAAACCCGGTGCCTCCAGTCCCCCTGCCCTCGGCCTGTGCTCAGACCCAGCGCCCCCAGCTGAACCCATGCCGCCTTCACCAGGAACAGTTACTGTAGCCAGCAGGACACACAAGCCCCCCGGAACAAGGCCTAGTGAGTCATTTCAGGCCAACACCCTTGTCACACCACCAGGTCAGCATCAGCTCCGCAACTTCCCAGACCCACCAG
Organism: Smutsia gigantea; assembly: GCA_032199065.1. Taxonomy (NCBI): domain Eukaryota; kingdom Metazoa; phylum Chordata; class Mammalia; order Pholidota; family Manidae; genus Smutsia; species Smutsia gigantea. The sequence continues at coordinate 304,471 of JAVSCE010013915.1, forward strand.
GTGCCAGCTGCAACTCCCAGCAGCCTGAGGGTCAGTTCTCTCCCCGACCGGCCATGTTCACCTCTTCCTCAGGGTCCATGTATTAGCCAGATCACGTCAGACCCCCTTTAAGCCCCTTCAGGCTTAACCTGACTGTAAGACAGAGTCTGAGATCCTATGTGGCCAGGAGCCAGCCTCACGACAACCCCTGGGCCCCACTGCCTGGTCGTCACGATCCAGGCTGGTGCTCTGTACGCCAAGGCAGGATGGCTGCATGGCCAGCGACACAGGACAGAAGTGGTGGCACGTGGCCCCAAGACCAGGTTCTCCCACCTCCAGCTCTGGTGGAAGCCAGCTGCCCGAGGTCAAGGACACGCCAGCAGTCCTAGCCGAGCTCCTGCCAGCAGTCGCATGAGGTGGTGTCCTGGAAGCCAGCCAGCGGGAACGTGCAGCCTGGCTGGCACCGCGAGCCAGAGCCACAGGCACAGCTACCGCGCCCATGACTGCAGAACTGCAACCATAAAAGTTGGTTTTAGGCCACTAAGCTTCAGGTGACTTGTTACAAAGCACAGATGGTAGGTCACACAGCCACAGGCTCACCCAGAGCTGCTCACAGAGCGCTCCATGCCACTGAGTCCTCTCAGGACCTCCCTGGCACCCAATTCCCTGTTCTCACAAGATATTTAATAAAGAGAAAATACAATGTAATGAAGTGAAAGTGCAGTGTGCAAAGTGCGTATTACCTGACACAGGCAGGTGTGTGCGTGAACTCACCAAGTGGCAATTACATTCGGTGCCACGCTACCTGGATGGGGGCCCCTACCCATCCCCACGGCCATGCACACCAGCTGTACCCTCCCTACCACGTTCCTGCATTCAGCAGTGACTGACAATAGATATTTGTTAAACCAAGACTTGTCTACAGATAAGTCTGATACTTGTTATTAAACATGATTCTGGAACTTTTACAGAGAGCTTATAATTAGACATTTCCCTTGTTCATCCTTTAGTGTTTCTACGTGTTTGGTAGAAGAGTCACCAAAAACACCAGCGGACTCAGGCCAAGAGACCTGAACAACTGGAGCTGACAAGATGCAGCTCGAGCTGTGCAGCAAGTGACACTGACTGTGATGTGCCCCACCTTTGTATGCAGGTTAAAATAAAAAGATGCAAAGGCAGCTCATGTTCTATGTCAACTCTTTGTATTTCTGTAGTAACCAGGCCCTTGCCTCCCTTTTCCCAGCCAAGAGCTTAAAAGGGTAGCTGGAGAGCATCCAGACTGGGCCCTCTGTCACAGTAGAGGACAGGGAGAGGGAAGAGACAGAGGGACAGAGAGACAGACACAGAGACAGAGGAACAGAAATAGAAGGACAGAGGGACAGACACAGGGACACAGACAGGGAAGAGGGAGGGAGGGGTATCCTGGGGTGCATGGGTGGAGAGGTGCACTCCCTGGTGACAATGAAGGACCAGCAGCCATGCACGAACACAGTGCAGGGCATGTACCCCAAAGCATGACCACAGGAGTGCAGGATGTGCACCCCAAAGCACAACCACGGTGTAGGACATGCACCCCCAAGCATGGCCACAGTGCAGGGCGTGCACCCCAAAGCACAACCACAGTGCAGGATGTGCACCCAAAAGTACGCCTATGAGGCCCAGGACAGTCATCCCACAATGTGCCACTTTGGCACCTTGATCACTCAGAGCTGAAGGCCCATAAGAAACAGTAGACTAGGGAGAGGCTTCATCCAGACTCTGCTCATCTGCCTTGACACAGAGCCTCCAGGGGCCGTGGGTGTCAGGGCCCCTCCCTGGGGGTCTCACCAAGCAGGAAGCCTGACTGTTGCCCCAGGAGGGGCCTAGAAGTGGACCCCACACCAGACAGATGGTCACAAGCTGTCACACCTGTCTGTCCTGAGGACCCATCCTCTTCTGTAAAACCACCTACTCTCCCCGAGAGGCCCCCCTCCCCTTTAGGATGGTGGGTAAGCCTGAATCCAGGCCACCAGGCTCATTGCCCAGGCCACCCCTGTGTGCATGTGAGATGACATGCAATGCATTTGTTCAAACCACTCAGTGGCTGGAACTGGAAACAAAACTAAACCCCAGTGACAGACCAGTCCATGAATGCTGACCCCCAAGGGAGAGCAGCCACTGTGAGCTCTGGGCCAGCGGGGCAGCTCTGGGTCATCTGCTGTCAGGCGTGTAGGCCTCTCAGTGGCCTCCGCCAGCCCTGAGCCCCAGTCTCCTCACTGAGCACGCTGTTTCTTCACCTCTGACTCAGGCTGGTTGCAAAGCAAACTTTTTCCTCTGCTGTAAACTCAATTAACACTTGAAAACCCACTGACTTCGCAAACAACCAGATTATTTATGGAAATATCAATGACCACACAGTCCCATCCATGACAAACCACTCTGGCTGGGCGACTCCTTCTTTCTGGAAATGCATGACAAGGAGGTGGCTATGCCACTCCACAGGGCTGGCTGTTACTTGGCAGTGCGCTCATGTGTGTGCATACTTAGGGCTGTAAGGAACTCTCCTTCCCAGGTCTCCAGTTTCCACAGCCCCTGAATGTTAAGTGAGAAACAAGGTAAGAGGGTTTGTATGAACAGTTTGCAGACTTCTTCCTGAGAACGAATGTATCCCAAACCATTTTCTCTTGCTTCCACCAGTTTTTCCTATTTTCATCAATAAACAGTCCACTCTGGAATATTCTAGAAACTGAGAAATACATTGGAAGGGTGACTATATTTATGACAGACCAGAAGCTTTCTACTCTCAGGGAAGAACTAGCAGTGGAGGAGAAGGAAAACTCCCTTTACGAAACTTAAAAAGCCCAGGTGCTTGGAAAGAACAGATGTGGTTGGAGCCCCTGAGACTGCCTGGGCACCTCCAACCCCTGTTATTCCAGGGCTACCCCACAGGTGGCCCTGCTCACGCCTATGGTCATCAAGTCTGCTCTGGGCTTTCCCTCTCCCCATCCAGGTGAGCATGACATACTCAAGACTAGAAGCTGTGCCTACTTTCCTGTCTGTTCCTTAGAGAGAATACTCACACTTTCAAACTGTCCTGAACTCTACAATCCCTCCTGCTGATAGTAGCATATTGCACCCACCATGAAATAAAAGTAACAGAATTCACAAAACTGGTTCAGGTCAGTCTCCAAGAGAAAGTGACAGTACAAGGAGGTTAAAACTGACCTTCTCAGAATTAAGTTAAGGGTCAGCCTGCTTTCCGTGCCTGTACAGACCACCAGCCAGAAACACTTCCTACATTTTTAAATGGTGGAAAGAATCAAAAGAATAATATTTTGTGATATTAAAGTCATATGAAATTCAAACCTCGCTGTATAAATAGAGTTCACAGGAACAGGCCACCCTTCACTCAGGGCCGTGTTCTCTCTGCTGTGGAGAGCTGAGTAGTGGTGACAAACCCCAAGGGCCTTGCTGTTTCCCAGGGAGGCCTGGTGTCCTGGGAGCGAGGCACTTTATCATCTGTCAAAGCGAAACAAGAGAAAAGTGGACTCAGACGCCCCACTTTGAAGCAGCAGCACGTGGAGGGCAAACCACGGTGCAGAGACTGGCTGTGCTGAGGGGTGTGGTGTGTGCCATGTGCAAGGCGAGCGCTCTCCAGAGCATCTCCAACTCACAGGAAAGACACGAACATTAGGAAACTTAAAACCTAACATTCCATCACAGCAGCATTTCACGACAATGGGACCAGCACTGCAGGGCTTCTCAGGCACATAGGTGTCAGCCAGGGTGGGCTTTGCCACGAGTGACTTGTATCTGACAACAGGTGACAGCGTCCAGAGGAAATAAGCCTCTGGGTGAAAACTCGGAGCGAGGACACCAACATCCATAGTCAATTAGGAAGCAAAGCAAATTACGTGGGTTCCCTGGCTGGCTCCTGACCACTGACCGTGGCACACGGTTTCTTTATTCATCGGGGGTCAGCGCTGAGCTTGAAGTGAGTGACGACTCAGCCTGTGAGGAGTCTGGGGGGACCCACCGCTGAGGAGAACATTTCAGTGCTGGCCAGAGGGCAGTAACCTGAGGTTCTGCCAGGCCTGCAGGCTGCCCTGCTGACAGAGCTCCTGCAAAGGGAGGAACAGCAGGAAATTAACCCCTCTGCCTCTTAGTCCAAGTGCTTCCTAAACCAGCAGAATGTTGCTGGCAAGATCATCTTCAGCTTGGCTTACAGGCCTCGAGCACGGGTGTGACACGGAGAAAAGAGGTTGTGGTGCAGGCTCAGAGCTTGGTCTGGGGCCAGCTTTACCCCGCAGGTGTCTTGGGGCCAGGGAGGACTGAAGACGAGGAGCCCAGAGCGATGGCCCCGTGGTGAGCCAATGTGGTGGGAGGATAACAGCAGGTCATCACAGCTTTGGGCCACCAGAGCCTTTCAGGGAGGCGAGGGGACGTGTGGGCACAAGCTAACAGCCTGCCTACCGCCTGGAGGGTGGCAGTCCTGGCTGTGCAAACCACCTAAACGACATCCACATTCACATGGCGGACAGCAAAGGGCAGGGCCTTCTAGATGTTTTCAGAATCCTAAGCATAAGAATAGCAAGTCCACTCTGAAATCAGAGCTCAAGACCTAACTGACGAAGAAAGCACATTTTTTAACACATCTCACAGATCCAGTGGGAGCAGGGAGATAAGCCAATCACACAGGATCCATGGACCGAACGGGCTAAATCATGCCCAGCACTGTGCATTTAGGGGAAAGATGAGGCTCCTCTCTGATCCAGACAGAGGGTCTGTGGAAGGTCCCTGCAATGTCACACGGCTGTGCTCCGGAGAAGTGGCAACGCAGTGACACCAAGGTGCCTCCCACACCTGCCTGGGCCTGGCAGCTGGGCACTTCACAGCTGTGTGAGAGGGAAGAGGGGTCCTGGAGGAGACTGTGAAGCCTCAGCCCCCAGGTGAGTGCTTCTCAGCTGAAGCAGTAAAGCAGGACTCCAGCTGCTGCTGAAGCTAAAGACGAAACTTGTAATATGCAGTCTCGGCCCACAAATGGCCCCTGAGGGCAATCCCGTGAGCCAGAAATGATTTTCCCATTTTTTAAGGGTTTAAAAAAAGAAAAAACATAGAACATGTCACAGTGACCTATGTGGCTGGCAAAGTGCAAACACGTGCTCTCTGGCCCTTCACAGGAAGCTTGCCAGCCCAGCTACAGCCAGTATTTCCACAACAAAGTCACCAATGCTTTCATGCTAACACGCCCGACCATCTGGCTGGAGAAGATGCTGCTGAGACCCTCAATGGAGATATACCGCCAAGAACTTAAAGCAGATTTGGTTTTTGTGAAAGCCCCAACAAGGGAGGCAATTCAGCAAGAAGTCGTATGAGTGGGGACACATGACAAGGAGTGTGAGCGATGGGTTCACTGGCAACTGCTCTGTGACAATAAACCAACTCATGAGTCTAACACAAAACATCAACCCGCAGCACGCTGTGGTCTCTCCCAGCAATGAGCTAACGATACAGACCCATCTGAATGCCTGGCACATTTATTTGGGCTTCGCTGTAAAGGGAACAGACTTGTCAGCTGAGGCTTTAAAAGACTAAGCCATTGTCCCGTGAACTGGTGGTTGACACACAGACCACCGTCCGCCTGGGACAGGCCAGTGGGAAGCTGTGTGAAGAGGTGTCTGGAGGTGTTGCTCCAGACACAGGGCTTAGGAGGAGAGACTACAGAGACAGAAAGGTACCCCTGGCGGACTAGCATGCTTACGACAGCACCGTCTCCATGGTGGACATTTTGGAGCAACAGGCTTCCCTCCACATCTTCAGTTCCTGCATCTGAGTCAAGTTGACGGCCAGAAGTCCTGCTTTTTCTGGCATCCAAACCCTCTCTGCATTGCCTCTACCTTAACCTATGTTTTTGAACCTGATCAGCTCATCCCTGAATGATTTTGATAGCCTCTGGGCTCAACTGACTGGGCACACCACAGACCCGGGAAGACCGGGCACCACTGAGTCCAGCCCTGGCTACCCGGTGAGTGCAGGCTGCTTCCCCACTGCACAGCCCTGCCCTAGTCCAGCCAGCTGTGCCACAGAGAGCTGCTGCTACTGCACCAGTGAGCTGCCATGAGGGGGAAAGCACTGTTCTTCCCTCATTCCATCTTGACAAACCCCTACTGTGTGTTCACTAGGCCCCATGTGCAGTTGAGGAGGCTGAGGTTTGGACGGAAGTGCCCCATCCACAGTGACTCTCGGGAAAGCCCAGAGAAGACCCTTCTGACACCAAGGCCTGCATGGGCTACTGCCCCGTGTCTGTGCGTTCTGAGCCCACCCTCCAGCCATCCCAAACAAGCTGGCCTTCCCGTTTCCCTCCCTTCTCTGCATCCCACAGCCACACACCAAGCGTCCCTGAATCAGCCCTCTGCATCCCCTACAAGGCCCCTCTCCAACTCAGCACATGGATGCCCAGATACTCCTGTGCAGCGCCATCCAGCTGCCGGGACTGGCTCCACAGGTCCGCACCTGCACAGGACACTGCCACGCACAAGCTCAGCAGCCTATTAATTGTTGAATTAACATCAGCAGAATATTCCCATTCACAGAAAGTGATCACAAGGGATTCGGCAGTAACAAAAAATGGCTTCATTAGTCATTTAAAATTATATTTACTGCATTGTAATAAAACCATACTATCCCTAATTTAGCTTCATTCGGTAAGAGGCTGTTACTTTTTCACTACAAAGCATCTGTCAAAACTCCAGCTCACAGAGGCCTCACACCCCAGCCTAGAGCTGCCACATGGGTGCAACAGCCCCACAAAACAGCAGGATTTTCTCCACCAGCAACTGAAGAACCAGAAACCGGCTGGTCACTCTGTAGAGCAACACAGATACATCGTCAATCCTGTGTTTCCATGAAGGAGACTCAGCCAAGCTGTGGAGAGTCAGCAGATGAGAAGAATCCAAAGGGCACAGGGCTCTCCTTTCCAGTTGGACACCACGAATGACAAGGGCTCACACAAGAGTCTGTTTCATGGAGCTCGGCCCACATGGTACACCCAACAGGCACTGAGCAAGGGGACCCCCGCATGCCAGCCTGCACCCCATGCCACCTCGTCTGGTAGGGCAGGCTCCCCAGTGGCCAGTCATCCCCCACGAAGTCACTCACTCTCCCCTCCCACCCCTCCTTTTCGTTTGCCTTTCTGCCTCAAGGAGTCTAGGGACATTTTTCAGCAGGTAGAAAAACTTGACACTTTTCTTATACCAAGTCATGTTACGACGCATTTCACCGACTAGAGGGTCAGTGCCAAGTACAACTGAGTACTCACAGCAAAAAAGAAAATCATTCCTTTCATGAAGACTATTCCTCTTTATTTACATATACATGTCTAAAACTTAAGCTAATGGAATGTTCATTTTACATAAAGTTTCCGCAAAATCCTAGCACATTTTTAGCAAGATAAACTCTATTGTTATCTTCCCATAACTAAATAACCAAGAAGAAATAGGGAACTGAATAACTATGGTTTGTTAAAAATAACTACTTGGTTGTTTATGTACACGTAAATTAAAGGAGAAGACTCAGTAGGGCATGCTTTGGAAACTGATGTTTCAAATCATGTTAACAGTGAAATGGAAAACAATTCCTCAGGTGATAGCCCCATATGGCACGTGACGAACCAAACTCAAGCTGGTTCACTGAGAAAAAAAGGCCATCTATAATCCAGGGGAGGACAGCTGACATTTGTTTCACCTTCTTGATGGAAATGCAACACATATTCAAGACACGCTAATTTAAAAAAATCTGCCCCAACACAAACATTACCAAGCTCTTACTAACACACACATAAAACCTGGAGTAACCACAGCAGCTTTCATGCAGGCTCTCAAAATCACACGCACGGTCTGTGTAAGTGTTTCTGGACACCGGAAGCCAGCTACCTTGAAGCTGCTGCGACACAAGGGGTCCCAGCCTCTCTCAGTTCAGTGCTTTGTACATGCAAAGTCTGCTACTGAAACTTATTTGGTTTAATATGATATCATTTGCCACAGGAGAGACTTATTTAATTCAACATGCCAACTCTCTTTTCACAGCACAGTGGGAATGGCTTCCACAGACGGAAAAGGAGGGAGGGCCAGGACAGACCTGGTTTGACGCAGCCGCTCAGAACCAATGGTACCCATCCGCTCACAAGCCCTGGCTGAACGATGCGAGGACTCAGTGAGGGCTCACTCCACCCAATGTGGCACGCTCTCAACTTCTATTGTAAAGAACTCCAGAGCAGGGCGCTACAAACGCTGACCTGAAACTCACAGGATGAAGTTTATCATATGTACAATTCATTAGTTACACATAAAACATCAATTAACAGGCTCCTTTGTGATTGCTTTATAAAAATAAACTTCTCGTTTGAGGGTCACACATTATTAGTGGATGTTTTCAAGTACCAGCAATAACTAGTTCTCACTGCAAACTTCTTTTGGTGGCCAAGCAGCCTTGTTTAAAGGAAGGGAATGTAAGTTTTATGCTATATGTCCTTTACCACAAGGAATGGAAGGAACCAGGGGCCCAGCAGAGACTTGTGCTCAGACCCTCCAGGCCCATCTCTCCGGCATCTAAACACTGGGTGCTTTAAGGGATCCGGATCCTAGAGCACCAAGGGCCTCAGGAGGCCAGCGCTTGTCCCTGTGCGGTCCCTGTGCCAGCACACCCCGCTCATCAGAAGCCAGAGAACGGCCCTGAAGCCTGGGCAGGGCGGGGCCCACATGTGTACAGCACACTGCCTGCAGGAAGGCCAATCCACAGCAGGGTGCAAAGAGCAGCTGTCACGCTGGGCAAGGGTGTACTTGTCCTCTGTACCCAGAAGCCCTGCCACAAGAGGCAATGCCTTCTCCAGGCTCGGGGAGGCACCTGGCGTTTGCCCTCCATCCTGACCGCAGACGCTGCACTGCCACCAGCAGGCTCTCCACCCAAACTCAGTTCAGGGGTAGAAACGCACCAACTCCCAGGGCTGTTTTCAGAAACATGTGCCAGGGAAGTGCCACCTTCTCTGAGCCAACCCTCCCTGCCCAGTGAGCATCGAGCCAGCACTTCATCAGCCGGCATTAGACCCAGTGACTCCGGTCTCCGTGGTGTCAAGCATGCCCCTTCCCACTCAGATGCCGTTTCAGGACGCAAGATGTGCTCACTCACTGACATTGGCTGGGACGACTTAAGAATGACATGTGTCTAATACAAAAGTCATGCAGACTGTTAAACTGGTGTGTACACTTGTATTGGCCAGTATTCCATGAACCACGCAGTTCTTTCCCAAAGCACCAGCTGGCAGCGCTCCACACGTGTCATAACCAACAAACACGTGTGGAACAGCTCCACTCCATCCCTGGCATATGCTCCACAGTGAAGGTAGCTTTCATTCCTAATTATGACCATGTTGTAAATGCTGATTCTCCACAGACTAAGTCACATTTTAGTATTAACTGTACTTAACCACAATTGACCTTTGACAGTTGTTTATCCGTGCCTATAAATGTGAAGCATGGCCGCAACTGTCCACCCCCTCTACCCCCTCAAAGCCTATTTCTCGTCCGCAGATTCTCATATGGCTCATAAGGCTGCTCTGTGGATTATTTCAGCCAGAACATAAGTCACTCAGCACAAGGCTCAGCCTATGGTAAGGAACTAGATAAATGCTTATTTCTGTCACTTTCGCTATCCCCAGTTAATCAAACCAGATGCTATTATTGAGGCTAAATAACAAATACATTAGAGTAGAGATTGACCTCCAGTTAATGTCCACCTTCCATTTAATTAGTTAAAACATTAACTGGTATTTGACCTACATATTTTTTGTTCATTAGGAATTTATATATGCATCTGATATTGCTCAAAATGTTTAGATTTGAACCAATCACCCTGCATCTGAAATGTACCTATCAGCAAAAGATAAAATGCTTACATTTCATAAACAAGCAAATTCCAGTAAGCATACACCCTGAGGTATTTAATAATTCTCTGACAACGTAAAATTGAAACATCTTTTGACATATTACATGCCTAACAAGAAGAGCCCCCAGTTCAATGAATAAATCACTAGGTTTAGAACACACAAATGTTATTTATCCCTAATTTACCAGTGATTAGCAATGATTTATTTTTTAAGGTCGAAAAAGAAAAGCATCGGGATTTTAAGTAGGAATGAATAAAGGCCATCGCAAATCTGAAAAGCTTATCACATTGACGGCAGCTGTGTTCTCTGCCCACAGCCGTCTGTGCACCTGTGTCGCACACAGCATCACACTAGCTGTAACTGTGTGTTTTCTGAGTGTGCTGAGAGCTTCCCAGATTAAAGAACTGTGGATTCATCTTCGTATCCTGGGAAGCTGACACCACGCTTGGCACATGGTAAGAACTCAGTGAACATTTGTAAAGGAATAAATAGCCAAAAGAAGGGTGTGTCGCCCTGTCATCAGCCTGGACTTTACTTTAGTCTAACTAGGGTAAGATCTCCTTTGTGTGGGAAGTTAAATAACCAGAATGACAAAATAGTGTGTGAACACACACAAGAAATTTATAGTGGTGTAGTAAGGTGAACTTGGCTCATACTAAATCCAAAGTTTTTTTTAACTTTTGAAGAAAGCACTGAAAAAGCATATTTTTAAAAGTTGCAAACAACTTGTTTCTCCAAAACTTGAACCTGAATTTCACCTGAGACAACCTTTCCTTTTGTTCCAAAAAACCCAGAACATTCTAGCAACTGTCCACCAAAAGTGAAATTCCCAAAGAAATGGCAAACTGAAATTACTTATTTAAAATTCCAGAATGAAAAGTAATCTAAGATTTGAGGCATTTTACTCTCAAATCCAAAATTTGGACATGTTTTTCACAAAGGTCAAATTTTTACTTAAAACTTAAAACGCTTTATTTTTATTTCTTATTAAATGCACTTTACACTTCTCTCATCTTAAATGTCCTTCTTCTTATCCTTCCAACTAATACCTAAAAATGAGTTTGTGTGTCATTTCCAACTTTAAAGAGTGATATTGTGTTTATTTTTAACTGTCCATATTATCAACATCAGAGGGATTCTGCTACATAGAGATAATACACCACAGTCATTACTCTGGACAAAGAAAGATAAGCAGTAGGACGATGAACACACATTTACCAATAGCAGCAACTCCCAATTTATTGAGTTAAATGGTAAGAAACAAAGATTCTTATATGGAAGTAAAGGAAAACAAGACAGTGGACATAATGCTAATTTTACTTTAAATCTTCTTTCTTTCCACGAATCACCTTGTCACTATTAAATCTCAGTTTTCTCATCCTGGGACAAAACTGATTTCAAAGAGCTGTTAGGATGATTAAGTGAACACACACATCACAGAGATGAATGGTTCCTGCATAATAGCAAACAAAGGTCTAAGCTTCATGTACATGTAGGAAAGAACCACTTCTCCCACCTAGATTCTCCCCATGCTGGAGCCTAATTCCTGGGCACAGACACATGTATCCATGTGGCACATATCTGTACAGTATATAGACATACTTGGTGTATACAGTGCCCACAAATATATATACATAGCACATACACATATGATGTATATGGATCTGTATAATATACATACATATGTCCATACAGTGTATATACAGCATCCATATATACATGTGTAATGTATATACAGTGTTTTCACATTTATAGGATATGTAGATAATGTTCATACACATTTACACACAGTGTGAATGTGTATATAAGGTATGTACATATGAATTCATGTAGTATGTATGTATATAAGTCCACATGGTATGTGTATATGTAATATATACACATGTACTATTTGTACATATAGCATATATAATAAAGTATACATATTATAGCATACATAGTGTATGTACAGGGAATGTGCATACCTATACATATCCCACACACAAAATATATGCATGATATATATACACACAATGTACAAACATATAGTAAATGTGTGATGTACAGGTATAGTGTATATGCACACAATGTACACATACACATATATACATACATAGAGCATGCATACATATATTTACAATGGTACCTATACATATAAATACATGTGGTGCATATACACACATACAGTGTATAGGTATATATAATATATACACATGCATATATACATACACATGTGTGCCCCATATATAATGTATACACATACATGTAATGTAGACAACTACATATGTACTACATATATGCTATATATGAATGCATACAATGTATACACTTATAGTTTACATGTGGCATATGTGCATACAAAGTAGTGTACACACATTTACAATGTACATACAGTGTATATGCAGAAAATATACACATATTTGGTGTACATAAACACATATATATAATGTACATATGGTATACATGCATCCACAATGTCCACAAATATACGTGTACATATGCATATTTACAATGTCCGTACAGCATATATGCATATAATGTGCACACATATAGTGTACATCACATGTACAGTGTACTTACTGTATATATTCATGCATACAATGTACACATATAGTGTCCATACACACGTGTACAAAGTACATCTGGAGTATATGCACACATGTGCACATACACACCTGTACATGCACAGAGACCCTGAAAGGGCCTTGCAAAACACTGCCCCATATCACTCTGACAAAGTACTGCCACTTACACACAAGTGATTTGTTTTTTCAAACTAGAACTCATCATTAAAAAAAATAATTTTAATGAATATAGCTAGTGACAAATACCATGAAAAATATAAGGCCACCTTCTCTTAGAGGTCTGGCCTGACAATAAAGCTTGGTTGTTTCCCAGTGTGTGTATATAACAGCCAATTAACAATTAAGTTTTCTTTTAAAAAATTAGAAAGAAACATATCCTCAGTATTTTAGCCTGTGGAACAAAAAGCCTCTTAAAGTTCCTACTGAACTTTCTGGTTCAGATTCTTCTCTGAAATTATTCTTAATCTTCTGCTGAAATAGACGTCCCAGGAAGACCCTTTGAATCGGCCACCAGCAGCCACATCTACAGATCACAGTCCAGTCACCAATCAATACAACTTTTCTGATAAGATCTGTGCTATTCTATTTACAGTTTCTTTTTTCTTGAATTAGGCTGGAAAAAAATAGCCTATGTGTTTACATTCCTAAAAAGTTTTTTAAAGTTCTAAATGAAAGACTGCTGCATGTCAACAGCATGTACATCAATACAAATTTCACTACAAATCAACACACAAACAACTGGATGCACAGTCTTCTCCAAGCAAAAACAAGTTTCTGGGAATACAGAACTCAAGGAAATTTACCTACAGAAAACCAAACTGCTACATAAAACCAACTGTACATCAAAGCTGCCAGTCAAAAATGGACTTCGAGATTTTTTTTTAAGATTTTTTTCTCCACAATGCTTAGATGCCTAGGGAGAAAATCATGAATGAAAATACCAGTATCCAGAAGATTTATACAAAATGATTTCAATGTCTTTTTGATGAAGTTAAATAAAACTGGATCCTTTCAGCAGCAGACAGCTTTGTGAAATGGAATTAATAACCAAGAGGCAATAGGGAATGGAACAGTGAGGTTGCATGCAGGATGCAAGCAGCAAGCAGGCGGGGACACCGTGCTCCTTACACTCTGGGTCCGGTGCTTCTCCCCAGGCCCCTCGACACTGCAGGAGAGGAGACCCCCTGCACAGAAGCCCCCAGTTGCCCACCTACATCATCTGATCCTCACCCATATAGCACCCAAGTGCAGTCTTGGCCTAAAACCTAACATCTCAGCACACCCTGGGTTACAGGAGAAGCTCCTAGGAAGCAGCCCAGACTCAGTTCTCTAAGGAGATACACATAAGTCCAACACACCATGACCCACACAAGGCATTATCTGTTACCTGCCTGCTTGGAAAGAAATCTGAGGCCACATTCTCTATCTAGGCAATTCTTTTTGGACCTAATCCAGTTCAAATAAATATAGAAAGTCCCCTTTTAGAGAGATTAAAGAAGGCGGCGTGAGAGGTGAGACACAGGCTTCCTCCTAAAACCACATATAATATGAAAATATAATTAATAAAACTAATCCTGAAAGAGCAACAGGAAAGAGGACTGCGCCAGACTGCATACACCTGGAGAAAAGAGCAGATCTCACAGAAAAGGGTAAAGTACCAAAGCTGTGGCTAGGCAGGATCGAAGCCGTTCCCCCACCCCAGCTCACCAGCGGGAGGAAGAGAAATGGAGCAGGGAGGGAGTGGTGGCCTGGGAATGCTGAATACCTAACTCCGGAGATCTGCTCTGGGAGCACAAACCTACATTTCATGGTGCTTGCATGATACTCCCGTGATTACAGGGTTGGAAAGCTAAGACAGGTAGAATTCCTGGAGAGACTGAGATTCCAGCTGCTTCTGGAAAGCAGGGATCCATATCCGGCTGCTCTGGGACAAAAGAAAGGTGGGCAGTCTGAGAGACTTCCTAACAAGGAAGCCCTTAGCAAGAGGGCTGCTAAAGGGGCAAGGATTGCACAGAGCTTACTGCTTAGGAGACAGGACAGGTAGACAAAATTGTCCGGGTGCACTCTGCCCAGCAGGTTGGGAGCTTTCCTATATAGACTCTCATATTTAAGGAGGAAAAAGAAATCTTCCTCCTTAGATGATCTTCAGATGCTCCAGCTCCCTGGCTGGCCACACAGCTCCAAGGACCCCCTCCGTGACACGCAGACTATGGAGCCTTTCTCCCAGCCAGCCCCACCTGGCTCGCAAACTGGCAAACCCTACCCTAGTGTTAGCCCAACCAGAGGGAAGATTTGTCCATAGCAACAACAAATGCAAAGCATAGAGGCTTATAGCTGTGTGCTCGGTCCACTGGTTCAGGCAGTGGAGACAGGCATAGCAGCCAGGAAGCAGGAAACAGCTCTTTCCTCCCCCCAGGCACCAATACCACTCTCCTGCAACCCCCAATGTTGCTTCAGGGGCTGAGCAGCTCCAGGGAGTAGAGCTTCTGGGCACTACAGGGTGCCATATACAAATATGAAACACCAAAGGAACCTGGTTCAGAGTAAAATCATTAATACAACTCCTGAGAAAGATTTAAATGACATCAACCTCATGACTCTTCCTGAAAGGGAGTTCAAAATAAAAATCATTAACATGCTCATGGAGGTACAGAAAGATATTCAAGAACTCACGAATGAATTCCGGTTGGAGATCCAATTGTTGAAGAGCACAATGGAGGGTATTAAAAGCAGATTTGATACGGTGGAGGAGATGATAAATGAAATAGAAACTAGAGAAGACGAATACAAAGAAGCTGAGGCACAGAGAGAAAAAAGGATCTCTAAGAATGAAAGAATATTGAGAGAACTGTGTGACCCATCGAAACGGAGCAATATTCGCATTACAGGGGTACCAGAAGAAGAAGAGAGAGAAAAAGGGATAGAAAGTGTCTTTGAGGAGGTTAATTGCTGAAAACGTCCCCAATCTGGGGGAGGAGATAGTCTCTCAGGCCATGGAGATGCACAGATCTCCCAACACAAGGGACCCAAGGAAGACAACACGAAGACATATACTAATTAAAATAGCAAAGATCAAGGATAAGGACAGACTATTAAAAGCAGCCAGAGAGAGAAATAAGATCACATACAAAGGAAAACCCATCAGGCTATCATCAGACTTCTCAACAGAAACCTTAACGGCCAGAAGGGAGTGGCATGATGTATTTAATGCAATGAAGCAGAAGGGCCTTGAACCAAGATTTCTTTATCTGGCAAGATTATCATTTAAATTTGAAGGAGGGATGAAACAATTTCCAGATAAGCAAAAACTGAGAGAATTTACCTCCCACAAACCATCTCTACAGTGTATTTTGGAGGGACTGCTATAGATGGAAGTGTTCCTAAGGTTTAACAGCTGTCACGAGAGGTAATAAAACCACAGTAAAGAAAGTAGAACAGCTAATTACTAAGCAAATGCAAAATTAAATTAACTATCCCCAAAGTCAATTAAGGGATAGACAAAGAATACAGAATATGATACCTAACATATAAAGAATGGAGGAGGATGAAAAAACAAGAACCTTTAGATTGTATTTGTAACTGTATATTGAGTTAAGTTAGACTCTCAGATAGTAAGGAAGTTAACCTTGAACCTTTGGTAACCACGAATCTAAAGCCCGCAATGCCATTACGTACATACCTATCGATAATCACACTAAATGTAAATGGACTGAGTGCATCAATCAAAAGACACAGAGTCACTGAATGGATAAAAAAACAAGACCCATCTATATGCTGGCTACAAGAGACTCACTTTAAACCCAAAGACATACACAGACTAAAAGTGAAGGGATGGAGAAAGATATTTCATGCAACTAATAGGGAGAAAAAAGCAGGAGTTGCAGTACTTGTATCAGAAAAATTAGACTTCAAAACAAAGAAAGTCACAAGAGACAAAGAAGGACATTACATAATGACAAAAGGATCAATTCAACAAAAAGATATAACCATTATAAATATCTATGCACACACACAGGAGCACCTACACATGTGAAACAAATACTAACAGAATTAAAAGAAGAAATAGAATGCAATGCATTCATTCTAGATTTCAACACTCCACTCACTCTGAAGAACAGATCAACAAGACCGAAAATAAGGAGACAGAGGCACTGAACCACACATTAGAACAGATGAACCAAACAGACATCTATAGAACTCTACACACAAAAGCAAAAGGACACACATTCTTTTCAAGTGCACATGGAACATTTTCAAGAATAGACCACATACCAGGCCACAAAAAGAGCCTCAGTGAATTCAAAAAGATTGAAATTGTACCAACCAGTTTCTCAGACCACAAAGGTATGAAACTAGAAATAAATTACACAAAGAAAATGAAAAATCCCACAAACACATGGAGGCTTCACAACATGCTCCTAAATAACCAATGGATCAATGACCAAATAAAAACAGAGATCAAGCATATATGGAGAAAAATGACAACAATAATTCAACCCCACAAAATCTGTGGGACACAGGGAAGACTGTGCTAAGAGGAAAGTATATTGCAATACGGGCCTACCTCAGGAAAGAAAAACAATCCCATATGAGCAGTCTAAACTCACAATTAATGAAACTAGAAAAAGAAGAACAAATGAGGCCCAAAGTCAGTAGTAGTAGGAACATATTAAAGATTAAAGCAGAAATAAATAAAATCTAGAGAATAAAACAATAGAATCAATGAAAGCAAAAATTGGTTCTTTGAGAAAATAAACAAAATAGATAAATCCCTAGCCAGACTTATCAAGAAAAAAAGGGAGTCTACTCACATAAACAGAATCAGAAATGAGAAAGAAACAATCACTACAGACAACACAAAAATACAGAATTATGAGAGAATACTATGAAAAATTATATGCTAACAAACTGGATAACCTAGAAGAAATGGACAACTTTCCAGAAAAATACAACCTTCCAAGGCTGACCCAGAAAGTAACAGAAAAATTGAACAGACCAATTACCACCAACGAAATTGAACTGGTAATCAAAAACGTACCTAAGAACAAAACTCCTGGACCAGATGGCTTCACTGCTGAATTTTATCAAACATTTAGTGTAGACCAAATACCCATCCTCCTTAAAGTTTTCCAAAGAGTAGAAGAAGAGGGAATACTTCCAAACTCATTCTATGAGGCCAGCATCACTCTAATACCAAAACCAGGCAAAGACACCACAAAAAAAGAAAATTACAGACCAATATCCCTGATGAACATAGATGCAAAAAGCCTCAACAAAAAATTAGCAAACTGAATTCAAAAATACATCAAAAAGATCATCCATCATGATCAAGTAGGATTTATTCCAGGGATGCAAGGATGGTAAAACATTTGAAAATCCATCAACATCATTCACCACATCAACAAAAAGAAGGACAAAAACCACATGATCATCTCCATAGATGCTGAAAAAGCATCTCACAAAATTCAACATCCATTCATGATAAAATCTCTAAACAAAATGGGTATAGACAGCATGTACCTCAACATAATAAAGGCCATATATGACAAACCCACAGCCAACATTATACTCAACAGCAAGAAGCTGAAAGCTTTTCCTTTAAGATCGGGAACAAGACAAGGATGCTAACTCTCCCCACTTCTATTCAACATAGTACTGGAGGTCCTAGCCACGGCAATCAGACAACACCAAGAGAAAATCATTCGAAAATTCATATGGAACTACAAAGGACCCCGAATAGCCAAAACAATCCTGAGAAGGAAGAATAAAGCTGGGGGGATTATGCTCCCCAACTTCAAGCTCTACTACAAAGCCACAGTAATCAATACAATTTGGAACTGACACAAGAACAGACCCATAGACCAATGGAACAGACTAGAGAGCCCTGACATAAACCCAACCATATATGTATGGTCAATTAATATAAGATAAAGGAGCCATGAACATACAACGGGGAACTGACAGCCTCTTCAACAACTGCTGTTGGCAAAACTGGACAGCTACATACAAGAGAATGAAACTGCATTATTGTTTAACATCATACACAAATGTAAACTCCAAATGGATCAAAGACCTGAGTGTAAGTCATGAAACCATAAAACTCTTAGAAGACAACATTAGCAAAAATCTCCTGAATATAAGTATGAGCAACTTCTTCCTGAACACATCTCCTTGAGCAAGGGAAACAAAAGCAAAGATGAACTCATGGGACTATATCAAACTAAAAAGTTTCTGTATGGCAAAGGACACCATCAACAGAACAAAAAGGCATCCTACAGTATGGAAGAATATATTTGTAAATGACATATCTGACAAGGGGTTAAAATTCAAAATATATAAAGAACTTACACACCTCAACACCTGAAAAGCAAATAACCCAATTAAAAAAAGGGCAGAGGATATGAAGAGACAGTTCTCCAAAGAAATTCAGATGGCCAACAGACACATGAAAAGATGCTCCACATCACTAATCATCAGGGAAATGCAAATTAAAACCACAATGAGATATCACCTCACACCAGTAAGGATGGCCAACATCCGAAAGACTAAGAACAACAAATTCTGGCGAGGATGCCGAGAAAGGCGAACCCTCCTACACTGCTGGTGGGAATGTAAGCTAGTTCAACCACTGTGGAAAGCAATATGGTGTTTCCTCAAAAAAACTAAAAATACAAATACCATTTGACCCAGGAATCCCACTCCTTGGAATTTACCCAAAGAATGCAACTTCTCAGATTCAAAAAGACATATGTACCTCTATGTTTATCACAGCACTTTTTACAATAGCCAAGATATGGACGCACCCTAAGTGTCCATTAGTAGATGAATGGATAAAGAAGATGTGGTACATATACACAATGGAATACTATTCAGCCATAAGAAAGAAACAAATCCTGCCATTTGCAACAACATGGATGAGGCTGGAGGATATTATGCTCAGTGAAATAAGCCAGGGAGAGAAAGACAACCACCAAATGATTTCCCTCATTTGTGGTGTATAACAACTAAGCAAAACTGAAGGAACAAAATAGCAGCAGACTCAGAGACTCCAAGAAGGAACTAGTGGTTACCAAAGGGGAGGCATGTGGGAGGGTGGGTGGGGAGGGTGGGAGAAGGGGATTGAGAGGTATTATGTTTAGTACACATGGTGTGGGGATCAAGGGGAAAACAGTGTAGCACAGAGAAGGCAAACAGTGAATCTGTGGCATCTTACTACACTGAAGGACAGTGACTGCATTGGGGTATGGGTGGGTACTTGATAATGTGGGAAAATGTAGTAACCACATTGTTTTTTCATGTGAAACCTTCACAAGAGTGTATATCAATAATACCCTAATAAAAAAAAAAGGAAGTCCCCTTTTAAAAACCCACAGTCCTTCACCACAAAAACAGTAGGGAACCTGGTGGCTCTGAGGTGGAGAGAAAACCAATGTTACCTAATTTGTATAGGAAGAACAACGCTTCCAAATTGGGGACTCCCACCCATGTGACACACACCTGGTCCCTGGGATCACCAACTAGGCCACTGTTTCTACCTGTTGTTGTTTTTAATAAGATGGAGCCAGACAGCATAATGAGCTATGAAAAAGCCTTTTTAGCCTCTCAGAATTTCCAGTGATCAAGAAGAAATAATTATTGGTGTAAGTTTCTACAATTTAGTTGCAAAGCAATGAATGAAGTTTCCACTTTCAGATGAGAAACTTCTGATGTAAAATCACAACTATCATCTTTAGAAGGTGTGATTTTTCTTTGTAAACAAAACAATGTCAGATAAGGCCGTTTTGCCACATATAATAAAAGGCACTTACGACGTTTTGTCAGTCACCACAGTATTTTCACAGACATCATCATGTGGGCAGTTTATAGATTTATAAAATCTGGTAGATTTACAAAACTGTGTGACCACTTTAATCCCCCGCAAAACGTAGCATACACAGAAATGCACGATCACATTGTCTCAACAGGGCTGTGAGCAATGTAAGTGGGCCAACAGGAGTACCGTTGCGTCAAAGGCGTGCCTGAGAAGCCAGATATGTGCAAAAGGAACATTTTCTCTAGAAAGCTACCTCACTCTCCTAGAGGATGCTTTACATACCCGGCTTCCCCCAGTGACGCAAGTAACACCACAGGGCTTGCTAGGAATCCGGGAATGAGAGGCGGGGAAGGGGTGTGCGCTGTGTGCCAGAAGCCCTGAAAATCTGAATACCTTCCAGGCCAGTAATTATACTCTCATTTTCATCATGAAGAGATCATCTACAGTATAGGAAAAAAGTATACTTTATTACATGCTATTAAGCAGTGCTGAGAATTATGTTGCTTTGTAACAGCAGAGCTGGGATGACTGGGTGCCCAGAAACCATGTCTAAGACCTTCAAGACAAGAGACTATGTACTCTACAAAAATAAGCATCAGAGGAAAGGAACCTCAGAGGAAATTACTTAATATTTATATTAAGTAAAATGGATGACTTTATAACTTTTTTAACAGGTCATCAAGTCTCTCTGAAATACGATCAAGTGCATTAAAGTCAGGTAACAAGGGTTACCCCTTGATCTCAACACCATCTGAACTGGCACCGTCACTTGCGAGGCATACTGCTCAGAGCACACGGGGCATGGAAGGCTAGCCAGTAGCACCCAGAGGACATCTATTTGGGAATAAGAAAGGAAAAGTTTACATGGAGTGAATCATTGTTTAGGACCTCCATGGAAGATAAAAGGCAATTAATTATTCTGCAGAAGGACTCTTTGCCAAAGCTTTACAGTGAGATTCTTTAAAAATAGCCAATTCCCCTATTGAATTTTAAGTCTCGGATGTCAACATACACACAATGTCCTAAGAAGTCAGAAGAGCGCAGCTGTGCATGCACGGGGCAGACACACAGGTGGACACCCAGCACATCCACTGCTTGGCCCTTGCTCTTGGACACATTTATTCCTGTCTCCCTCATCTTCCATGTGAATAAAATGCAGGTAACACTGCCTAGTTCATCAGTTCCTCTCAAGATGGCTATAATGTATGCAAAATATTAGGTCATGGTAAGTTTCAATAAATGGAAGTAATTTCTATTACTATTATGATTATAACTAAGAGAAAATCATCTGATAAACAAATATTAAATTCACAACATGAAGGTTAAAAGAGCAATTCTATCCAATTATGACCCAGATTTTAAAAACCACTGAAAAATGCAGAGTGACTAGAAACCCTGAGGGGCCCACAGGATGACCACAGCCAGATACTCCTTCCCAAGAACCATGTACAGCTTATCGATTTCACCCGTGGAGACACGGGTGCAAGCTGTGTATGAGAGGACTGGGGCCGGTTTGCCCTGCCTTACCTGTGACTTCACTGCGACCACCAGCTCTGGCCCTGTGTCCGCCCTAAAGAGCTGGGCTCTGCAGATGGCCCAGGTCCCAGTCCGACTCCATGGCCTTTTCTACACACTGGGGTCCACAGAGCCATACCCTGGTTTTCAATCCCCTTTTTAACCACACATGTAGCAACAACAGAAAACTCAAATATTCAGACAGGAAAAGCTTTAAAAACATGTCTGAACCTTGCCTTCCTTATTCCTCAGGCATTTTACTCTGAAAACAATAGGAAAGTCATGGTAACCTTTAAAACATTAGTAACCACCATTCAACGTGTGCTCTTACAATGTTTTAGCTGACTGGGAACCTCTCCACCCAGCATGTGTTTTAGGAAATTGGCTGACAGATCCCCCATCATCTCAAAGCCTGCACCCTGACCCTGGCTCATGCACATTCCCTTTTCCAGAGGCGTGAGCCTTGGACTCTGCTCAGGGGCTGAGGGGTGACCCTTCCAGCCCAAAGAAAACTAAGCACATGTTTTAAAACTTTCCCACTGACCTCGGTAACACAAACACTGTAACACCATGCTACAGTGCACTTATCAAGGCTATGTGATGTGCCCAGCTGTCTCCCTGAACTGTCAGCTAGCACCCGAGTCTCTCCAAATTCTTTTCGGAGAAGGGTAGCTCCCCAGAGACACCAACTGTGTGACAAGAATGTTTGGAGAATAGTTAAATGACAGACAAGTTGGACAAAGACACATTTTCTTAAAGAAAAACTCAATTTCTGATTTTCTTTAGAAAAGAAATGTCAGGAACATCTAGGAATACAGCAGGTCTGGGGGAAAACCACTGTGCTCGGGTCAGGCTCCAGCACTTCCCCAATCTGCTTTACTCCCTGTGCTCTGGGGGAAGCCCCACCAGGCTGGCCGGATGTGGTGCCCCTGGTGACCTAGTGACAAGCAGGGGTCATCCGCCAGCCTACCCACGGCACTTGGCACGGCACCAACAGGAAGCCAGAGAAGGTCCTGTCCTGCGCTCTGCTTCTCGGAGACGTCCCAAACAAGGACAAAGGGACAGAAAGCAACCAGGGAGGCAAGCTGCCGGCTGAGGCTCAGCATGCCCGTGCAGGCCACTAGGCATGTGCGGCACTGGGCAGCGAGCCACTGCCTCGGGAGGCCCGTGCGTGACCATTCCAGGGACCCTGTCCCACACCCAATGCCTGCACCAAGCTGGCATTCCTAGGGTCCCTGAGAACGCAGACAAGGCTCACTTCAGCTCTGCAGGCCTGAAACACGGCTCTGGAGCCCTGATTCCAGCCTTTCAGAATCAAGACCACACCAAACCACCAGGAAGGCAAGCTGGCAGTCACAGGGCGAGTATTAACTGAGCCAAGCGACCCTGCAGGTGCCAAGGTATGCAGTCACAGACCCGCTGCAGGCAGCAGGGTTCCCGCACATGCATGCACACCACACGTGTGCACACACCAGGTACACACACACACACACACACACACAGCCAGCCCAGAAGACTCAGCTCTCAGCTGACTCTCCCTTTGGTGACATCGACGTTAAGAGATTTAACTGGTCTCTCCTGGCACCCAGGGCGGCCCCGGGGTCAAATGTCAGGAACTGTGTGACCCGGCTGGAAGTCCCATCTCATAACTGAGACCCCAGAGGTTCCCGGAGGAGCAAGAGGGGAGTCTGCTTGAGCCCAGCCACCCCTGCTGAGCCCTTATATCCAACAGGCTTTAACAGCGTGACTACCAGCAACCTTGATCATTGTTCCTTTGGGCTCTATACTAGGTAATCTGATAATCAAAAATCGGAAAGATTTTGTCAAATCTGCCTTCAGGATTAATTCTATGTTAAGTTATAAAGTGATTAATGAAAACCTGAACTATGAAATTAAGCCAACTTCTTGTTGAAATGAATCACAAAATACCTACTTATCACAAAAGAAGTTTAAATTTGAAGGATGTAGAAGTGAAAAAATATTATCTTTGAAAGACTATCACCCAGAAGAGCTATCATCTTAAAGAGGGTCCCATGTGCTTCTGATGAATCACAGTCTCAGACATGAACTGAAGACCAGGAGCTGGATGTGCCTCGCAGCACACGCTGAGCTCCCCCAGCTGAAAACCCCCAAGTCCCGTGGGCTCCCAACAAATAAGGGACTTCTGGACACCCACAGACTAGATAAAATTAAACCTGCAAGTTTTTACCTGGTAATTTAAACAATGAAGTCATTTCTCTGAGACATGCCTGTTTTAATGACTTACATGTCAGGCTGAAAACACACACACACACACTGAGGAAAACAAAATTAAGTTTTGTCTCTGTGTTCTCTCTTTTTCCCCATGAATAAAAGCAACTAACTTGCTGGACTCATCCTTTATCTCTTGATGAAGAAAAAAAGACAAATATTTACTATTAACATACACAAGACAGGCTCTAAGAAGGGCTTGAGTTTTTTCTGGAAATTAATACCCATAAGGGCTATTTCAAATAACAGAGTTTATAAGAACTTAGAAAAATATCATGTATTCACATCTTTATTTTTGGTTTCTGTAGACTTAGACACCAGAGCCCTGAAGACAGTGTCTCCAATGCAAACTTACTTCCTCTGATCCTAAAAGGGGAAATGCTGCATCGTCCAGGGTGGCAGGTGACGTGGTGGCTGAGGGGCCAGCACTTACTGTCCAACCACACAGGCGGCTCCACAAACGAGGTCTCAGTCCTCACCTGGTAAATCACCGTGGTCATAGTTCTCATTCACGGTGGACATGGTGCCTGTGTCCCCATCAGGGAAGATGGGTCTCTGGGCCCCAACTCCCATGCTGTCCACATCAATTCTAATCAACAGACCATAGAGAGTAAAGGATGCTCTGTTCTGCTTCTTGCTGTTTTATTTCAGAGTAAAATGGTTAAAAGTCTTACTATCATTAAAATTATCTGCTATGACTTTGAACGCTGGCTGATTTGGGATGTGGCGTGTGACACTGTTTTCCCCCACCTTCTAAGAGATTCTAGCCAAGTCCAAGTAGAAGTAATAGAACATGAACTAGGATTCCTCTGCTGAGACTTTAAATAAGGGACCTTTCAACTGAAAAGGCATCCCGCCCCCTGCCACGCTGACCACAGCTTCACAAATGAGTAGGAAACAGAGGAGGGGCCCCACGTCTGAGGGGAATAAAGCTGTATCCCACGTGGGGTGCTTCCTTCCTCTGGCATAAACCAGGGTCTCCATGTGGGCGACCTCCTGAGAGGCCCTGAGCCCCTTAGCATGTCTGGGAAACACCTGCAGCTTGGACCAGAAGCTGTGTTTCCTGGATGAACTACCTGAATCTCAGAACCAAGGATCTAACTGTGATGCAGGTGAGGCTGGAACCCAAGCCAACTTGGGCCCACACCAGGGGTTGGCAACCCCGGCACCCCGGTGCCCATGTCCTGTGGTCTGCCCATTTGGGGAAGGGAGGTGCCCACACAGCAGTGATGGTACCACCTCAGCGCCTACAAACTCGCCTTCCTGCACCAAGACCCCCAACCCTCAGAGCAGCAGCCCAGATGCCGTCAAGATGACTGACTGGGAGAAGCAATCCACCACACTTGCTGGAGAATGAGAACATTCTATATTAACTCCCAGTGTTTCTATATTAACACGATTTCTTAAGCACCACAGAAGCAGTGTGTACATGTGTGTTTGTGCTCTGTGAGCACATGTGTGGGCATGCATATACATTTGTTGGGACCAGGTTTCTCTTCTAGATAAGGTTCAGAAGTACAACTTCTCGAAGTGTCTCTCGGCAGAGCAGGTTACTTGCTTTTTACGATGTCAAAGTTCACGGGCACGTGGGGCCCACTGCTTCCCCAGAGTCCCACTAAGTGCCATATAGGTGCCCTTTCCAAATGCTGTTCACAGACTCCCAAAGCCCTTCAGAGCAACCAAGCCAGGCCCAGGCAGGCCGTGCCTCGCACCCCACATGCCACTCCGAGTACGCCTACACAGAAGTCCTGCACGTGCGCTCACCCTCCGGCCAGCCCCGCTTGCTGAGGACTCCCCTTATCTCATTTCCTAATGAGATAAGCACCTAAGCCGCGCTTGACAAGCACCGGTTGTGCATCAGTCTGTGACTGATTTAAACAGATGAATCACTCGGTGCCTCTGAATTAATAAGACTGCTGATCTCACATCCTGTGAGCAAGCATGCAGTATTCACTTAGCATGTGTAGCGCCTGGTGTGTGGCTTACTTTGGACACGAATCTACACTTTCAGGAAGATCTCACTGCTTCAAACCTCTGTCTGACCCTCATCACGCCTGGTTCCCAAGCCACCCCACTGTTTCCTCGGCTTTGCACCCAATGCTCATGG
Organism: Smutsia gigantea; assembly: GCA_032199065.1. Taxonomy (NCBI): domain Eukaryota; kingdom Metazoa; phylum Chordata; class Mammalia; order Pholidota; family Manidae; genus Smutsia; species Smutsia gigantea. The sequence continues at coordinate 330,618 of JAVSCE010013915.1, forward strand.
CTGCTCACCTGTAATTAGAGACACTAGTGATCAGGGGAACACCCACAGCACATAAGGGAGAAGCGGCTCTTCTGAAAGCCTGTCAGACGTAGATGGAGAAGCCGTTCACCTGCTTTCTCCAGGCTCGACTGGACCTTGAATTCACCTCCCTTCTATCCAACCTCAGGGTACAGGGAGGCCAATCCAAGAGAAATGGGTAGAAAAGCCAGTTTCCAAATTATTAAGAGCCCTACATATCAAATCATGATTTTCAGAATGTGAAGAACATGACTCCCATTTAGAAAAAAGGAGGAAGGCACATCCAGACCTTCTCCACCATTGCTGAGGAGCTCCCAGGCAAAGACACTGGGCCAAAGAGCATTTGAGGTGCCATTTATAGGCATTTGGGAAAGAGTGGCAGCGTAAGTCTGCTCAGTGACATGTGAAACAGGTTCACGCCCAAATGGCCGTTAATCCACGGACAGCTCGGCTGCACCCCGACCCCGCAAAGACCTGCCAGTGAGCACGCGACTTCAGAAGCTTCACGGTGGGCCTGCAGTCCACAGAAATACTGACCCAAACTAGTGCTTCCCTCCAGATAATCAAGCCTCGTGAGGGGCTTGTCAGGCCACCTCCAACTCCATGCTTCCCCTCCCCCCGTTCCAAGCTCCAGACAGTTCTTAGCATCCTGCAACCAGAACACGCTCCACAGGTGCCTAGGTGGCTTTGAAGTGAGAAAAACATACTTTATTAAACAGAAACCACAGGGACAGGACTGTTTCAAAAATTCTTTGACACTCCATCTGCCACCTCTTGGCTCGTGGTGGGCCTGGGAAGAATGGCTGGGATGTCAGACCGTGAAGGTGTGTGGCTTCCACCCTTTTGGCTGGAGCACCTGCCCTGGGAGGCCCGAGGCTCTCGAGATTGGGTCAGACTCCAGAACTTTCCAGATCTGCTTGGGGGAGCACTGGTGCACTCCAAGGACACCCAAGCATCACCAGCTGTCCACTGAGGCCCCTGAGGCAGGCGTGGCCCAGCCCAGGGGCAGCCGGGGCTGGGCGGGGCCTCCAGATCACTCAGGCCCAGAGCGCAAATGCCTCAGCCTTTCACCTTTCCAGCTGCAGCCCAGACCCTGTGGAGCAGAAACCTTCATCCCACTGACCTGCACAAACACTGGCCCACAGAACCTGTAAGCAGAGAAGGGTGGCTTCAGACCTCAAGGCTTAGGGTGGGCTTGTTACTGGGCTGATGGGGGAAACAGGGAAGGCCACGGAGCCCAGGGTCACCTGCAGGTGCTCAGCAATGTCCGGTGTCAGTCCAGGGGTCCAGCCCTACACACGAGGCTGGCCCCCACCAAGTCTGCCTGCTAGGGCCCCAGACAGTGGGGGTCCCCACTTCCTGCTTCTTCTCACCAGAGCAAGCCTCTCTCCTGTTTCAACCAAAAAGTGGCTCCATCGATTTAAAGTCTAAATTCTGGCAAATTTGATGAACGTTGTGTGGGTCATGAGGCAGTGAAAACAGAAAAGGCTGCCTGGGTGGGGCTGTGGGCCCTGGGGACGGCTCAGGATTTCAGGGTCTGGTGCAGAGGCGGGGATCTAGGAGAGGCTGCTGGGCCCCCAGCACAGCTCCTGGGGGCAGAGGAGCAGGACGGGCACGATCCTCGCCCCCCCTCCCGCACCCCCTGCTCCACGGCAGGGTCACCCCGCTGTACCTCAGCATGGCGGCCGCAGTGGCTCCCTGGTTAGGCTGTTGCCTGTATGAGAGCTTTCAGAACTTGCTCTAGATCCCCCAATGGAGTCACATCTCACCTCTCCCTTAAAGTGCTTCCTTTCTTATGAGGAAAAGAAAAATCAATGGTAGGAGATATCAAGTAAAGGCCATAAAATCCAGCCATTGATTTAAACATTAAAATTTAATAACACACTTTAAGTTACATTCCTAAACCTTTAAAGGCAGCACAATGCTGGTGGGAGGCTAGTGTGCACACAAAGGCCAAGGGGTAATGGGGCAGGTCTGGGCCCACCGCTTCCTTCCCAAAGCTGCTGAGTGGTTTGTCAGTCTGCGAGGCAGGGAGGGCCATGGCCCAGAAGCTCCCAGCGCCTGGGCCCAGTGGAGGACACAGAACCAGCTCAGTTCTCACAGGAAAGGAAGGAAGTGGCAGGCTCCCCATGGCAGGGCTTGGGGTACTAGGAAGGAAGGCTGCCTTGCTTAGTCACCAGGCCGCACCTTCATGTCCACTCTAGCTTCACTCTCGCCAAACAGCTTTGAGTGGTGATTACTGGCCCTAACCCAGATTCTGCACCTGGTGCTAAGCAGACCCCCAGAGGGGTTTTAGCTGCTGCTCAGATGCATCTCCTTGGGAAGGAGTCTCCGAATTCTGGGCCCAAAGCTGCACCTGCAGTCCCCTGGGCAGGAGGGCTAGGCCGCGGGAGCTGGGGAGGACGTCGACAGGAGAGTTCACAGCCAGTCTGCTGCCCGCTTCATCAGCTCCCGCCAAGCAGATGCTGGAGGACCTTAACTGCCCGGCCCATGACACCTGCTGACGAGGACCTACCAGCCCCATGGCCAAGGAGAGGGCTGTTTCTGCCCAGCACAGAGAGATCCAGATGTTGGTACAAGCAATGGCTTAGGCCAGCTGATGGAATGCACAGCCATACCTCTGCAGGATCCCGAATTCTCAGCCTCTCACCTCCACAAGGGTTGCAGTTGGCCCTACACTGTTTCAGTGTTTCTTAAGAATCTACTTTCTCCCAAAGCATCACGCTGCAAACACAGATGAAGCAACCCTGCCGGGTAACCCAACAAGATACAGCCAGATCCTGGGTGAGTAAACACAGTAACAAGGCTGTTGGACAGGAAATCCTACAGGTACTCAGCTTAGATAGGGAAAGAGCTCAGAGCACAGAGGTTATAGATGGAGTGCGTCTCTACAACAGAGCCAGGGACCTTGGGCCTGGAGCAGTCCACAGGCACAAAGCCCGCCAGCCTTTCCCCTTCCACAGGACAATGCCCAACTCCCCCAGGGTCTCTCAGAGGCAATGGCAACATGGAGGAACATGGCAAACATGGCAGAAAATTGTCAGGGGATCCTAACTGCAGGAACCCTAACTGTTGGCCAGCGATGATAAACCAGCCCTGAAGGATTACCTGCATGTCCTGCTCTCAACCGCCACATACACTGTCAAGACAGAGGGCGTCCCATTTGTTCATTTGCACCAAATGTTCCCAGCTGCCACCTAAAGGGGAGAGCAGTTTGCTCAGCCAGGAAGCTAAGCCTCTTTATGGGTTCCAAAAGCCCCAGCGCGATTAGCCCCAACCCTGATGAAATGGCAGAAATGGCCCAGCTTGTGCGCAGGCTGGGTGCCCCAGGTACTTTCTCCAGTCATTTCATCAATTCTAAGTTTCTACCTAATTAACTCTTAAAATGTCTCTGGCAGAGAAAAACAATGCAATTGTTGGGTCTCATTTAACAGTTAAAGAAAACAAACGCAGGATGGGAAGTTCCCGCCAAGGCTGAGGCCCAGGGCTGCGCTGAGAGCAGAGCACATCAGACTGTGAAACCAAGGTTCAGCAGTGAGTTGTGCCCACGACGGGGAGTCTATCAGAACCTGAGCAGAGCTCCAGTGCCTGCTACAGCTGGGGGATGCAGGCCAGGGCCCCAGGACCATCCCTTAGCTGCCTGAGGAACAAGTTCACATGAAGGAGGTTCCAGGCAGACCCCTCCATGCAAGGGATGCTCGCTCCAAGGCGCTGTGTCCAGGCAAACTTCCACAGCGAATCCACCAGCTACGCTCTAACATGGGCGGCCCGTTTACATGTGTCACTCTAAAACACTTTACTAACTAGAATACAGAAAAACCTGTTCTGTTTATGCAATATTTGGTAAACAGATTTTCACAAGTAAAATTTCTGCTGTGACAAACACATTTTCAGGCCTTGATGAAATAAAATACAAAACACACACATACCGAGCAGAACATTTGTATTTACCTTTGTTCCACATTCCAGCCACGCCAGTTCCAGAGAACATATGCAACTCAAAACAATGATAAGGTCTGGTCCATTAATAGGGTGTCTTGATTCTGCTTCCAAACCATAAAATGAAGACTTGAAAGGGAAGAAAGAATCCACACCCTCCGGGGCCAGGCAGTGGTCAACAGGATGAATTCTAAAGCCAGGCTGCCTGGGTCCCTGCTGACTTTGACAAGTCACCTAAACCCTCTAAACTCTGATTTCCTCCACAGTAAAATGCAAATGACAGTAACTACCTCCTGGGTGATGGGGACAAAAAGCAATGACAGCTGCCAACACAGGCTCAATGGGTGTGGGCAGTAATCAGTGCTGGCCACCACAACCAGATACGTAAAAGCTGCATCGAGGATTTACCAAGAAACAAACAAAACGATTTGTGCTTCTATAAAATTACTGACCATAACCACCTTTGAGGGGTCAAATGGTAGGTTCTACTTGAGCGGTCACACGCAAAGGAACTGTGACTCCACATTGTTGGAGGACCCCTCTAGTCAAGCCTTCTTCATGTGATGCCCCCTTCTACCCCCAGCTATGCAAGATGGACCGGGACCAGGATGTAAAAGTAGAGGCTGAGCCCATGAGATGCGTGCTGCTCAGACACAGCACTCGACAAGCCTCTTGGCTCCACCTACGCAGAGCAAAGACCCTATCTTCAGGGGTGGGGACGCTGAACTTCCAACAAGCTCCAGCTGAGGCTCGACTCTGGGTGAGGAAAGGGCTTCAAGAACTAAGACCCTGTCCGGTACTGGAGAAAAGGGCTGCCTGCAGCTTGTGTCTCCCAGACCCCGACCCTGGAGAAATATATGCCAATATGTCTTTCACAAAAGGACCACGTCAGAGAGGAAGGGGTCCTCCCAGGAGGTGGGTCCAGGCACACAAGCTTGTGGACCAAGCCAGTCTGCATCCACCAATGAGAGCCCTTCCAGCTACAGTGAGGTTTTCCTAATTTTCCAGGTCACAGAGCTACCAGCATCCCTTTAAACTGCCCAGTTCTATAGCCCCCACCAATATTTACAGCTTTTCTTTCAATTCACCAAATAAAAACATAAATTAAAACTCAACACAGGGGAACACTCCTACACTGTTGGTGGGAATATAAATTAGTTCAACCATTGTGGAAAGCAATATGGAGGTTCCTCAAAAAACTAAAAAAAGAAGTATCATTTGACCCGGAATTCCACTCCTGGGAATTTATCCTAAGAATACAGGAACCCAGATTCAAAAAGACATATACACCCCTATGTTTTTTGCAGCACTATTTACAATAGCCAAGAAATGGAAGCAACCTAAGTGTCCATCAGTAGATGAATGGATAAAGAAGATGTGGTACATATACACAATGGAATATTATTCAGCCATAAGAAGAAAATCCTACCATTTGCAACAACATGGATGGAGCTAGAGGGTATTATGCTCAGTGAAATAAGCCAGACAGAGAAAGACAAGTATCAAATGATTTCACCCATATGTGGAGTATAAGAACAAAGCAAAAACTGCAGGAACAAAACATCAGCAGACTCACAGAACCCAAGAATGAACTAACAGTTACTAAAGGGAAAGGGACTGGGGAGGATGGGTGGGAAGGGAGGGATAAGGGTAATAAGGGGCATTATGATTAGCACACATAATGTAGGGGGGTCACGGGGAAGGCAGTATAGCACAGAGAAGACAAGCATCTTACTACGCTGATGGACAGTGACTGCAATGGGGTGTGTGTGGGGTGGTGATAATATGGGTGGATGTAGTAAGCACACTGTTGCTCATGTGAAACCTTCATAAGATTGTATATCAATGATACCTTAATTTTAAAAAATAGGAAAAAAATGCAACATTATATTTCAGAAACTTACATTTTCATAAAGTAATTTAAAGTAACTTTTCCTAGGACTATTGTGATATGTTTAAAATTATTTTTTTAGTTTGTGTTTTAAAAGTTAACCTTTATTATGCTGTCTTCCCTATCTACTAAGTCTATTTAAGTTCTTTGCCCAATTTTTAACTGGATTGCTTGTTTTTTGACTATTTCACTGTATGAGTTATTTATATATTTTGGATATTAACCCTTTATCTAGTAGATGATTTACAAATATTTTCTACCTTTCTACTAAGACTCCAGAAGAAAAAATAAAAATAAAATCTTTGTGAATTCCAATTGTCTGAAGTCAAGGTAGAAATACAAGTGTTTCCTGAAAACTATAAACACTGATGAAAGACACTGAAGACAAATAAATGGGAAGACATCTCATGTTTATGGATCAGAAGAATTAAAAATTTTTAAATGTCCATACTACACAAAACCATCTACAGATTCAATTCAATTCCTATCAAAATTCCAATGACATTTTTCATAGTTATAGAACAATCCTAAAATTCATACAGAACCACAAAGACCCTGAATAGGCAAAGCAATCCTGAGAAAGAGGCACAAAGCTGAGGGTATCATGCTCCCTGCTTTCAAACTACACTACAAAGCTGTGGTAATGAAAGCAGATGCATAGACCAATGCAGTAGAACACAAAGCCCAGAAATAACCACCCCCTCACACAGCCAACTCATATTTGACAAGGCTGCCAACAACATGCAAGGAGGAAAAGATTATCTCTTCAACAAATGGTTTTAGGAAAACTGGGTAACCACATGCAGAAAAGTGAAACTGGACGCCTATCTTACATCACTCACAAAAATTATTACAAACTGGAATGAATACTTAAATGTAAGACCTGAAACTAAAACTCCTAGAAGAAAAAAAAGGGAAAAATCTCCTTAACACTGGTCTGGGCAGTAATTTTTTGGATCTGACACTAAAAGCACAAACAACAAAAGCAAACACAAACAAGTAGGACCACATCAAACTAAAATCTTCTGCCCAGCAAAGGAAACCATCAGCAAAATAGAAAAGCCACCTATGGAAAGGTAGAAAATATTTGCAAACCATCTACTAGACAAAGGGTTAAAACAAAATATATGAAGGACTCATACAATGAAATAGCCAAAAAAAAAGCAATCCAATTAAAAATTGGGCAAAGTCCTTGAATAGACATTTTTCCAAAGAAGACACACAGATGCCAACAGGTACATGAAAAGACGCTCCACATCACTCATCATCAGGGAAACACAAATCAAGCCACAAAGAGCTATCACCTCACACCAGTCATAAAGGATGCTATCCAGAAGACAAGAAATAACAAGTGTTGGCAGGATGTGGAGAGAAGGGAGCCCTCCTACACTGTTGGTGGGAATGTAAATTGGTGCAGCCACTGTGGAAAGCAGTATGGAGGTGCCTCAAAACACTAAAAATAGAAATACCATATGATCCAGCAATCCCACTTCTGGGTATTTATCTGAAGGAAATGAAATCATGTCTTGAAGATATCTGCACCCCTATGTTCACTGCAGCATTGTTTGCAATAGGCAAGGGGTGGAAGCAACCTATGTGTCCATCAATAGGTGAATGGATAAAGAAATCGTGGCACATATATAAATACAACAGAATATTATCCAGCCACAGCAAAGAAGGAAATCCTGCCATTTGTGGCAACATGGATGGACCTTGAGAGTGATGCTAAGTGAGATAAGTCAGACAGAGGAAGGCAAATACTGTGTGATGTCACTTAACACGTGGGGTCTAAAAAAAGCACAACTCAGAGAGAGTAGAATGGTGGTTACCTGAGGCAACTGCTGTTCTCTTCTCCACTCCTATGGCTTTGTCTTTTCCAGAATGTTATATAAATGGAATTTACAGACTGGAATGTTTTGAGACCAGCTCCTTTTACTCAGCATAATGCCTTTGAGGACTGCCACACAGCCATGTGTATCAGTGATTTATTTTTAAGCTGAGTAGTGTTCTGCAGCATGGATGCACCACTGTTCACCTAGTTTTTGGTGCCTATAAATGGAGCTGCTGTAAACATTCCAGCACTGGGTTTTGTTAAGTATCAGTTTTCGCTTTTCTAGGGTAAATATCCAGGAGTGGGATTGCTGGGTCACTTATTAAGTGTGGGTTGACTTTTGTAGGAAACTGCGATGCTGTTTTCCAGAGCAGCTGACCATTCTGAATTCCCAGCAGCAACACAGGAGGGCGGCAGCTGCTCCCGTCCTGGCCAGCACTTGGTAATCAGTGTTTTCTGGGTTAGCCATTCTAATATGTGAGTAAAATCATCTCATCAAGGTTGTAATTTGCATTTCAGCAGCTCTAGTCACATGGAGTATTTCATGCACTTATTTACCATCCTTATAATCCTGCTCAATGAAGTGTTTGCTCAAGTCTGTTCACTTAAATTAGGCTGTTTTCTTAGTATTGAATCTTGGGAGTCCTTTATATATTCTGGAGACAAGTCCTTTGTAAGAGATGTAAGTTGTAAATATTTTCTCCCAGCATGTAATTTGTCTCCACATTTTGCTTAGTGTCTGTTCAGAGCAGAAGTTCTTCATTTTGATGAATTCGTCTTGTTTTTCTTTTATGAATCAGAGCATCATGACCAAGAACTCTGTGCCTAACCTCAGGTTAAGAAGGGTCTCTCAGATGTTTTCTTCTAGAAGTTCTAGAGTTTTACATTTAGAGCTATGGCAACTGGAGAATTAACTTTTTATGAGGTGTTTCCATTTGTTGTATATGGGTGCCCAATGCTTCCAGCCCCGTTTGTTAAAGAAACTATCCAGTCTCCATTGAATTGCTTTTGCACCTTGTCAAAAATCAATGGCCATATTTGTGTGGATCTATTTATGGACTCTCCATTCTATTGATCCATGGTCCATCCTGAGCAAATTATAATTTACTACTTACTTTAGTAAATGTCTCTTTGTGGAAAAAAAACATTTTTGTCTGGAAGCAAAAACTAATAATGCTCTATATGACATTCTTGTAAAGTATGCATGAAGCAGCACAGCCCTAAAACAGGTAAATGCTTTAATGGCTCCCCAGGATGTAAAATTAGAATGCATTTAAGGGGAAAGAGGTTCATTTCAAAATAGTTTCCAAAGGCTATCAGTGAGGAACAAGTCTCTCCATGTAAACTCCAACAATTTAACAACAGAATGAAATTCATAAAGAACTACTGAATCTTGTAATTAAAATTATAACATGAACATATCCTCAGATTCAGATGGCTGGACCAACACTGACAAGGTAATAAACACTCACGTGGTGCAGTACAAGCAGGTGAAGAATGGGTGGTTCCCACACCAGCAGAGTGGCCCTGACGCAGCTGCCTAACCTACGGGAAAGCAGATGCGCTGTCTGTCAACGGTGGATTCAAGGATGACTTTATTGACCATGCTGCGATGTGCGAGGCTGGGGGCCTGCCACGGGAAGGCCTCAGGCCAGAGGGTGTCTCAAGTCCAATAGGGAATGGGCTTGAATGCAGGGACAGGGCACTGAAGGCAGTAGTCAGTGGGGAGCAGAACCTGGCCCAGAGTAAGGGTCACACAGTCCACTGCCTCATGTGGAGTACACTGTGCCTCAAAATACAAGGTCCCCATGAGCATGAGCTATTTCCACCCTGGAAAGGCTGGCATGACTGACGCCCACCCTGACTGTGTCCCTTGATGACGACCCTCGGCGAGAGCAAGGTCCCACAGGTCCCTTAACCCAAGAAGTTCAATGAAGAACGTGGATGCTGACCCTCTCCTGTGGCACATTGCACCCTTAAAACCTGTAGGTCACACTGCACTGGGGTATGGGTGGGGACTTATTAATATGGGTTAATGTAGTAACCACATTGTTTTTTCATGTGAAACCTTCATAAGAGTATATATCAATAATACCTTAATAAAAATTTAAAAAAAAACCTGTAGGTCACAAACAGTACACATGCCAACTTTGATTCATCCCCATTCAGATTAAATAGGTAGCTCACACTCTGCCCGATCAAGGGAAGATTTCATGAGACTTTAAATAAACACATAACCAGAGCGGGGATACCATCTATCCTACCGTGGTATTCAGCCCCTGTGAATTAGGTGGGCTCTTATGTTCCACTTCTTTGCCCTCAAAGAACTAGAAATCACAAGGAGAGGAACCTGAAATCTCTACTAAATAAGTGAGTCTCAAGTATCTGGCAGTAATCATTGATGAAGTGTTTATATGACAGTAACACGTGCAACATGCGCTCGCTAACTGTCCTCAAAATGCTGACTCTGCCCCATGCATGTGCAGTGGTGCTCTGTGCAGGCAGGTGATAAGGTGTGGGGGATATGGGGGGCAGACAGCACCAGGGGGTCCCGTTTTAGTAACAAACATACAGGGAGATGTGTGTCAGAGTGTTGTCCCTTTGGAAAGGGCCACCACCGGGAGTCACACATTCATTCCGATTAATTAGTGGCAGGGCACCAAGCATTTTGGAACTATTCTTCATGCAACATTTTTTTCTTCCATCAAAAGTGACCTAAACCAAATTCATAAAATTCCTTGAGCTGGGAAAGACTTCAGCCATCTTCTTACTTAACTATAAATCTTCACTCCTGGGTCTGAGGCAACATAACAAAATTCCCAAACCAGTGGTCTTCTAGCATGCTGTGTCTTGTGTCCAGTAGTGGTACATCCTCACTCTATGAAGGATTACATTTTTATAAGTAGTTAAGAGTGAGAGAGAACTGTTTCTGGTGAATGAAACACCAGGTATGAATACAAATTAATGTGCCTGGCTATTCACACACAGTCAATAAACTGGGGGAAAGGGGCAACAGAAGGGAAGAAATTAACTTGTACAGCTCACGTATCTGACCCCTCAGGAAAGCAGACTTAAGAATGGAGCAAACTCAGTATTGAGGATGGGGAAGGAGTCATGTCAGCCATAGGCAGGCAGAGGCTCCTCGAGAAGGAGGAGTGGCAGGAACCCAGGGCCCTCCTTCCCTCACCCTGCTCGCCCTCAGCTGGATGGTGCAATTGTCCAGAAACTGCCCTGTTCCCAGGCACACAGGCTGGCCATGTGGTGCCCTGCCAGTCCTATCCTGGGGCTCTCTTCCCCCTATGCCCCCCATACCTCTGTCATCTGCGGGAGTGAGAGAGGGTCAGGTGATGGGAGTCACAATGCAGAAGCAGAACCTGAGAACACAAAGGATCCACGGGATCTGCAGGAGCTCCTCCACCCAGTGCCCCAGAGCCCCATCTTGTGCTCAGGGACCCACGGCAGCCATCAGGGATGGTAGCAGAGCCAGCTCCCTTCCATTCCACCATCAAGACCAACACTCCAGCATGGACTCCATGTACTTCCTCCAGCATACAGTAATTAGCTCCAGTTATCACAGATGACCAGGTGATTATCCATTATTGGTATAATCTGTAACCCCCACCCCTGCATCTTTAAAACCAGTTTCACGGCTATACTTTTCTCAACAGAACCACCAGAGAGTTACACATTTGGAGGACAAATAACCACACTTAAACTATTTTTAAAAACAAAAAATACCATCAGTTTGCACAGCAGCTTCCAATACCCAGTTGATTTGAGCCTGGCAATGTCACGCTGGTGACAAAAGAGCCCTTTTCATTTATTTACCTCAGGAGTTAGCTAAATGCACAAAATCCATGAAACAAATGTGGGGAAAATCGAGGTAAAAAACAAACCTTTCAAATAAAAACCCTAGGGATGAAGGGAAAGGGGCTCCAATATCTGGCCCGCTGCCTGCCACCCCCACGTTTACAACAATGAAATGGGGACCTGTGCCCGATGCTCATTTGTGGGGAAAACCCTGCCACGCGGGAGGCCATTCCAGGCTGGCAGAGCGTCCATGGCGAGCTGATGGCTGGGAAACTGCGTTCCGCAGAAGGTGAACACCACTGTGCAAATTCTTACATTTCATCGACGAACTATGGGCCAGTCTAAGAGCAGAGCTAGAGAACCATGTTCAAGTATAATCTCACATTTCAAGTAAAGGACAGAGCAGTCACACATGAAGAAGAAAACATTCATGGGCATCTATTTGGGGGTAGTATTTAAAATGCAGTTTGTTTAAAGGTTGTTTTATTAAATATCTTCAGCTCAAGGTTTCACCATAACAAAGCAGCAAAGGGTCTATCAACATTCAGAAGAAACACTACTTATAAATTACTTCTATGTCAACATGAAAGATCTCTGCAGAGGCCACTGACCCTGAGCTGGGGCAAGTACCCATGACCCCTCCCGGACCCAGACTGGTGGGCTGCAGTTCCGTGGAAGGGCTTCTGAGGGGACAGGCTTACCTGGCTGATGGATGGGAACCTGTCCGCAATGGCTCTGTCTCCACAGCGGGTTAAATGGGGAGCAAGGCACACAGCCCCTGCAGAACAGGAATCAGGAGGCTGGAGGCAGCCTGAACGGAGTTCCGGGGCCTCTGGGCAAGTGTGCAGGAGCGTCACCGACCCCATGTGATTTCCAGACACCAGTGTTTGTGACCATCATGCCATGTGCCGGCAGGTACACAGGAGGCGGGACCTAGCCTGCCCCTAATGTGGCACACCAACCACACGGGAAAGCACGGGTGCAAGCCTACCTCCCCTCAGAGGGCCCTGCACACTGTCCCTCCCCGAGAACAGCAACAGTGACAATACCAGGGCACAGAGCCTGGCAGCCTCAGTGGCCACCATGCACAGGATGAGGGAACAAGCAAGAGTATCATGTCCACCCACGCTTGCCGGTGGTAGGGGTGGGGGGGCAGCACTACTGTGAGGAAACCACAGCTTCGGGCTGCGGGGCTGCCCCAGCGAGCCAGCTGCCAAGGTATGAAGCACAGCAGGGTCCTTTTTGACACCCCAGCCCCCACATGGCCCAACACACTCTCCTCCTCCTGTGACCACCACGAGCCCGTCCTTGACCTGGTCTCACAACTCCCTGGAACACAGGAGGCACAGCCCTGATGCCACGGCACCACGGCTGGCCACAAGGTGAGTAGCTCAGGTAAGCAGCCCAGGTGATCGGCCCAGGTGAGGGGCTCAGGTGAGCAGCTTGAGTGATATAACCCAGGTCGGTGGCCCAGGTGAGCAGCTCAGGTGAAATAACCCAGGTGAGCAGCCCCAATGGCTCTTGAACAGAGTTTAGTTGCTTTTAGATACGTCAACTGACAGGTGAGGAGAACAGACCAAACGTGGTTGTGCTAAGTAAAGCTGGATCTTCCCTTGTCTATATTTTGAAACAAAAGCAAATGCCACTTGGCCACCTGTCTTGGAGACCTGCTGTCCATTCGGTCCTGCAGAGCCCCCGTGACTCTGCTGGTTCCTGTCCCACTGACTTTCTCTTCTTATATCAACACTGCACATTAGGTCACATCATATGAAGTCACTTGAGGTCAAAAACAGTTAAATATTGGCAATTTTATACTATTCAACTGAATAAAATATGATCACAAACTTATAAAATTAAACAATGAAGCAGATATTCATTTCCACACTAATTCTTTATTGAAGCTTTAGCCATTTACTCGCCCAGAATTTTAGACACTGAGAAGAACATCAAATTTTCTACCAAGAAAACTCAAAGAATGAAATGCTTTAGCATCTACCTTGGCACCTCTTAGGGCACAACAGAGACTCTGAAGTAACCACTTGCTACTTGTGTTGTAATCAGAAGCCTGAAAGCAGTCATTTTTGACATCTTAAGTTAACCAACTTAATTCTTCATTGATTAGAAGAGGGAAAAAGCTTAATTTTTCAGCTGACGGTGAAATAGGGCGTAAAGATGAATGCCCAAAGCCTGGGGGCTGCAGCCCTCACCTGACCCCCTGATAGCTACCTGTGTTCGGACTCACATTCAAGTCTGTTCCTCCGTTTTCCTGCCTGTCACAAGGATGACACCTTCATATGCTGCCACAGAGCACTTGGGAGGTATAAGCAAAAAGCAATAGCAAACAGATCCCATCAACAAATATCCTTGTTTCTAAAAACCGAAATTCATTATGTTACTGTGATTATTTAACATGTCCATTATAGTCATGTAATACTTGGTATTAAACGTTCCCTTTATGAGACATAACATTTATTCACCCATTTAGTCTTTAGGTATTTATTCAACTATTAAAAATATTATTCTTTAGGACAAACAAAGGCAAGACGCTTCTTGAACGAAAATTAAACTCTAGAGGAAGAGAAACCACCCCAGGCTCTGAACTGAACCAGTGGATCTGCTGGAGGTGGGGTGAATTCATGGAGCCCATGAGAGCCTCACGCACATCCGTGCCAGCAATCACGCAGACCCTACCTTGGGAGCAATTTTACCAGCACTTGACAGAGACACAAAGGGCCTGCCTGACCCCACAGACTAACAGAAGAAAAGGGAGTAAAGCAGGCAGACGTGGCCCACCAGCTAAAGCTGGCCCACACACAGATGGTGTCCTCGGACAGAAGCTGCCCACAAAGGTCATCTGTGGGTTTCCTCTCAGCCCAAGGCTAGCGCCTCTGCCCATCCTGGGCCCCTTGCAATTGGTGCTGATGGGGGTGCCGACTGAGGACAGGACACTGAGGCCGACGGCATTATTACAAGAATATTAAACATTTTACCAGGCATTAATCAAGAACAAATGCCACCAAAGTGAGAACAGTACAGATATTTTTTAACTATTTAAATGGATTTGTTTCATCATTTGCTAATAACAAGGGAACATCATAAAACCAGGCCTATTAATGATTATGTAAGTCTTTAAATGCCCTGGAACTATTTCTGTCCCTTCATATTTTTACCAAAAAGCCTAAGGTTGGAGGAGTATAAATAATATTACTGACAACTGCTGGGACAGCACCAGGGCAGAGGTGCTGACTGGCCTGAATTCTCTGCTTTCTGTGTGGGACACCATGGAATAAACTAGGGGTTAGCACTGAGTGTGGACCTGCCCCAGTGGCCAGGAACCCACACGTATGCACCCTGGGGTCACCACTGCCTCCCTGCACCCACCTGGCCACCCAAGGACGCACCTCCCCCAGTCCCACCCCCACAGCCCCAGCACACACAGAGGCACCAGTGATGCTCCAGCTGCTCCCGGGGACAGTGTGTGTCCTGCTCTGGATGCTGTCACTGCCCATCAAGCCAAGGCTGGAAGAAGCCAATCCAACTACCCTTGCCCTTGCCCTTGGCGTTGGCCTAAATATGTAAACTGATTCTGACGGTTCTTCAGGCAGATTCTCAGTGGGAAGTGGAAGCAGGTCCCTATCCTGGTTCTGGATCTGGAGTGAGGCTATAAGACTGGTCTCTAACGTCACACATGGGATGCGCGTTTCTAAAGCAGGATGCGTTTTACTTCCCCGTCCCCTCGCTCTGGATATTAGGCCCCCTCAAAACAACTCACACTTGCTCCCCAATACTTGCAGTTGTTTATCCAGCCCCAAAACTCACATTATGATTATGCTGTAAAAGGCCTTCTCAGGAATTTCTACCAAACAAAGAGGCTTGAAAGGCTATTTACAGTCAGCTGGATGGGGGTGTGGGGCAGTGGGACAGGCGGTCCTCCATCAAACACGACAAAACCCACACAACTCTCTTGAGGGCTGAAACCACACCAGTGCCCACGGCCCCTCGAGCTGGGCGCCCCTGTGAATGCACCCTCCTCAACAGGCTCCCATTTCTCCAGCACCCACAAGCATGGTTCCCTGCGGTCCCTCAGAGGCATCAACCCACCTCCCATGCACGCCGTGGTGTTGTGCTGGGAGCGACTCAGCAGGGGAAGCACCAGGAGTGCCGAGCGGGCACATGGGAACCAGGTTCGGCTGCTCGTCCTGCTTCCCGATTCCTAAGCTGTCTCTGCAGAATGAGTCCTGTGTGACCAAGGAAATGCCACTTAGCGTGGAGGGCATCAGCCCACAACAACACTGGGCCAGATGACAGGCCCCACAAACACCCCGCAGGGCACTGTTCAGACTCCACAGGCTGCATCCAAGCCTAGGAGAGGACAGCAAGGGGCATGGCTGCAGCCACACCATGGGACAAGGTCCACCCTGCCACCACTGTGCTTCTCTTGAGGGGTTTGGAGCTCTCCTGTCCCACTGCTCAAGGGCACTTTGCTATCCCCCACTCCAATCCCTCTTAAAGAGCAAGGTTTATGTAATTACAGAAAAAGACCCCCTGCTAAAATTGGGAAGGCACAGATGCACACATTTGTGACATCACTCATTTGTCAATCAGGTCAGATGGCCATGGTTTGCTTCCACTTTGGAGAAGCTGGAAGAGTTTGTCACAGTGTCACTGGGGTCTGGGAGTTTCCAGCAATTACCCGACAGGCAACCCGAATGCCACAAAAACCCCCAAGCCACCACATTCCTGCATTTGTGGACACACCAGAGCTACTACTAAACTCCTGACACATGAGAGTTCTGCAGAGAGGTGACAATTTATGACAGATTTGTTTTAGGAACCCTGATCTCACCCAGCACAGTGCCATGCACACGGCAGGCCAGGGAACATCCTATTCACTCTGATGGGATCTTCTGCCTAAGGAAGCGGTGCCCAAGCCTAGGTCAGGGCCAGACTCCGGAGCATCTTCATTCCTCCTGGTCACTCCCAAAGGCCTCGGAGACATATGCAGACTCGACCGGCCTCTTGTACAACAGCACCAGCCCTTGAACACAGAACGATTTCACCTCTAGCCTGTTGACCAGTTTCCCTAGAAACAGTTAGTAGCTCATCAAGCTAAGACAAGACACAGACAGCATGACCGCAAGACTTGAAGTGCTGACACAGAACTGCACATCTACGGTGTCGCAAAGCCTCTCCAGGCTCAGGAACAACATCACAGCTGCTGTCTTCACTAGGGCACTGAGGGACCCTCCTCTAAGATGAGAGTCAGCTCGTCATCCTCAATGCAGGAAGGGAAGGAAGCTCCATTTGGGTGATCAGCATCCCACATATTCAGAGAGAGTCAAGGAGGGTGAGTGGGCAGGGTGTGCATTCCCCCAACACACAGGGTCTATAGAAAGGCCCTCGCCCCAGCCCTGGTGAGCGGAGGACACTGGGCTCACGGTGACAGCCAGCCACATCCTCACACTCACTGCCACATGCACACCTCTCACCTGCCAGTCGGACATAACCCATGTCCACCTCCCTCCCGAGCCCTGAAGAAGAGGCCACCACATGCATGCAGAGGTCATCCCAGAAATACAGCCAAGCACAAATTCAATCCTGGCAATAAATCCCTCTCCAGAAGTGGCACACATCCTCATGATACACTATAGCAAACTCAGCAAGCAGAGCCCAAACAAAAACCTAAGCATTTAACAGGATTATCATTACAGAGACACAACTGACGCATTGGCTCCCAAGGCATGGAGCAGCATTTACTAAAGCAGGGTTAACTTGTTCCCTGAAGTCCTAATGTTCAAATGGAAAGCCCCGGTATCAGGAGCATGAAGCTCCCTCCATCACGGGGTTTCACCGCTGTCGTCATAAGCAAAGGCGTACTGCATCACAAAGAAGCTGCCGTGACTCGTGGCTCTAAACACCACGTCAAGTAGCTGCAGATATTAAGAGACCAACACAACTAAACTGTTTTTAACAATCCCCACCTAAATTCAAGCACTGTGGCCTCTTGTCTATGACACCAACTTTCCAAAAGTAAACTCTGAAATTCAGAAGACAACTCTCTCTGGTGATGGAATCAAAGAAATTGATGGAAGGCTGTTCCCTTGGCTGCTGGGAACTTCTGTAAAGTATCACAGAGGGTTGCCCTTTATATTCACTTAACATGTGTAAGTGAAGGCAAAATAAAGCTGACTGTAAATATTAGCAACGACTTGGATCAAAGCCAATTTCTAAGTTAATATCGAGGGTGATTCCTTAGTGAGTGTGGTGCCCACAGCATCTTCTCAAAACCATGTCATACAAGATGATAGTCAGCTTGATTCAGAAACAATTGCCTTTTTATCCTTGAAATAAGAGCACCATTTTTTCCCCTAAAATAGTTTCCTTTTCTTTCAGATGATTTATTTTAATCTAAGGTCGTGGGCACCTAACAGGATATTTGACTTCTTAGAAAGCAGAATACATTACTTCTCCACTGCAAACACACTAACTGTAAACCCACGGTGTGGCTGGGTTTCAAATCACAGTAAGGGGCATAAACCTGCAGGTCTGGCCTCACCAGACACGCTGTGCAGACCCTCTTTGGTCAAATCCAGCTGGTGCTCGAATCAAAGGCAGAAACCAAACTGCTCCTCCGTGGCTGCCCCTCTTCACTGGTGGCCGAGGGACTGGGCATCCCTGTGCTTTGCTGCCCTCTCACTGTAGCTGATATTAAAGTGGCTAACATTTCCCAAATATAAAAGTAGGACAAAAGTCAACAGAATGCGAAATAATAATAAAAATAAACAAAACTGAGCACAGAACGGGTTGACGTGTGTGTGAGGACGTGGCAAAGGACCACTGGGGCAGGTTCTCCGCTCGAGTAGCAGGGCCAGGTCGTGAGTCTCACCCAAGCTTAGAGGCTCTCGCCAGAGTCCCTGAGGCTGTCCCCAGGCTGCTGGGTCCAGGCACACCCACCTGCCCATCAAACTCAACCCCAAGTGGCCAGGATGCACCCCTGACAAGACCACCCCATCCGTCTCCCTCTCTCTCTCTGTCTCTGCCTCTCTCTGTCTCCCTGTCTTTGTCTCCCTCTCTCTCTGTCTCCGCCTCTCTCTGTCTCCCTGTCTCTGTCTCCCTCTCTCTGTCTCCCTCTCTCTCTGTCTCCTTCTCTGTCTCTCTCCCAACTCCTAGAATTCCCCCTCTGTGAAGCCTGTCTGGATTCCACAATAAGAAAACTGAGCATTTCCTCTCACTTCACCTATTCTGAACAAAATATTTTCTGCTATTTAACTAAAAGAAAAAAAAACAGGGAAAACAAAGGAAGGCCCACGACGGTAAGGACTGTTTCCTACTGACAACTGAACCCCTTTTTCATAGAACATATCCTAGACACTGGGATTCAACACATTTTAGCTGAATATTATCAGGATTACACCCAGAGGTTGGAAGTGTCTCTACAACATCTAATGCCATGGACCCTCGAGCCCCCAGCCCACCAAACTATAGCTTGTGTCATTTAAAATTTGTGCAAATTGGATTCTAGGAAGATGGCGGCGTGAGCAGGGCGGTGGAAATCTCCTCCCGAAACATATATTTTTGCGAAAATACAACAAATACAACTATTCTAAAAGAGAGACCAGAAGATACAGTACAATAGCCAGGATACAGCTACACCTGCGAGAACTCAGCACCTCACAAAGGGGGTAAGATACAAAGCCGCAACCTGGTGGGACCCGAGCACACCCCCACCCCAGCACACCGGTGGGAGGAAAAGATTAAGAGTGGGGAGGGAGTGGAAGCACAGGACTGCTAAATAACCAGCCCTGGTGATCTGCATCGGGAGCGCAGACACACATCACATGGTGTACTGGAGATTAGAGAAACGGAAGGGCAGGATCCGAGATGGACACCGCAAGCGGGTCCCCACAGCCGGCTCCCCTGGGACAAAAGAAAAGTGGGCGCTTTTTTTAAAGTCTTAAAGAGACAAGGGCCCAAGGAGCAGAACAAAATCATTCCAGTGCACTCAGCCCAGCAGGCTGGGAATCTGGAGTAATTTTGTGCCCCCTAACCGGCTTCCAGGTAAAGCAGCCCCGCTGAAGCCCCTCATGGCAATAAGCAGCCTGCCATTCGTTCACCCTGGCCGGGGCCACAAATGGTCCGGCGGCCCCGCCACAGCTGTGGATCAGAAGGAGAGCAGCCCCGCCCACAGCAACCACACAGAATTCCTCCCGGTGGGCATGCAGCTAACCGGGAAGGGCCAAGGAAGCCAGAGCAAGGTCTGGAAGGCACCAAGGGGTGCACAACGCACCCGGCATGGCTGCAAAACCCCGCAGGGCTCAAGGCCAGCCTAAGGGCAGCCCCGCACACGGCAGCTCAGGGAATTATCCCAGAGACTGCCTCCCAGTGTGCTGGTAACCAGTACAGGCTGTGGAGAAGGACAAGGAGAACAACAAGCAGGAAGGGACTTTATTCTCCCAGCTGACACACGAGGCACCTGCCTGCGACCACTTCTCTCGCCATGAAAAGACAGAATATGGTCCAGTCAAAGATCACCCAGACAACCCCAGAGAG
Organism: Smutsia gigantea; assembly: GCA_032199065.1. Classification (NCBI taxonomy): domain Eukaryota; kingdom Metazoa; phylum Chordata; class Mammalia; order Pholidota; family Manidae; genus Smutsia; species Smutsia gigantea. Next base: position 350,657 of record JAVSCE010013915.1, read on the forward strand.
AGGGCCTGATGGGACAGATTTAAACAATCTTCCTGAAAAAGAATTCAGAATAAAAGTAATAACCATGCTGATGGACCTACAGAGAAATATGCAAGACCTAAGGGAGGAAGTCAGGAGGGACATTACAAAAATGAAATAATTGATTGATGGACTTAAGAGCAGACTGGATGAGGTGCAAGAGACTGTTAATGGAAAACAAATCAGAGAACAGGAGTACAGAGAACCTGACGCAGAGAGAGATAAAAGGATCTCTATGAATGAAAGAATATTAAGAGAACTGTGTGACCAATCCAAACGGAACAATATTCGCATTATAGGACTACCAGAAGAAGAGAGAGAATAAAGGATAGAAAGTGTCTCTGAAGACATAATTGAGGAAAACTTCCCCAAGCTGGGAGAAATAGTTTCTCAGAACATGGAAGCCCACAGATCTCCCAACACAAGGGAACCAAGAAAGATAACACCAAGACATATAATAATTAAAATGGCAAAAATGAAAGACAAGGACAGAGTATTAAAGGCAGCCAGAGAGAGAAAAAAGATCACCTACAAAGGAAAACCCATCAGACTATCATCAGACTTCTCAACAGAAACCTTACAGGCCAGAAGAGAATGGCGTGATACATTTAACGCAATGAAACAGAAGGGCCTTGAACCAAGAATACTGTATCCAGCACAATTACCACTAAAATTTGAGGGATGGATTAAACAATTCCTAGACCAGCGAAATTGAGAGAATTTGCCTCTGACATACTAGCTCTACAAGATATCTTGAAGGGACTGCTCTGGAGAAAATAAAATCATAGCAAAGAAAGGAGACCATCCAAATACTAACTAAAGGCAAAATATAAAATCAACTATCCACAAAAACAGTCAAAGGAAACGTAAAGGAGTACAGAATAAAACACCTAGCATACAAAGAATGGAGGAGGAAGAATAAGAAGGGAGAGAAATAAAGAATCATCAGACTGTGTTTATAATAGCTTAACAAGAAAGTTAAGTTAGACTGTTAGATAGTAAAGAAGCAACCCTTGAACCTTTGGTAACCACGAATCTAAAGCCGGCAATGGCAATAAGTACATATCTATCAATAATCACCCTAAATGTAAATGGACTGAATGCACCAATCAAAAGACACAGAGTAACAGAATGGATAAAAAAGCAAGACCCATCTATATGGTGCATACAAGAGACTCACCTCAAACCCAAAGATATACACAGACTAAAAGTGAAGGGATGGAAAAAGATATTTCATGCAAACAACAGGTAGAAAAAAGCAGGTGTTGCAGTACTTGTATCAGACAAAAAATAGACTTCAAAACAAAGAAAGTAGCAAGAGATATAGGACATTATATAATGATAAAGGGTTCAGTCCAACAAGAGCATATAACCATTTTAAATATATACGCACCCAACACAGGAGTGCCAACATATGTGAAACAAATACTAACACAATTAAAGGAGGAAATAGACAGCAATGCATTCATTTTAGGAGACTTCAACACACCACTCACTCCAAAGGACAGATCAACAAGACAGAAAATAAGTAAAGACACAGAGGCACCGAATAGCACACTAGAACAGATGGACCTAACAGACACCTACAGAACTCTACACACAAAAGCAGCAGGATACACATTCTTCTCAAGTGCACATGGAATATCTTCCAGAATAGACCACATACTAGGCCACAAAAAGAACCTCACTAAATTCAAAAATACTGAAATTCTACCAACCAACTTCTCAGACCACAAAGGTATAAAACTAGAAATAAACGGTACAAAGAAAATAAAAAGGCTCACAAATACATGGAGGCTTAACAACATGCTCCTAAATAATCAATGGATTAACGACCAAATTAAAACAAGATCAAACAATATATGGAGACAAATGACAACAACAGCACAAAACCCCAACTTCTGTGGGATGCAGCAAAGGCAGTTCTAAGAGGAAAGTATATTGCGATCCAGGACTACTTAAAGAAGGAAGAACAATCCCAAATGAATAGTCTAAAGTCACAATTATTGAAATTGGAAAAAGAAGAGCAAATGAGGTCCAAAGTCACCAGAAGGAGGGACATAATAAAGATCAGAGAAGAAATAAATAAAATTGAGAAGAATAAAACAATAGAAAAAATCAATGAAACCAAGAACTGGTTCTTTGAGAAAAAAACAAAATAGATAAACCCCTAGCCAGACTTATTAAGAGAAAAAGAGACTCTACACACATAAACAGAATGAGAAATGAGAAAGGAAAAATCATGATGACCCCACAGAAATACAAAGAATTATTAGACAATACTATGAAAATCTATATGTTAACAAGCTGGAAAACCTAGAAGAAATGGACAACTTCTTAGAAAAATACAACCTTCCAAGACTGACCAAGCAAGGAACAGAAACCCTAAACAGACCAATGACCAGCAATGAAATTGAATCGGTAATCAGAAAACTACCCAAGAACAAAACCCGGGCCAGATCGATTCACCTCTGAATTTTATCAGACATATAGAGAAGAAATAATACCCATTCTCCTTAAAGTTTTCAAAAAAAAAGAAGAGGAGGGAATACTTTCAAACTCATTCTATGAAGCCAGCATCACTCTAATACCAAAACCAGGCAAACACCCCACCAAAAAAGAAAATTACAGACCAATATCCCAGATGAACATAGATGCAAAAATACTCAACAAAATATTAGCAAACCGAATTCAAAAATACATCAAGAGGATCATACACCATGATCAAATGGGATTCATCCCAGGGATGCAAGGATGGTACAACATTCGAAAATCCATCAACATCATCCACCACATCAACAAAAAGAAGAACAAAAACCACATGATCATCTCCATAGATGCTGAAAAAGCATTTGACAAAATTCAACATCCATTCATGATAAAAACTCTTAACAAAATGGGTATAGAGGGCAAGTACGTCAACATCATAAAGGCCATATATGACAAACCCACAGACAACATCATACTTAACAGTGAGAAGCTGAAAGCTTTTCATTTAAGATCGGGAACATGACAGGCATGCTCACTATCCCCACTGTTATTCAACATAGTACTGGAGGTCCTAGCCATGGCAATTAGACAAAACAAAGAAATACAAGGCATCCAGATTGGTAAAGAAGAAGTCAAACTGTCACTATTTGCAGATGACATGATATTGTGCATAAAAAACCCTAAAGAATCTACTCCAAAACTACTAGAACTAATATCTGAATTCAGCAAAGTTGCAGGATACAAAATTAACACACAGAAATCTGTTGCTTTCCTATACACTAATGATGAACTAACAGAAAGAGAAATCAGAAAAACAATTCCATTCACAATTGCATCAAAAAGAATAAAATACCTAGGAATAAACCTAACGAAGGAAGTGAAAGACCTGTACTCTGAAAACTACAAGACACTCCTAAGAGAAATTAAAGAGGACACTAACAAATGGAAAAGCATCCCATGCTCTTGGCTAGGAAGAATCAATATTGTCAAAATGGCTATACTACCTAAAGCAATCTACAGATTCAATGCAATCCCTATCAAACTACCAACAGCTTTCTTCAATGAACTGGCACAAATAGTTCTAAAATTCATATGGCACCACAAAAGACTCTGAATAGCCAAAGTAATCCTGAGAAGGAAGAATAAAACGGGGGGAATTATGCTCCCAGACTTCAAGCTCTACTACAAAGCCACAGTAATCAAGACAATCTATTACTGGCACAAGAACAGACCCACAGACCAGTGGAACATAATAGAGAGTCTAGACATTAACCCAAACATATACGGTCTATTAATATACGATAAAGGAGCCATGGATATACAATGGGGAAATGACAGCCTCTTCAACAGCTGGTGTTGGCAAAACTGGACAGCTACATGCAAGAGAATGAAACTGGATTACTGTCTAACCCCATACACAAAAGTAAACTCAAATGGACTAAAGACCTGAATATAAGTCATTTAACCATAAAACTCTTAGAAGACAACATAGGCAAAAATCTCTTGGACACAAACATGAGCAACTTCTTCATGAACATACCTCCCTGGGCAAGGGAAACAAAAGCAAAAATGAAAAAATGGGACTGTATCAAACTCAAAGCTTCTGTACAGCAAAGGACACCATCAGTAAAACAACAAGACATACTACAGTATGGGAGAATATATTCATAAAAGACATATCTGATAAGGAGTTAATATACAAATTATATAAAGAGCTCACGCACCTCAACAAACAAAAAGAAAATAAGCCAATTAAAAAGTTGGCAGAGGATATGAATAGACACTTCTGCAAAGAAGAAATTCAGATGGCCAACAGGCACATGAAAAGATGCTCCACATCGCTAATCATCAAAGAAATGCAAATTAAAACCACAATGCAATATCACCTCACACCAGTTAGGATGGCCAACATCCAAAAGACAAACAACAACAAATGCTGGGGAGGATACAAAGAAAGGGGAACCCTACTACACTGCTGGTGGAAATGTAAACTAGTTCAACCACTGTGGAAAGCAGTATTGGGGTTCCTCAAAAACTCAAAATAGAAATACCATTTGACCCAGGAATTCCACTCCTAAGAATTACCCTAAGAAAACGCAATCACAGATTCAGAAAGACATATGTAATCCTATGTTTATCGCAGCGCTATTTACAATAGCCAAGAAATGGAAGCAACCTAAGTGTCCATCAGTAGATGAATGGATAAAGAAGATGTGGTACATATACACAATGGAATATTATTCAGCCATAAGAAGAAAACAAATCCTACCATTTGCAACAACATGGATGGAGCTAGAGGGTATTATGCTCAGTGAAATAAGCCAGGCGGAAAAAGACAAGTATCAAATGATTTCATTCATATGTGGAGTATAAGAACAAAGAAAAAAACTGAAGGAACAAAACAGCAGCAGACTCACAGAACCCAAGAACGGACTAATAGTTACCAAAGGGAAAGGGACTGGGGAAAATGGGTGGGAAGGGAGGGATAAGAGGGAAAAAGGGGCATTACGATTAGCAGATGTAATGTTGGGGGGGCACGGGGAGGGCAGTACAACTCAGAGAAGACAAGTAGTGATTCTATAGCATCTCACTACGCGGATGGACAGTGACTATAATGGGGTATGTGGGGAGGACTTGATGAAGTGGGGAGTTTAGTAACCATAATGTTGCACATGTAATTGTAGATTAACGATACCAAAATAAAATAAACAAATAAATAAATAAATAAATTTGTGCAAATCCCCAACCAGATGATTGTTCTTAATTCAGGACTTTGACAACACAACTACATTTCTTATATTTTCAAGGGACCCACTACATTAGTTACAACCGAGATTACACCAACGCACCTAATTAATTGATCACAAATGCCAAATGTATCAGTTGAAAGATGAAAATAATATGTAAAGTATTTTTTAATGTAGTACATGGAGTCTAGCTCTATCTTTAAATAAGGACATTAGCATGGGAAGAAGTTCTCCAAGGATGGGGGAACACTCTGGTTATTAGATGATCTAATACCTCAAGGAGGAAGCCAAGAATCGGGCCGCGTCTCTGGGCAGAGCAGCGATGTGTCCAGCACGTGCACTCCGTCTTACATCTCTGGGCCCCAGGAAGACCTGAGGCAGTACATGACGGGCTGGCTCTCATCAGGCTGCATCCCAGAGCCATGTGTTCTACAACTGCAGATCCTCAGAGCGATCTGCACACATCCTCAGCAGGAAGAATCCTAGTTTCCCTACATTTGCTCATTGCTTTGAACATTAACAAAACTTCCAGAAAGCCAAGAAATGCTGGTGTTGCACAGAGCCAAGCGTCTGCCTCCTCCACGCCAGGATGGGCCAGGGTTCACACAAGGCCCGATCAGGTTTCAAGTGCACTCCCTCACTGCCCATTTTGTACTTAAACTCAGAGTGTTAAGCGACCACTGACCCTGTGCAGCAGGTGTGCACCCTGAGTGGTGGCAACAGTGATGTTTCAACCACATTATTCCCACATCTTGCTCCAAATGAAATGTTTTAAAATGTGTCTGTGGCTTAGGATGGCCCAAAGCGGAGTTGTGTGCTGTCTCACTTACAAAACAACATTAGTTCTTGTTTTACACAGGAAATGGCCGTAAAGAAAGTCCATGACAAATGGATTTTACGAGCTCACAAGAGCTTCATGGAATAGGTAAGTGGACCACGAGGCACGCCTGCTCCCTGCAAGTCAGTGAAGATGGTCTACGTCACATGGGCACACACGCAGGACCCCCTCCTAAACCGGGATGCAGAACCTGCCAGCCCATTACAGTTCAGGACTCCCAGGAGCTAAGGAAGAGAAGACGGACCTTTCAACATAATTCTGCTCAAGCTGAAGGTGGCCACTCAGTCCCAGGACACCTCTCCCTGGACGGGCTTCCAATGTGGCAGCCGGCTGGAGACTTGGCAAGGGACTCAGCTTACTGAAGAGTAGTACCCAGCCACTGGTGTCTGGACTGCCCACTGCTCCCATGCCCACGGCTGCGCTTCCACCTCAAGTGAAAGCATCCACAGCAGGCCTACCTGCACCAGAGGGAAACGGACCTTCTCCAGCCGCCCCGCCCCAACGTCCCAAGGTCAGCCAGGCTTTCTGTCCTGCCTGAGAGGATGGAGGGAGGACACCCCAGCTATGCACTGAGGATCTGTGCCACCCACCCACAAGGCATTTACACCCATATATGAAGGAGAGATAGGAAAACAGCCCTGGCCTCAGGGCCCCACCTAGAAAAAAAACGTCAGGCCACCATCAGGCAGAATAATGTGGTGTCACTTCTATAAATAATAAGCATGCCCTGGCATCTGGGTTGAGATGTGAATGTCTGGAATTAGCCCGCCAGACCCTGGAGGCACTGGCGTGGCTGAGGCAACACCAGCCAGCTCAGGAATCCGTCCTGGAGGAAAGTCAAGCACCTAAAATCAGATTACTGGTTTTATATTCCAAGCAAGGCTGGGCCAGGCAAACAACGGGAGAGTCTGGATTCCTTGCCTCTCTCAACAATTACCACTGTTACTATGTCATAATAATTGGGAGGGGAACGTAGCAGGTTAGAGAAGCCACTGCACCATTTGCTGCTGAATTACAATGCCACACGGTCCTAATAAAAGCAGACTTAACACCAGGAACTGCTGGCTGGACACGGGTCCAAAAGGCTCCTCCCAAGGCGAGAGCCCTTGTGGGCTCTGCATGCATTTCTCTGTGCCTGGCCCTGTCTTCCTCCAGCTCAGACATCCGAGATGTTTCTTTCCCACACAGATGGTCGGAAAGCCTGGTTCCCTCAAGGCTATGTGTACATCCGGAAGCACTGAGGACCAGGAAAACCACCTCAGGGGGCATTCCCAGGCTCTCTCCTTTTAAAGTGCATATCTACGGTTGAATTTGAATATGCAACCACATAGTCTCTGTGCCCTAGGAGAGGAGTCAAAGCTGAGTCCACCTGCATTCCCAAGTCTAGCTCAATGTGACACACACAGCATAGCCTGGGAGCCAGGCTTCCCTGCCAAAATAATACCAGAGATGCTCGGAGGTGGGGGCCTGGCCACAGAGGCACAGGGAGCCACTGGTGTTCCCCACACAGCCCCCTGCCCTTCACCATAAAATCACAAGCAAGTGGCTCGGTGGCAGCAGGAAGCCATGCTGGCCTCCATACCTGGAAGTGCCCGCACGGCCGGCAGAGACCTCAGGGCACCCACACAGCTTCCTGCCTGGAGCCCCTTGTCCGGGGAGGCCCAGGGGACAGAACTGCTCTGGTGATGAAAGTCCCGTATCGGCTCCATCCACACAGTGGCCAGTGGTCACATGAGCTGCTGAGCACTGGGAAGGTAGCCAGTGTGGCTCAGCTGTGAGCATTCCTTTAATAAGCTTTCTTAAATGTATTTAATCATGGAACTGAATTTTAATTAAATGTAAATTTTCAGTGGCCCATGGTTGCTGGCGACCAGGTGGCCTTCAAGGCTGCAGAGTGAACCTGGGAAGCAGGAGACGCCCAGAGGCCATGAAGTGAGTCTGCATGACTCCCCCTGGTCACAGAAACTCAGACCCTGCAGGCAGACAGAGTGGCTCTGTCCCTAGGGGACATGTGACCTCGGGAATGGCTCCTCTCAGAGGGGAGATGATGATGCCTGGACGTGGAGCAGGACGTGAAGAGAGAACCAAGGCGTCCAGCCCAACCTGGCCACAAAGAGCCACCTGTCACCTTGGCAAGGCACAGCAGCTAGCTCCCAGGCTCTCGTGGATGGCTGAGGAGAGGGCTGCTACAATGCAGCTATGCTCCTTGGTGAGGCATAAAAGGGGATTTGATGCGAAATAGCATAGGATGTGAGCACCCGAGGTGGGCTCCCTGGTGCCACAGCTTCTGCTAATATCCAAGTGACACAAATAGAAATCTTGGGTGCGTCATCTGCTTTGTTTGGGAGAAATCATGTGCACAGCTGTTACAAAGAAGATACCAAATGGTTTGCATCTTCAATCTAACCACCACAGAGCACCCAGGCTACTTCCATGAGGCCCGAAACCCCACGGCCTTTCTGCAGAATGGGGCGGCAGGCAGAGGAATGCCTTGTGGTGCTAGAGGTCCCTCTCCTAAGACACGTTTAATGCATCAAGCGTTCCCCAGAGACTCAAGGCCATTTGTCATCATGTCTCCACAATCACAGAGAAGAGGAAAGGCCTCCGATGCACCCCTATCCAGTAAGCAATCAGAAGATGTCAGCTTACTCAGGGAGCTGGGGGAGACGCAGCCGAGAGCAGCATCTGCGCACCCTTCCTCTACCAGAGTTTGGACCCATCTGGAAGTGCGTCACCAACAGACTTTACCAGTGGAGGGAACAGCCTCGCAGTGTGCTACCACCCAGAAGAGCTCCAGGCTGTGGTGCTAAATCTGTGTCTTATGCAAAAAGGAATGACTCAGACCACGTCACCCAGAAGGGCCCTTGGAATGAAATGCCACCTGGGACCTGATGCCACGTGCTCTGTTATTTCTGAGGCAGTCAGTCTGCAAGTAGGTCACACTTACTCAGCTTAGACATGTCTTAGGCCCGTGAGAGGCTCAGGGTCTGAGGGAAAGATGTCCGGGCGCCCCTGCACACCCAGTCCTTGTCTCTGCGCTCTCCTGAAGGCTGCCAGGAACAGCTGGGGTTGCCGACGTCAGAGCAGTAACTCAGGCAGGCATCAGCCCACTACCGGCCTACCCCTCAATTACAAGCTTTTGTGGAAAAATGCCATTCATTTCGGTTTGGGCTCCCAAACAAGCACAGAATTTCTAACAATTTTATCAGTTAAATTATCAAGCAGCCATTTGTAAACCAGACCACAATCTGAAGCAAAACTCACAAGTAATTTGGGCTGCAATAGCTCCTATTTACATTACAGACAACAGAAATGAAAACCCCAACTAATCTGTATACATTGTTCGTGGGACCAGTTTCACAAACAAACCAACTGCAAGAGATGAGTGTGTTCAGTCAACTGCAAATTAATTTGCTTCCCTTACAAAAGATTTATTTTCTTTTCCAGTATGAATTTTCAGATCTGCGGTCCTGGGGGAACACCTCACACATCTAAGTTTAGCCCAGCACACCTGTGTCTGCCTTCTCAGACAGAGCCCTCCTAACGTTCACTGGTGAGCCCGCCCAACAGACTTAGTAGACGGCGACCAGCCGCTGGGCCAGAGGATGGGCCTGGAACCAGCCCGCAGGCAAAGAAATGCGAGCCTGTTCCCGCCACCACAGGCCACTTGGGTCCCTGCTGAGATCCCCCATTGAAGGGATGGGTGGGAATTCCCTCTTGGGACATGGGGAATTCCCCAGGAAGGCCCATGGGAATTCTGTATCCTAGGAACAGGAATCATACCCTTAGCTCCTTCAGAGCAGATCCCAGAAGCGGAAGAACCCTGGACAGGGTGAAGCCGGCCACTGCGGTGCAGAGACTATCAAGAGAAGACATATGCAGAAGCAGGAAAAATGGATGAAAATCACTTATTTTGATCCACTCAAATGCAGGATTTTACAACAACAGTTAAGAGAATACATACTCATGACAAGCAAATAACATATTTAGTGCTTACGTCATCATAAGGAACTTTTTTTTTAAACATCTAAGATGACAACCTCCCCACTTAAAAATAAAAGTTATCTGTGCAAAACTCAGGTTCTAAGAAATCTCTTCAGTAAAGCCAACCACAGGAAGAGGGTAAGACCCAGTTTCACCAGGGTGTGGGTTTAATTTGCTACCTCAACTGGGGGGCAATTACTCTGCCGTTTTGGGTGACAGCTCATAGTTTCTGGGATTGGGCAGGACCGCACTGACCTCTGCTGACCCGGTGCATTCTCCCAAATAAACATGGACATACGTGCACATGGGGCTCTGGTGGCACCTTGGTCGGTAAACCATGGGGGGCATTCCTACCTTATCTCCCCCATTTCACTGAGGGTTTGGGTTAGAGTGTTCCTGGCGCTCCTAAGAGGCTGAGGCTGCTAAACAGCTGTCACAGGTGTGCACAGGCCTCGTCCAGGTGCCAGCCTCTCTCCTGAGGACCCTAGCTTGCCGCCCTTGAGCACCTCTGGGCTTGGGGCCTGGCTGCTCCACCAACTCCGGGAAACCACCACACACCCCGCCTACCTCTGTCCCTTCACCCCGGTCCAAGCAGCCACCCCGCCATCCTGGGGCTGCCTCCCCTCACCTCCTGGACCCTCCCTCTGGCCCCTCCCCTCAGCGGCCTCGCATGTGAAGGGGACTCTCACAGAGCGGACAGGCTATGGCTCTGGGTCAGGACCTCTCTGGTGACTGCTCCTGCCACTCACCAGCCATGTAACCCGAATGCCTCAAATGCCAATGAGGACAATAACCAGGCCTGCGCGGGAGGTCTGTGAGGGTGAAAGGGGGACAGCCAAGGGAGGCACATTCCTGCCACCTCGCGGAGGCCCTTGCACAACACCCCACCACTGTCAAATGCGACCCAACCGCTGAGTCTGCACGGAGACCTTGTCTCTGTCCCGCCCTCCACCTGTACACACAGAGCTGCCCCCCAGACCAAATGCCACCACTGTCTCCTGCTGCTGCTTAGCAGCCAGCCATGAGCCCATCCTGGCGGGAACACCCTCTGCCGCTCAGTTTCCCGAAAGGACACGCCCTTCCCAGGCTGCCTCATGGGGTTGCCACTCATGCACTGACCCCATTTCTGTAGAGTTCTGCAGCAGTTTTAGGGTTATAACAAAGTGGAGAGGAAGGGACAGAGATTCCCTAGACCCCCCAGCCTCCCCCATCAGCACCCCCACCGCGTGGTACGTCTGTCACAGTGGATGAACCACAGGGCGCATCCCCATTGCCAGAGTCCAGCCTACGTCGGGGCCTCTCTTGCTGGTGCACGTTCTGGGGGCTTGGATAAAGGGACAAGGACCTGTGTCCACCACCATGGGGTCCCGCAGCAGCTTCCTGGCCCTAGGCTCCTCTGGGCTCCCCTGTTCATCCCTCCCCTGACCCCCTGGCAACCACCCACCTGCTCACTGTCCCCACAGCTGTGCCTTTTCCACGGTGCCACAGAGTTGGAATCACACAGTGTGCGCCTTTCCAGACTGGCTTCTTTCTCCCAGTGCTGTGCCTTCAAGGTCCCTCCGTGTCTCTCCATGCCTGGTGGCTCATTTCCTCTTAGTGCTGAATGACACCCCGTGGTCAGGATGCACCAGAGTTTGTTCAGCCATCGCCTGCCTAAGGGCGCCTTGGTTGCTTCAAAGTTTTGTCAATTATGGATAAAGCTGCTACAAACCTCCACGTGCAGGTTTTTGGGTGGAGGTAAGTTTTCAGCTCCTCTGGGTAAATACCAAGGAGCGGGTTTGCTGATCACATGGTAGGAGCATGTTTAGCTCTGGGAGAAACCCCCAAACTGTGTCCCACAGCGCTGCCCCAGCTGCACTCCCACCAGTGGTGATGCGAGCTCCCGCTGCTCCACGTCCTCGCCAGCATGTGGCGTCAATGTTCAGGGTTTTGGCCACCCTTACAGGTGTGTGGTGGTACAAATCCCTTTTGAAGAAATGCACTCTGCTTTCAAGCACAGCACCTATGACGCCGTAGGAATGGGGCGTCTCGGCTCATGAGCTCTAGGAAGAGGAGGATCACTCAGACCTGGCACCATGTCACACCTGAGATGTTAAGTTTTTCTTTTTAATTTTAAATACTTTGTTTTAAAATGCTGTTGATATTTGTGCGTTAAGATGCTAAAAATGATAAGTAAAACAAATGCCTTCAATTGTCTAATCAAGTCATAATAATGGTAAGCCACAAATTTGCTGAACAGGAAGGTTCCATGCACTTCAATTGGTAACATTCTTACGTGTATTCTGAGTATTCAAATGCTTCCTTTATCTAAATTACAAATATCCATTTGAGAAATGTTTGTTCTGGCATGAGATGAGGAAAGGAAACCTCGGCAGCCTTGTGGGCTCAGAATGCAAATGGTACAGCTGCTGAGAAGCAAATGGACTCCCTGGGGGGCGCCTGTCAGCTTCCCGCCCCCACCCCGCCCCCACGCCCAGCTGGGGTGGTGGCCCGCCCACATTTCTCAAGTGCTCTGCGTGCAGCTGCAGCTCCCACTGCAAGCGCGGCCCTGGGATGCGCAGAGTCCCCAACACTAAAGGCACCGTCCCAGCGCAGTCTGTCACGGGTCATGTGGCTTTAGGCCACACTGCAGCTGATTCTGAGCCACAACCGTAAATTATATGTATTTATCACCATGACTACTGAATAATAATCTTTAAGTCATTACAGGTTCTGTTTGCTTTTTTGCAACTAAGTTAAAAAGCTGTCGCTCAGTCACAGACTCCAAAACCATGAAGTGACTCATGACTTTAGGAACAAAGGCCCTTTGGACCATCACAGGCCCGCGGTGGCTGCCCTGGGCACACAACAGACTCCACTGTGCCCATCAGAACTGCCCCAGACAGCTTTGCGAGCCAGAGCCTGCAAGTGCTCACTGCCGAAACCAGCTGGGGCCACACCTCTGGCCAGAAGCACTTTCCTTCATGGATGTCTGGGCTGGTTTTTTGCTGTTTTCAGAAATTGAAATCTGAAAGGATGGGTGTGTGTAAAACACACATCACAAGTACTTCCAGTGTTTTCCCAGTTCAGGGCTCAGCCAGGCCGTGACCACCTTAACCGCGTCCTCACTACAGCCCTTCTCCCACTAAATGGAGCAAAATCAGAACACTCCTGACAGCCTCCTGGCTACATGCCTCCAGTAATGACCCATACCTTCAGCTGGTAAGAAAATGACATGAACTCCTTTTGCTGGATCAGAGAACGCAATTATCAAACCATCTGGTTCATGCCATCAGCCTGGCCCCATGAGCTGTCACCCACATTTTACTTTGATACATGTACCTCAGTGCATGAGATTCCCCTGCCCAGCCCCAGTGGACACAGCTGTGCCACACCATCCCCTTCAGGGACAGCAAGAGACCTCACCCACCACCGTGTGGAGCGTGGTGGCCATCCACAGAGAACAGCTGGGCACCGGCCAGCCGCTGAGCTCATGGGAGCAGGGAATGGGACAGCGGGGCGGCCCGACTCACAGCAGCAGGTGACTTGACAAGAACAGCCTTTCAGCAGAGACCCACTCCTAAAGGCACTGTGTGCTGCAAACAGACTCATGGATGAGCCAGGGCCACTGCTAACAATACGGAGCCACCCTCGGGTTTGCCAAGGGGACTCCACCATGAAACTTCAGGGCCCATTGCCTTAACCTGTTTTATGCCCAATTAGATATATGTGCTTGTATAGCCTGGGTGTAGGTCCACTAAAAATATTTTTAATCAAAATTATGTCAGTTCTTTATTATCAGGCCACACATGGCTAAACCATGTTTACACAAGGATTCTATAGCCCATCCAGCTGGACTGGATGTGTTTTCTATTGCATGTTTTTATAACACCAAACATTTTGTGTTTTATTATGTTTTTATGACTTTTTCCTCTTATCCACTTTATCTTTTGTTCTTCCAACTATAGCAATACTTCAACTACAGCTATAAATTTATAAAATTAGTTTGTAAGGGGCTTACTTATTAAGTACGACATAAGAAAGCAGGAAAAAGGCATTAAAGAGGCCTGCTCTCTTCTCTTCACCAGAATACACTGTACTTAAAGCTTCAATGCACAGAGGGCTGGATGTCCAGAGCCTCCCTGTGGGACAACGCTGCAGTCTCCAGTCTGGCAGCAGCTCTGCACATCAGGCCCTCCTGACTTGACACCCAGGGTGACATGGATCAGTGTTGAGATGCCGCAGTCTGCAGGCTGAGCCAGGGAGGGAAGCCCTAAGGCTGGTGGAGAGGTAACCACCATGGCCACACAGGCCACACAAGGGGACACCAGAGAGATGGCAGGAGCCATGGGTCACACCCTCATCAATGCTGCCAAAATCCACTTCAACAGGAATAAAGGTCAAGTACGTGAACCTGTGTCCCCAGGCTTTGCTTCCATGGAAAATTATTTCAAATTAATGGACTATATGGTGATTGAAAGTACTTCGGTCTTCAGTTTGTTTACTTGTGCAAGACTATATTCAAAGAAAGATCTAGAAGAGCAAGCCAAAAGTGGTGTGCCCAAACCGTACTCTGCTACTGCATGCACCACTGCCTGCAGTGCCCTCCCGTAAGGAAGTCCGTGCACCTGTCCCCTGGGCTTCCCCCTCACCTGCACATCCACTCGACCAGCGCCCAGATGAGGCTAGGAGCCAGGCCTTGGAGCCTAAGTCTGTGGGAGGCACAGAGAGTTGGAATCTGTTCCATCAGGAATCCTGGACTCCTCAGATGGAAAGAGACCACAGAGCCTCACGTCTGAAGCCCTCATCTCATCCTGTCACCAAATCACAAAGAAACGCTGTGAACTGTGTGGGAGACTGGCCTAGTGCAGGCACAGGTCTGTCCAGCAGCTGCCCACCCAGGTGCCCAGCCATGTGCACTGCACTGTCTTGGGAATGAGCAGCCCACGGCTTAAGCCAAAGTGTCCTTGAGGTGCCTGCCAGAAGTAGCAGGTGGATCGACTGGGCAGGGTCTGTGGAAAACAGGAATTGGGGGAAGGGTCCTCCCTAGCACAGATTCAAAAGGCTCCCTTCCAGCTGGACTGCAGTACTTCTGACCCACAAGGTCATGTCAGGACACGGCATATGATGACCTGACACATGTGCATCGCAAACCACAGGCTAGTGCACACCTCCCCCCACAGTCACTCTGTGGGTGATGAGAACATCAAAGTTCTCGTCTCCTGGGAACTTCTGAGCACCAGGTACAGTACAGTTAACTGCAGGCATCGTGCAGACCTCTGACACCTAAGCTTGTTCTCTGCATCACTGGAAGTTTGTGTACTTCCCCCAGCATCCCCAGCCGCCAGCCCCAGCAACCACCAGTCTGCGTGCTCAGATTCCATGTGCAGGGGAGGTGGCACACATGTCTGTCTGACTTACTTCACTGACCTCGATGCCCTCCAAGTCCATCCATGCTGTTGCAGATGGCAGGGTTTCCTTCTTTATGGCTGAGTAATATTCCTATGTGCCACATCATCATTCACCCATTGATGGACACTCAGGTTGTTTCCTGGTCTTGGCTACTGTCAGTAAAACTGCCATGAACATGGGGTGCAGACAGATTCCTCCTCAAAATCCTGACTTCTTTTCCTTTTGGTAAATACTCAAAACTGGGATTGCTGGGTTGTATAGTAGTTATATTTCTAGTTTTCTGAGGAAGCTCCATACTGCTGTGCAGAGGCTGCACCAGTTTACAATCCCACCTGCACTGTAGGAGGGCTCCCTTTTCCCCAAGTCCTCACCAGCACTTGTTGTTTCTTGTCTTTTGGATGGTGACCATCAGCTCCTCTGCCCATTTTCAGTTGTATTGTTTGGGTTCTGCTGTGCAGTTGTGTGAGTTCCATAAGTATTTAAAAGTTTTCAAATCCTTTGCTAACCAAACAAAATCCAGGACTGACTCCAAGTTTGAAACCCTTGGGTTCATATTTGGCCACCTGCTCGACTGAGTGATGCGTCCACTCCATGAAAGGGTAAATCTCTCATATTACTTGTTGACATTACAGTATTTATCCCAAAACAGTTGGTGAAGTACCTTCTGATAAGGAACTAGTTCAGAGCTGACACATCCCTCTTTAATTATTAAACCTTTAAGAGCCACTCGTTAAATTATTTCATCCCAAATCTCAAGAGTGCCACTCAGAGAAGGCAGGAATTAAATCCTGGTTCATTTGGCTGGATGGATGTGGACCCAGAGTCCACAGGCCCTCTTCCTGGCCTGTCAGAGCTCCTGCACTGACACATTTCCAGGGATCTCCCTTTCTGGGCTGGGCTGTCTCCCCATTGTGAACATAGCAGGCTCTCTGAAACAGCTGGGCCACAGAGCATCCCCACCAGACTTTGCAGATACAGTGAGATGCCTGTAACTTTCTCCCTGAGGACTGTATTCTCAGGTGGATGTGAACCTAAACCTGCCGCGGTGGCTTGCAAATGCAGCCTGCATCAGAATCAGTGAGATGCGACATAGCAGGGGCAGGGGTTCCCCCCAGTGTCTGTGCTGGGGGGCAGGGCTCATGCTGCTCCACTTCTGACAAGTTCCTGGTGATCATGGACCCCACGGCTCTGGAGGGTGCTCCCTCAGCACTGCCCCAGAGAAGGCAAGCAGAGGCCCCCTCAGCTCCTCCCCTCCTCTGGCTCTACACCAACTGGACAATGTGCTGCCTTGTCTAAAATCGATGCTCCCGTGACTTGGGTTTGCTACATATAAGACATGCATCCATTAAAAATGACATAAGAACATTTATATACATGGAGATTCTGCATGATACGCTACTGGTTAGAAAAAAGCACCAAGTAATACAGCCGTTCTCCCAAATACTGTAGTATTGGTATAAAGTGGGGATGGGTGGGTGGGTAGACAGAGGAATGGATGCCGAGAAAGACCCTGGAAGGATGCACATTACAACATTAACAGGTCATTTCTGGTGGTGGGAATACTTCTGTGTTTTGCCAAATAATTTTCAGTTAATACTACTTGGTAAGAGGTAAGAAATGAGTGGCTTTTAATTTGTTTGAAAATGTTTTGGGGAAAGTATGCTTTCTTGGTAAGACAGACTTACTCTCATTTACCTGAGTCAGTGTGAGGTGACAGGAAAGCACAGCTGCTGAGTCCAAAACCCTAGCGATTCCTTCTAATCTGTGAGGTGGGGCAGCACCTCGCCATCCACCCCAACGGGCTGCAGAGAGCCAGTGACATCGCCATTGTGGAGCAGCTCCTGGAGTTTCAAACGGGAGCTCGACAGGAGACCAGGATGCGGAGGTGGCCCGCTTGGGCTCGTGGCCTCTGTCCGCTTAGCGCACCGCATCACCCGGCCCAAAGGCCTGCAGTGGGAAATATTCACCTGCCTGCATTTTTACGGAGGGCAAGTGCAGGGCAGCGCATCCTTGAGTGATCCAGAATACATGCCAACTGAAAGTAGGTGGACCACCCCTGCCAGCCAGCATCCTGGCTCCACCCACGGCCTGTCACAGAACTGTCCTCTGAAGCTGGTTGCAAAGCCTCGATGAAGCCCATTTATAAACTAACTAGACAAAATACATAGCTGAGTAACTCCTCTGAAGAGGATGTCCTGAACAATGTGCCCAGTACAGGTGGAGAGAAGGCAGAAATGCAAGCCCTAAGCAAGTGTTCACTCTAGAGCCCTGGCAGAAAATGACAATGCTAACGTGCTCAGGGGGAGATGCATGCATGTCGCCACAACAGCACAGAGCCAGAAACATCACATTTGGGCAGGGGAGCTGGGTCTCGATGCACAAACAAAATGCTAAGAACCCCCAGTGTCCCCAAAATCAGGCTGCACCCACATCCCTGCAGGCCTGTCCAGCAGCCGCCTTCCCCCCAGGTTTCTGAGAGCAGAACCAGCAGGAGAAAGAAACTGGCTACCCTGCTGGAGCAGGTGCCTGAGGAAGGCCCCCTGGAGCCACACTCCACCAGACAGGCTCCAGCTTCTTAGATCCTGACATCAACTTTGCATTAAGATACATCAACCCGAATCACAGCCATTCGCCCAGCTGGTCACTATCTACAGCAGCAACTACAAACCTATTCCAACTGCACTCGGCAGACAACAGACCTTCCACTGTGCACTGGCCAGGCGGCCTGGGGAATGAGGAGCAGGCTCATTCCAACATCCGCCACTCTGGTCCAACTGACACTGAGTCCCATGACGATGACTCAGGCAGTCACACACTGGCTTCAGCGCAGAGGAAAAGCGATGCAAAAATTAAACGCACCCTCACGTGGGCAGTTGGTAGGAGCCGATTCCTGGATGCAGCTTTGCTGAGAGGGCCTTGTCAGCCAGCACAGCTCTGACAACAGGACCTCTCTCCGCTCTGCTAGGAAGGCGATTAGAACGCGGGCCTCTGTGTGGGCCGTGGGCTCTGCCACGAGGGCCTGTCCTGTGGGCTCAGCTGCCAGCCCCAGACAAGGTATTCTGATACTACAAAACTTCACTGGCCTCAGCTTCCAAATGCTGGGAAGGACAGAGGGATCATGGACAGGAGGAGATTTGGGAAGGGTTGAGGGCAAAAATGACTCCTAAATTCACAAAAGATTTTAGGCCTCCTCACATTGCCATTCATTAGATGACAGCAGCCAGCTCTTCATCTGTCCAAATAAATACAAAGACCACCTTTTAAAATTGTACTGGATCTTTTTGACTACTTACAAGCGGAGAGCAGTTCTCTAAGAAACCGAAAATGAAAGTTAAGAAAAGTAACCCGAAATTGCAAACAATAAAATTTTTAAAAACAAACCTTTGATTGAAAAGAATTAAACCTGAAGTATGTTGCATTAGTGGCGATGGAATAAGCCACTGCAGTCCTGTGGCCATCCAGATTTTATTTCTTAAATGGCATATCTAAAGAGATTTTCATGAACTGGAAAACTAGAACTGCACCTAATGAATATATGACAAAGCACGTGACTCATTCCAAAGTAAGAAAGTACTTAAAAACTACACTCACACAGTGAAGTAGGCTGACAAGCTATCAATAAAGGAAAATAAACAAATAGGAGACCACTATTTTGTGGGATGTTCTTTCTAGATTCAATCCTGTTTGCCACCACACCAACAGGGGTACTTGTTTAGCTCTCCTGTGCTGGGCACAGTGGGTCCTCAGAGCCTCCCCACAAGACGATGTCATCATCGCCGCCAGGCGGGCAGATGGGGTGGCCAGGGAAGGGAAGTCTTAGGGCTCAGGAAATCGTGCAGCTACTATACAGCCGGCCACGGGTCCAGACGAGGCTGACCACTCTCGCTCTAGCTGAAGTTATACCCACAGTTGCCTGGATAAAACATGGCTATGTATGCCAGCAAACTGTGGCCTCCGTAAGGCCCCAGGCTCGCACCTCACTGCAAGCAAGAACCCATTTACCCAATGCCTGCCTGTGCCAAACTTAAATTTCACACATCCAATCATTTAAACAGTTCAAACATGCACATCTTTGCCATTGAGATCCTGCCTGCTTTGCAACAATCCACCTCAGGCCTCTGTTGGGAGATTGCACCACACAGGACCAGGTGGGTCACCGAGGGACAGACAGCAGAGAGCCCAGCCGGCGTGCAGGCACTCTGAAGGGTGGGAAATACTGACAGCACAGATGAGAGAAGGGACTTATCAGAGGAACGCACTGCCCTTCCCAGGAAACCACTACCAGTTTTCTCTAGCCAAACCGCAGGTTTCTCAGCCCGGTGGCCAACACTTGGCATTTCAGGGGGCTGCCCTTTTTGCTGTAGGGGTGCAGCAGCCTGCCTCTCCCCAAAGATGCCAGCGTCACCCCATCCCAGTCCCAACAACCAAAAATGTCTCTAGACATCACCAAGTGTCGCCCACTCTGGGAACCACCGAGCCAAACAGGCGGGTGAGGGGAATCCGTGGGCTTGGAGGACTTAGAACAGCCTAACGAGAAGGTGGCTCTTGTTCCTAGGGGGTGATCTCCTGATGCTGCATGCAGGTCGGATTCTGGACAGGCTGGGTTCCCATTGCCTGGCTCCAAGGAAAAGGGGTCAGAGACTAGATATGTGGTGGCCATGGGAAGATGCCGGCATGGGAGGCAGCACCACAGAGGCAGACAGGTTCCCCTGCCAGAGATCTATGGTGACTCCCAAGGTGGATATGACTGTCCCCTTCTCCTAAGGAAGGAAGAGGTCCAAATGGACAGAAGCAGGAATCAAGTAAGTTCCCAAGCAAGGGTCCTTCTGGGGATGAGGGTCCCCAGGACACAGACCCACCCCAAGTATGGGGGGGTAGAGGGGATCAGGACCCCTAGATACAAGCCCACCCCAGCACCCAAGAATGAGAGGTGGAGTGGACCAGGACCCCTGGACACAGGCCCACCCAGCACCCCAAGAATGGTGGGTGGAGCCCAAGGTCCAGGCACTGGCCAGAATCTCCACTCCATAAAGTTAGGGCATGGGTGGCTTTCCTGCACAGAAACCTCCAGAACTGGACATGTCACAGATGGACCTGTTTGTGAAGGATGACTCAAAGCCAACAATGTGGAAAATAGCTCTAACACCTCTGAGAAATCAGCCCCACTCAGTGAGCACCATAATCCTGTCACCAGGTGGAGCTGGAAGGTCAGCACAGGTATATCCCATGTGGTGTTCCAGTCAGACAGATGGTTCTCCAGGAGGGAAGACACTCCACATCTAGGGCAAATGACCTGAGACCCACAGCTCACATCAAGAAGCCAGTCACCTGCATCAGTTCCATCGTATCCAGCGCAGCCCACCTGACCAGACTGGACACAAGAGTGGAGGACACCAGCTGCCGTGCCGGCCGAGTGACTGGCAGGGCTGATCCCCCAACATCCCCTCCCAGGAGGGCACATGCTCTTCCCAGGGGCCACACAGATGCCCATCTGCTGATGAGCACCTGCTTTCTCAGCTGTGAAACCAAGCTGGACCGACCATCTCTGCAGTGAAAGAAAGTGCTACAACGTCAAGATGTTCACAGACGGGGACCACACCTCCACCCAGAAGAAAACAGAGGGTCAGAGAAGCTACCAACCACCAATCAAAACATTACCCATTGCTTGGCTTTTCTGGTTTTTCTTTTTGTTCAAATAACTAAAGATATGTGTAGATAAGGAAAATATGTGCTATGAAACTGAACAACAAAGAGTTCTCTTTCTAATTAAAGATCTTTCAATTCTTATATACTTTTTTTAATAGTTGTAATTATAGCCCTATTTAACGTTAAGCACTTCAACTAAGCCAGAGGTTAATTAACAGACTGCTGATTATGAAAAGTAAGATGACGTATAAAATGTCATGATGAATAATTAATAAGACTTCTTTGATCTAGTTCAGCCAGGGATGCAGTGCTAGCAGGATCTCTCTCTTTGGTATGGAGACAATCCTACTGAATAAATCAAATTTCTGGGACCAAAAACAGAAGTTTATAATAAGCATTTAACACTGCCTTAAAAATAAAAGTGAAAGTTTTTTAAATTAGTTTCATATTTAAACAGATATCCAAAAAGTAAGGTGTGGTGACTGACATATATAACACCTTTCGATACAAAACAGACAATACAGTTGTGCCAAAATGTTCTGGGAATCTCTCCTGCATCCCATTAGATTGTGTCATAGGGTCACAAATCACAGGAAAACATCCAGGAAATAGATGCGTGGTGAACACAGAGGCAGCCCAGGAGGGGCTCTCGTCCTCAAAGAGTATGAAGTCTTCTTAGGGACCAATCAATTCAAATAATTGTTAACTTAGTTAAAATCACTAAGATTAACTGAAAATCACATAATTAGAATTATGAAATTATGAAATTAAAATTAATGCAATAGATTGTTTCGATTAATTAATGTACTAAAATAAGAATTTTTGAAGTACCTTCATCTGGTTCTTTCTGTTCACTGCACTGCCCATCTTCTGGGGAAGCAATGTGAGACTCCAGAGGCTGACTCCTGGGTTTTATCTTTCCCATGGGGCATTTGGTTTTGTAGCAGTCTCCATTTTAATTAAATCTGCATAAAAATGTATCATGTGCAGGAACTCAATTTTGCTTCAAGAAGAGTGACACTTGTGATCACATTTGATACACAGCTAAATATCAATGTTACTACTACCCAAAATGTGTCACTTTGTGACACTAATACATGCACAGCAAGGAGGACAGTTAGTACCTCACCGCAATAGGTGTTAAAGCTCTTAAAACATTTTTATAAGAACATTCTGTAATGTGTGGGCCTTTCAAGGGAACTCTGAAAGTTTTTTAAAACTAATTTTACATTGGAGCAAATCTATACCAAATGTCCACTCAATGCTAAACACCCGCTCTCCAGCACCCCTAAGAGATCTAAAACTCAGGAGATGAGTCACACTTTCAAACGAGTCCTCAGCATGGCCTGGGGCTTCCACACTCCCTGTTGCACAGGATGAAGTTCAGGGAAGGCATGTTCAGAGTTTTACATAGACCGAAACAAAATCACAGCATCATTTCCACTTTAACACTCTATTTACAACGTAACTTTCCAATAAGTAAACTGCCAATATTCAACAACCAATATTCCAATGGACTTTTGAAACCTTTAGAAACTATTAAGTATGACCAAAGATTATTTTTAAGCTTGGAAGAACCTGTGTCAGAAAAAGAAAAGCATATGAAAGCACTCGGCTTGATTCAAGATTGGAATTGATAAATGAGACCATGCATGTAAGGCAACACAAAGTTTTCAGAAAAGGCAGAGTTGGGTCATAAAGAGGGAGGGTTCCCTTTTCTCTGCAGGCCTGAGACAAGCTACTGAAATGAAGATGCTCGGCGAGTCAGAGGATATAATTCTAACCTCAGGAAGGCAGCAGTACCCGAGCTCTGAAACCCCACGGGGTGGGTGGGATTCATGTCCCTGACGACTGTTCACCCTTCATCTCAGCACTGTGAGGGGCTTGCGGCAGCCCTGGAATCCCACCACTTCAGTCCACTTCGGAACAGTCTCTGCAGAAGCGCCTCCGAGGGAACACACACGCATCCTTCTACCCCAGCGGAGCTCTTATAAATGCTTTCACCTAAAGGCCACTTTTAACACTTTAGTCTAAACTTGGGTTCTGCAGCCTCTGTACTCCTAGTATTGCTTCAACGTTTAGGCTCACCGACTACATCCCTGCCCCTTTCAGGTAGGACCTGGTCGGTCAGCCTGCTGCAGGACACACTGAGCACAGAAACATGCTCCTCTCCCCACAGAGTCAACTTCAAGGAGCTGCCATCTGAACCGTCGGCACCAGGAAACACCCGGACTCTTGTGCTCTTTTTGTGACTCTCCTAGCTTCGCCAACTAAAAGGACAGCCCTCCAGCCCCAGCAGACCGACCTCCTTCCAGAAAGCCTCAAGAGTCCATCTCTGTGACCTCAAGCCCCTGGGGGCCTGGCCCACGTTTTGCTGCTGGCAGACACACATATTTACAAAGCCCCCCAAGCTGGTCGGTCCTGTTCGGCAGCCACAGAACTCAGTTTATTAGGGAAATGCTAATGAAAATACCAGGACCTATACAGATGCTTCCAGATATTCAGCCTTCGGACTAACAGCAAACACAGGGAAAAAGTCCTGTCCCCCCTTGTTCTCCCAGCCTCTCCTGACATTTCACTGGCCTGAGTCTTACGATGCTGTTATTTTTAGCCTGCCCAGATGGAACAGCTGCGCTCCTTCAGGCAGGCTCTACCTAGGAGCTCAAGGAGGCTCAAAGGAACGCTGGAGAATGACAGGGTTTCAGCTAGAAATGTGCCCCCCTCCCTCTCATCCTGGGATGCCAAGTGCTTCCTCTTGGGTTGAATATGTCAGCACCAAGCTCATGTGAGCTCTAGAGCAGGCCCCTATCAGCACCCAGGGTGAAGTGACGAGCCACCAAAAACCTAGTTCCTTGAGAAAAGATTCTCACGGCCCCTTCTACCAGAATGCTCTCGATAGGTAGCGTAAGAGGACCACACATGAATCCAATCAAAAACTCTATCTTCAATGATGCACCTACTTAAATCTTTACCTCAAATGGGCCCCAAATTCTTCAGGATTTAAACAGCTGAGAAGACAGCTTCCAGGACAGTCATGAACCTGCGAGGCTGAAGGAGACTTGTCAGTTTCCCTGAATCACACTCAGGAGTTAACCTTGACACACAAGATACGAGCAGAATTTTACAAACTGTGGTGGTAGACGGCAACCTCCTAGCCTAAGGGAGACTTGCACAGATTCATTATTATTTTATTAGTATTTTTGATGTATTACTTTATTACCACCAATGCTGATTTCATGTAAATAAAGAGAGATTAGCACAGAAAAAGTATATACATACACCATGAGTGGGTATGACTCAGGTCCCCACTGTTTACACGCAGGCTGTTAATATAAGGAACCACAGTTACTGACTTCATTTCTTAGGACAAAAGCCTATCCCAAATCCTGCACAGGTTCCTCCCTGACAGAAAACACCAGCCAGGACAGTCAGACGGATGTCCACAAAGACAGGGAACAAGGAGCTCAAGCGGGAGTGGAGGAGCCAGAGGTCGTCCCCGGTAAGAACACACAGGACCAGGGAGCAAAGGACCAGGGGTCCAGGGCTATCGACCCGGAGCGAGCTGGGCCAGGGCGCAGCTGCCTGTCTGTGGCTCTGTCCTTCCAGCCATAGTAGGCCCACACAGCGCCAGCTCTCAGGAGTCGGCTGACATAACAGCAGTGGCTCTGGGAGCCAGGGTCAAGGCCAGCGTGGGTGCTGCACAAACTGGAAGTCCTGACAGCCGTGCCCTGGAGTGGGACACAGATGGACGGTTCTCCCTGTCACCTGTCCAGGGCACAGTACAGGTGCCCAATGGGTCCAGTGCCCCAGCAGAGTAAGGGGGACCCTCGCCCCGACGGAGCCAACACAACACGGATGTGAGGAAGGAGGAAGCAGAGGCCCCATGGGTGCAGGGAGAACCCTTTCTGGCCAGGGCAGGGGCGTGAAACCAAGGCTGGGACAGATGACTGTCAACACACGGGCTCAAACAAAATGCCTGCAGCTAAGGTACGCTGACCTTACAGAAACTAAAACAGGCAGTGCCCATCCAGAATTTTTATAAATTGTTCCTCTAAGCAAATCTCAGTGTAATACAATCTACACTAAATAGATTTTTAGTCTCATCTACGCTCTTAACTGTGTATAAAGTAGCTTTAATGGAAAGGAAAACCAGGTGGGAGGCCCAAGGGGATGAACTCTGAGGAGTCAGGGGAACAGTGTCCCGAATACTTAGCCTCTCCATATCTCAGTCCAAAACAGGTCAGTGTGATACTAACTTCTCTAAATGTCCAGATTTTTAATTTTCTCCCATGTTTTAAATGAAAATGTTCAAACATACTACAACGCTGGAAGAATGTTGCATGAAAGTACCCAAAATCTCTCCCGTGGATCTAATGGCTGGTACTGTTCAGTCGCTTTATCATCCGTCACCCCAGCCCCCACCCTCACACTCCAGCTTCCTGGCCTCGCTGTCCAGTTCACATTTGAGTCAGCTCAACTCCCTGAAAATGTCCTTCAAGGCTGTTCGCTCCTCCAAACCTCTGGCTGCGGCCGCCATGCCTCTCTGCTCACCCATTTACCTCTCTCTGACAGCCCTTAGCCCCCATGTTTCGTGATCTTCGCCTTTTCAAGACTCCAGGTCAGCTGGCTGGGGGACAATATCCGTTCCCCCACTGCATCACCCAGGTCTCCCCTCACGTCCTGTGGACAGCGAGACCAAGGCACGCCTGCAGCCCCCTGAACACCTCTTGGCCAGAACACAACACAGTCAGTGGCTTTAGACTGCAGACCCACCCCCCCAGCCCAGGGAGTCAGGGAGCACCTCAAGGAAGCTCCTGGAAGGACAGCCACCCCGGGGCGCTGGCTAGGAGCACCTCTGCACCAGGGGTACGTCCTGTTATTGGGTCCCGAGCATAGCCTCTGTGGGCACAGCAACTCCACATCACATCCTTCCTTTTATAACTATGGATTTATATTTCTTGTTTTCACCTGTGAACTTCTATATTTTCGGTGTGATGTGATGAGTAATAATAATGCTTTGACACAAAAGTTGGCATTAACTTCTGGCTCTTGTGTAAATATTACTATAAAAAACAAATATGTAATAAGGAGATAATTTATATTGTTTTTACAAGATTTTATAATCACAAGGTTGTTTATATCACCATAACCTGCATTTCCCCATTTTCGAGATCCATGTTCTACTGACACAATTAGACCTGAGTGTTTGGTAAATATTCCTTTCTGTGAAACCAGGTCGGAGAAAGCAGAGTGAGCCGCACACACCACGCACACTGACGCGGAGGAAACAGAAGCAGCAGCCTACTTCTCCGCAGGTGTCCACACAAGTTCCTTCCAGCCTCCTGCAAAGGGTTTCGGTATCCTCCAGGGTTACTGAGAGTCATCCCTGTGGTAGTCTCAAATACTTCTCCATAAAAATATCTTCACTTTGCTTCATGACAAATTACCTGATGCTTGACAGTAAAGCGTCAAGTTTTAAGACAGGGATAAGAACGGACAGGCTCCCTAAGGGGAAGGTAGTGGCACATTCCCAGGGATACCCGAGGCATCGAGAGGCAAGGTAAACCATCCCCTGCTCTACCAGGCCATCAGGCCGCCAGAGAGAGGGTGCCTGTGCCTCTGGTACATCTCAGATCACATGGGAAGAGGCCTCAGAACAGCAAACCCACAGTGCCCACAAGCCATCTCACTTCTTCCCAAGACTTGGGAATGTTCCTTATCTGTGGAGTGGATTGTAAGTTCCTGGGTTCCCACGTTTTCACTACCCAGAAGGCCAAAATCACAGGTCCAATTCATTTCTCTCTCTCCCAAAGCTTAACAACAGAGATTTAACTCAAAGATAATGACCCTAGTAGGAAATAACCAAAACCCTTGCCCAGGGATTGAACCCTCTAGGACGGCAGTGTGCCACACCCAGAGGCCTGGCTGCTGCCTTCCTGTGGAGCATGGGGACGGCCTGAGTCACACAGAACAGATGGCGTGTCACACAAGAGGGACCTGACACCACCTGTGTGCCAAGCCTCAGAAAATATTTTCTAGTGAAAATGAAAACTGCTGTGCAAAAGCATCTTGCTTAATTATCTCTAAGCCAAGTTGAAAATGTATTATTTCAGATGGAGGTAGCCTTAAAAATGCATATGAACAGCCAGGAGAAAAGCATCAGTTCGTGCTTGATGAATAAACGAATCTCAAAAATATATTAGCCGAGCATGCACCATTTAGGAAAAAAATGCTATATAATTTGACATTCTAACTATATAGCTGCTTCTTCATACTGACAGCAGATTTTGCTTCAGTTAACTCAAGAAAAGGTAAATAATTCTAATTGGAAACCAAAAGGCTTTACGAATAATAAAATTATAGTGCCAATTCAATCATGCATGACAATTTAACCTAAATATTTAAATTCCCTAAGCACAGTCTCGCAAAACAAGATGTTAACATGAATAAATATGTCTCCATAAGCAACACCAGGGAAGAGCCTCCTCTGGCGGTGGCAGGGTGGGGCAGTCACAAGGAAGGGCCACTCCTGGTGCAGAACTTCCATCCTCTCTCCATGTACATCAGCTTTGATAATAAAACTTATACTGCTCCAGCTTTATGCGCTTTGAGATGTTTGCACTTACTCACCCAGGAAACCAGAAGCCGGCGATCTCCAGGGGCCACCACTTAAAGTCATGTGAGCACTCGCCTGGTGGAAGTGCTGCCAGCCAAGGCCTCGCCTTGTACCCTGTCGAATCTGACTCTGCCTTGGGTTATTTTGTAGAATGTCCTACTACTGACCCTTGAACACCAGAGGGAATGCTTAGGAGGCCCTCGGGTCTCTCCTGACTCCAGCGCACCTCCATAAACTAGGATTGGAAAATGAACTGAGAAGCCCCTGCGTCTTACCTGAACTCTCCTGCCTCTGGAAACGGCCCCGCCCCAAGCCACGAGCAAAGGCAGCTCCCCAAGCCATCTCATTTCTGTCGTCAGACACGCTCTTCTATGGCAGAAGCGAATGGGAGGTAATGTCTGCTTCCTAAGGCCTCACTTGGCCGCTAGCTGGGGAGCCTCAGACAGACCCGCAGGCAACCGGGCTGCTACGTGGTCACCAATCTATGACACAAGTAGGGAAGATGTAGCCTGCCCTGTCACTGTCTTCGGAAGCAATAATTTGCTGAAGCCCTGGGTGTTCCTAGGGCTCTCACGGCAGGACCCACACCCAGGGCCTTGGAGGCACTTGCTGGCAGGTTTGTAAGGTTCACGCCATCCTTAAACTCAGAAAGCCAGCCTGGGGGCGCACGGTTAATGACAAGTGTGGGTTCTCGTACTGGACGGTTGACAGCCTGCTCTCCAGCCTCTGCCTCTTCGGAACAGGCAACTGTGGACAGTTTTAAAGCCTCCACTGAGGCCTGATAAGTCCAGACTCCAGTCCAAGGTTGCACACACACAATATCCCGCCTGTAGGCAGCTGTCCGGCAGCCTCTGAATGTATGCAGAAGCCCTTCCCTGTCCTGGCCTGGACACAAGAATGCCGCACTGCCCAGTGTGGGGGCTTTCCACTCCCCAAGAACCTCAGACCACACAGCCAGAGGCTCACCATCACACGTTTTAACTTGATTTTCCACTCAACCATCAAAGCGACAGTCACTGTGAACACCACTGGTGTAGAGTCCCATTAGGTCACTCAACTGACAGGCATTTAACTTGACCGGGTGATGAATGGTTTTATGTCCCTGCTTCAAAGCAATGACATGACACAGAGGAGCCCATAATATTTCCAAAAGTGCCTACTAACTTGAAATCTCTTAAGACCATGAAGGAAATCATTTTTCTGACCAAGCCCTTTTTAAGGAAACATTTGTTTCTCTGCCACATGATACGTAACAGCTATTTTAGAACCTGGCCTCCTCATGTTGGAATGGTAAGCATGGCTCACTGGCAGCCCGTAAACCAGCGGTTCTGAAGCCCAGCTCACTAGAATCTCCCAGAGCGCTCCCCTCCCCAAGTCGCTGGTTCCCCAGGATGGGTGGGGCCGGAACACTTGCATTTCTAGTGAGAGGCGGAAACCACCTTGGTAAACTGGGCAGGGCACATCTCTAGGGCCAATGTCCAGCCAGCTTAAATACAAAATACCCAAGCAGGTTTCACTGCAAAGATTTATGCTCCTGGGGTAAGTTGGCCATCACAGCCATCAGCAATACATCTGACTTTAAGGCTACTGCTGACTCCAATCTTGCTCAGGACAATGGCTTAAAGGACAAGGCCCAATGCCCCTGCACTTTGACCCCATGCCCATCACTATCACATGGGGCTTGCATATCTACACCTGGGCTCAAGCCTATGCTATCACACGGGGGCTTGTATATTGACACTTGGGCTATCACATGGCAGTGGCCTGCATGCCTACCTACACCTGGGCTCATGCCTGTGCTCTTATGCCAGAACTGACCAGTGCCTCAGTCCTTCTTTGTGAACTGTGGCTGGTGTCCCAGAGGCCAGAAAGGATGTCGTAGGAATTCATGTGAGCCCCGCTTTCTCTACACCAGCAGAAGGGCTCTCCAGGGAGAAGGAAGGCTAAAAGGTTAACCGCCCAGGGCAGGAGCCCTGCAGCAAACCACGGTGTGCCCCACTTTGGTCAGACCGTGCCACACCACGCACAGAGCAGACACCTGAGCCTCACTTACCAGGACTTCTCACGGGACGCTGAGCCTGGGTGGGAGGGGCTAGCCCGTCCTCACCCTCCACTAAGCCTGCTCTACGCAGTAAACGTGCAATAGGCACGGGGGTCGAAAATCCCTGCTCGGTGTCCAGGGCTGTCCAATCAGTTCCTCAAGCGCCACTGCATCTGGCTGGCCCATGATGTTCACATATCGGTGTTTTGCTGCTCTTCCTCCTCCAGGTTTTAAGGGGACTCATTCATTTGCTTTATTAAATCTTATGATGTTGTCAAGCTGGGGGATTGTAAGTGGTAGGCTGTCCCACTTGAGGGCGGGGTGAGGCCACAGAACTGGAGGCACGGCACTCTGGGAAGAGGGGACTCAGGAACGCGCACTGGCCACCTCCCCCCAGCATACGCAGCCTGCCGTCCCCACTTCACTCACAGGGACCGGCACAGTCCAGGTCCGGAGAGCATGGCAGCAGTGGGGATGCCACCTTTCTGGAAGCCTACCTTCAAGGCACATCTGGCAGTTCAGTGTCAACAAGGTGATTGTAACCATCCAGGGAACCCTCAGCCCCTGGCTGGTGCCCGGACACAGCTCAGAAGGGTGCCCCTCCACCACCAAATCCCACCCCACTTCAGAGAGCCAGACAGCCAATGCAGCACCCAGATGGCAATCCTGACACACATGCCTCCACATCCCCAAACTGGAAACAGAGGTGCCACTCAGAGTCAGGTTGCAGAAACTCAGCATCACACAACCACGGTGCCTACAAATGAGACTAGGGAAGGGCTCGCAAAAGCAGGCAGAGAGAAGGGGAGAGGCAACATCCTGAACTCACACGCCAAGGGCTTGGGTGGTCCTGACAACACACAGAACAAGACACAGCTCTGTTCTTGCTATGAGGATTGGGGCGGGAAGCCTAAACACATTCAGGAGGATATACGCTTTCTACCAAGACACCAAAACCCGGACCCGGGTTTCTCCTCCACAAAGCTGAACTCCAAGAGGTGTAGCTGCCACGTGGTGTCTAGTGGCCCGTGTCGTGAAGCTGTCATGTTTGAAAGCTGCAGAAAGACAGGCTCGGATATGCGGGGGCTCAGAACCCGTCCTGAGAAATCTGCCCGAGCGCGTACTCTCTCCACAACGGTCACAGCTAAGAGCAGGATATGGATGAGCTGCATGGCAGCCTGTATGTTTCCGTCCCCAGTGCAGACCAACTCAGGATCCAGCTCGGGCTCTGGAGCAGGACAGCACATGGCGGTCCCCACACAGAAATGCTGCTTCCTTCCTGTTACCAAATAACACATATTTATGAAATTATATATTTACCATATTTTAAATTATATTTTAATTATATAAAAAGGCGAAGAAAATTCATAAAACACTAGTGATTTGAGGGTGGGATTATGAGTATTTTTAAACCAAAAAGTCTCAATTTTCCACAGTGAACACATCGTGCTCAACAGTAAAAGTACCGTTTAAAGTCATCATAAACTATGTGTCTGTCATCCGATCCCCATGCAATACAGATGAACAGCAAACACCAGGAGAAGGTACATCAGCAAACGATGATGATTCTCTTCCAGTGGAGTGGGGCTGGAGATGGTTTTCCCTCTATTTTCCTATGTTTAACAAATGTTACATTCAAAATGGAAAAATAAAGCAAAGTCCACAGTTGAGGAAACACTGCCAGTCGCTAGCACATGAGCCCTCACTCCCACACATCACTGAGAGTTTACTTTTTAAATCAACTGGGTTTCTTCCTAGAAAGTAAAGTGGATTAACATCCATGCCGACTCAAATACATCTTGGAAAGGGAACATGGAGAGCTTCAGTGACCTTGGTTGTGCCCCCAGTGGGCCTGGGCCAGCACCCAGGCAGCTGGTTCTGCTGACAGCGAGTCGTCACTCACTGCGCCTTCTGTAACCAGTGACAACCTCAGCTCTCCACTCGCACCTCTTGATGCCCAGGTAGGGATGCAACCCTGAGTCACTCCAACCCAGAACACATGCCACCTGGAGACCCCACGGAGCCACCTCTCAGCACGCGGACTTTCCCACAGAAGGCAGCCCTCATCATAAAGGAATGTGTACAACGTTATCTTCACTTTGCTGTTAATTTTATAATACTTGGTTACAACACATTGATTTTTATAGCAATTACTAAAATAACTCAAGATGTGCTTGTAAGCCAAGCACCTCAAAAAAAAAACACACAAGCAGAGTTTTACAGGATTGCAGGAGTTTCTGTGAGACTGTCAAATTAAATTGGAAACTGAACTAATTAAATCTGATTCTTGAGGCAGGGCGCATGCAGAGGGAAATGTTTTAAAAACTTTTTTCTCCCAAACTTCACAGACACACTCAGCTGAGGGTTTCCATTGCTGGAACTAGCCTATTCTTGGTTGGAAGCCACTGCATTAACGCCTATAAACAGCATTTGTTTTTCCAACAGCAAACCTGAACAGGAGTGATCACGTGGGGAGGCAGAGGGACACTGATAAAGCTGAGCAGGTACCAAACACCTTGTCTGGCAATTTAATACTTTTTGATTAAAATATATGTACTTCTGAGTGTTACCTTTGTTTTTATTAATTTTCAGTAAGTTCATACCTGATAAGAAAGAAGTTTTCCTTATTGGAAAAGGAGGAAATGAAATAAGTGTAGAGTAACATAACTCCTTTAAAGCAAAACACCCAAGAACCACCTTTTCTTTTTCTCACATTACCCGATAATTCTCAGATTTAGAGTTTTATCATGTCACAGAAAATGCCATGAATTAGGGGGAATTCAGAAGTCAGAACACAGCATGTAAGCATAAGCATTCTCAATGAATAATTAACTCAAATACTGTGCTCAGAGTGATGTAGGATGAAGTGAATTTATTTTTAGTTTAAACCAAAATCCCAGATCACTTGCCAAATGATCCTCTGTTTTAACGGATGGTCCTTCTGCCAGAAGCTCACCACGCTTTTCACCTAAGGTAAGAAGTGACACCCTTTTCACGTCAGACAGTTCACAGTCCCATGCAGGTGGCCATTTGTCACCAATATACAAGTGTTTTGTCTCTTTGTCACATATGGTGAACACATCAGCATGGAAAGGAAATGCAGGCGGTTTGTCCAGAGTTCCCTGAACGCTGGCTGCCAGGAAGCATAGTCTGCTTATTAGGACAAGGGCTTTAAGGGCTGGACCGCTGTGTGCGGAGGGTGCAGCAGGGAAGGGAGGGCTGTGGGCTGCAGGGACCCACCCCAGACGCACTCTCAGGAGCCTGGGAGCCTGAGGCCAGGCCCCTTCCTCCCTGAGATTGGGACTCTGAGGCAGCAGGGGCTGAGGGTCAAGCTGGGTGTCCACTTACAGATGCAGGGACAGAGCATGGGACTTCCCACGTCTGTGCACAGTGAGTCCCTGGAAAGGGGGGTCAAGGCTGTGACTGTCAGGTATCTTTGGGGGGGAGCCCTCGGCCACGTGCCTGCAGAGGCCCCAGTGACACAGCCTGATAGGGTCGAGCTGCTGTACGCCCAGGACCCTGGGGCCTACCTGTCACCAAGGCTGCTGCCCCTTCACCCAAGCTAGCCTGGGTTGTTTTCTTGAACCCTCAGGGTGCCAGCCTACAGACACAGCTCAGGTTGTCTACCTGTATCCCACCTGCTCAGGAAGGACAAGGCGACCCCCTGGCACCTCTGGGCACATCACAGGTGTGCTCAGGACCAAACCTGAAGTTGTGGGCTCTACACGTCCATCTGCAGAGGATGGACCTGAGCTGCTCTCTCCCAACCCCCTCTGTGTCAGCACACCTCCCAAGGCTTTCCCCGCCCTCTCCTCCAGCACCCTCTTCCAGAACCTCCTCTCACCCCTGGGCACCCCCACATGCCCAGGCCTGCACCCAGCCTCCCATCTCTGCCAGCCCCTTCCGCCTCCATTGTGTCACCTGTCACTCCTGTCAGGCCCCAGCATTCAGCATGAGAATGCGCTGCAGGACTTGGTGAAGCAACCCCAGGGTAGGTGGTCTGAGTCAATGAGCAGCAGATCAGAAGAACATGCAGGACAATTACGACTCGAGTGTCCATGAGGCAGCGACTGTGCAACAAAAGGGTCTTCCTTTGTTTCAGTACCTTTCCAATAAAACATTATTAAGAAAGGATTTCCCCAGGAAGCATATACCCTTTTATAGTATATGAACATAAGTCTGGGATGGCATGATTCTGAGCCGCCTCAGCCTGTCCTTACTCCGTGTCTCTGTGAAGACTTGGCTTCTGGGGCTCAGAGTCACAGCTGGGCTGTAGCCATCCATCCATCCGTCCATCCATCCAGTCCTGACCCTTAATCCCAGCTTCCGGGACACATTCTCTTATTCAGGGCTCCTTGTAAGGGCAGAAACATGCAGAAGGGTGCAGGAGCAACCTTAGAACACTTATGCAAATGAATGCACATCCTCAGAATTTTCCTGGTCTGAAATCTGACGGTTTTCCATCCTTAGCACAGAAAAAGGCCCCCACGAAGCAGTGTCAGCCTGACTAGACAAGCAGGCCAGCAGGGTGAAGGGTCAGCACAGTGAAGTGCACGTGCAGGAGGGCTCTACGGGCAGGAGTTTCAGCAACATGAGGCGGGAACACAAGCGAAGGACAGCACCTTCCGGAGGACACACAGCTAACCCTAATTCCTCACGGGGCTGCCTCATCTTCAAAGAGCGTGCATAGGACAGGAAAGGAGAACTCAAGCTGGAACAGTGTGTGCTCAGGAACCGTCCTCAACACACATCTCCAGTAGCAAATATAGCTGCTGGCTGGCCAAAACCCACCTTCCCCTCCACCCAGACACCAGCAGCCTCCTGCCCACGTGAGCACGGCGCCCCCTTGGGGACCCTCCCAATGCCCCACCTCCTTCCCCGGGAAAGCCACCGCTGAGGACTGCAGGCTGGCCACCCCAACCCACAGCTGAGACCCCCCCAGCTTCTTCTGGGGTCAAAAGACAAACTTATTGTTCAAAACAGTTACGTGCTTGTCCCTGTCACCACAGCCAGGCCAACCCGTCACTCAAATCTAACATTAATCATTTGCTGTGAAAAATAAAATCCTGTGCAAGTAACACATACACGCCCTTTCCCCACTGCAACCGCCCCACCCTCTGCAGCACAAGCCACCCCACACAGAGTCCTGCACCCTTCCGCACGTTTCTGCCCTTACAAGGAGCCCTGAATAAAAGAATGTGTCCCAGAAGCCGGGATTAAGGGTCAGGACTGGATAGATGGACAGATGGACAGAGGCCACAGCCTGGCCAGGAAGATCGGCTGGGTGGGCCCAGCTGTGACTCCGAGCCCCAGAAGCCAAGTCTTCACAGAGACATGGAGGAAGGACAGGCCGGGGCGGTTCAGACTCATGCCATGTGCCAGTGGCAGGGACAGTCTGCTGGCGCCAGGGTCACTCCACGCCTCAAGGGCCGTGTGCGCTCTGCTCCAGCAGCTGCTGAGTGTGGCTGCTTGCACGGTCTTAATCCCTGCTCCCTCAGCCCCTCCCACTCACGGCACCAGGTGTGCACTTATTTACGTAAATGTCCAGCTGCACGTGAGCGCATGCGTCCTCTAACCCTAACCTCTTCCTGTGGCCCAGCTTCTGTTGGCCTCCGTGCCCTCTGGTCTCTGGCCTCCTAGTTGAGAGTGAGCAGGGCAGGCAGGAGAGGCCAGGAAGCACACATACTGCACATGTGTGGTCGCACACCCACTCACACTATGAGTATGTTCTCACATGTCTCGCATATGCGCACATGTACACAGAAGCACTGAGTTTTCACACACAGTTTCACACCGCAAACACATGTAGGTAGGCCCACTCAATCCTATACAAAAGGCAAGGCCCCAAATGCACCTTCTTAAGCTTGGCCCACACCACATCAGACCCTCCCAGACGTGCCCTGGGTTCCCACCACACCACCCCCCTCCCCCACCCCCCAGACTATCCCCCAGTCGGTCAGCAGAGGCACACGCTGGTCTTATACTGCACGCGGGCAACCTGTTACCCACTGACAACCACCAGAGAAACGGGCATGCAGAGGTGCTGCCATTCCCAGGCCTCCCCAAATCTGACCCCCTGACACCCTCACGTCTGAGCATTTTCTTCTGACCCAAACTGCAAGGTGATTCCTGCCGGTCCTGCCCCTTCTGCCCTGGGTCTTCCTAGCTTCACAGACTAAGTCACAGTTGTCAAGATGAGAAGCAGCACAGAGGAACCAGGCTGGGGAAGGCACTCTCTGGACATGCCCCTTGGGTCACATGCAGATGCTGGAGCCCCACTTCCTAACTGTTGCTCCGTGACACCACAGCAAGGCACCAGCAACCACGGGGAAGGAGGCAGGGTGGCTTTTAGACATGCATCTACATTAGGAGGGACACATGGACATCCAGCTGTAGACACTAGAGAGACCTCAGACTGACTAGGAAACATTCTCCCTGCAAACACAGGGAGCAGCCAGCAGGATAGAAGCGCACAACCAGGTGCCCAAAACGTGACCTACCCATGTGGCCAGGAGCTCCCATGACCTGATTTCCAGGAATCTAATTTTAAACATCTTCACAGCCAACATATCACAAAAATACAGTGTTCCAAATGGTGCAACACAAGTGCTAAAAAAAACACCTACCCAAAAATAAAAGTGGCATTTCAGGCAAAACCCCAGAATCAGAAAAACATGTTATATGTGTTTTGAACTTCTTCAAAACCCTTCTTTTCTCTTGAGCCACGCTTACCCCAAACCCACATGACTGTTACAACCACGGCAACTCAGTAACTGGGCAAAGGTCCCAGGATCTCCACCTCCACGAGGATGTCTGTCTGGCTCCTCCCTGCACGCCTCCACCCTTCACCTAGAGCACCAACCTTGAGGCTAGCTTTGCAGGCCTGGAGCTCACTCACATTTGTTATTTGTTATCAGGGAAGAAAAGGCAAATGGGACCCAGGCAGGCAGGAGCAACACACACAGGAGCCACGCACGGACCCACATCAAAGCGAGGTGGGTCCCCCACGGGCACTCCTGGCCACAAAGGTAACTCAATTTCCATTCACAGAAGAAACGGTTCAGAGGCAGCAGGCTGCCCCAACCCCAGCACCCGCTGCGGGGTTACCACTGGTGTGGTTGCTCCCACATGTCAATGCCAGTAGCCAGTCATCAGTAACAGGCCAGGGTCAGAGAACACACACATCCTGAAGAGCAAAAGGGCCTTTGGAAGGTCCTCTGTCCTGGGAAGTGAGTTACTCTGAACTTGGAGCAGCAGCCAGTCCCCAGGACACACAGGGACAGAAGTCCAGGCATGGGGCACCATCTGTAGCATGCTCACCACCCCCAGCTGTGCCCCACACTACCCTGAGAAGAGACACCAGAGATGCCATTGCCCACGCCCGCACCTGGCAGCCCCCAGGCAACAGGGCAAATGTCCCCGAGTTCCTGCCATTCTGCCTTCTGGCAACAGTTGGAACTCGCCTCTAGAAAGCCTCTCCGGGGACTCTGACAAGCTGCCCCACCCAGATCATCCTGGCTCCCTCTCCTTCGTCCCAAAGATCTAAATGCACACTTCTGAAAGCTTTCCACCCGTCGGCCCTCATCCACTCAGGCTATGCACCCACATTCCAGTGAAGACAGCACCCGAACCCACTCAGCCTGACAGAGCACCCCTCCCCATGCCGCCCTGTCTCCAGGCCTTCAGTTCACGGGGGTCAAGAAGCAGCTCAACCTCACGGGCATCCTCCTCCCAGACCCACTCATTTCCCACAAAAGCCACCACCCGCCTTGGCCCCCCAGAAGCCTGTCCTCACCTCTCCCCACCCACCACAGGCTGCCCATCAGAAGCACAGCTTGAGAAGCTCACCTCCCTCCAAAAACCCAGAACCCAACAGGACTCCTGCGCGCTGGCCTCAGGGACGTCCAGGGTCTGTCGATGCTTTGACACCCAGAGGCTATGCATCTCCTACATTTATTCCTAGGCCTGTGTGTGCTACTAAGCTGTCTGTATACTTCCAAACTTCAGTGAACATACATTCTCAAACTTCCCTGATAACTCTGTGACACTGCCACAAACAGGGAGCCTCTGAAAAATGAGTCCAGGACCATGAGCATGAAGAGCCTGTCCTGGGGGCCGAGGCAGTCCCTCCCACCCAGAAGCAACCACCCAAGTCCCCCGAGCCACCATCCGAGGTGCTCCAGCTCACGGCCACCCACTGCCTCACCAGCAGAGCTGCATGTGGGTCACCAAACAGGGGTGTTTGCTCCTAAATCCATCTGTGCCAATTGTACCTGTTACAGATTACAGCTGTATTTTATCGGATTAAGTCAAGACAGAAACTGTGGAATGCTTTGCAAAAACGTGATACAGAAAAAAATTTTTTTTAATTTTTCCCTCAAATTTGTTGTGGGCAAAACAATGGTAAAGCATTAGGGGAAGTAATTTTCAGAAGCTAAGACTAAACTGAGATGGTCTCTCAGGCACTGGCTTGTCCTCCTTAGAGAATCAGGGGAGCAGTGATGGAAGTCGTGCAGCCCCACATCGGGTGTCCTGGCCCAACATCGTAAGGTCTGGAGAGCCCACGTCTGCTGTGAGCTGACGTCTCCACGTGCCATCCTTGTGGATCCCGGTCCTTCAGTTCACTGTACCTGCACATCTCAGCATATCCCCATTCTCACCATCTCACTCCTGTGCAGGGAGTAAGGGCTAAAGGCACCTGAGGGTAGGGGACAGTGGTGACACACGGGATGGCCCCACCGCCAAGGGGTCTCGGGCCCCGGACATCAAGAGAGCCAAGGCTGAGAAAACCCACCTAAAGAACTGAGTTTCCTTCTTCCTCCCAGCTCTGGGGTGTAACTGATAAATAGGACTGTATACATTTAAAGTGTACACCGTGATGACCTGTTATGTATCTACACCTTGTGGGATAATTGCCAAGATCAGGACAATGAACACATCCATCAGCTCAGAGTTCAGTCTGGGTTTTTTGTGGTGAGAATACTTACGATTTACTCTCAGCAACTTTCTAGTATATAATCCCGAACTAGGATTATAGTCACCAGGCTATAAATTAGATCCTTATCTCATAAGCAGAAATTTGTACCCTTTGACCAACATCTCCCCATTTACCCCATCCCCTGGCAACCACCATTCTACTCTATTTCCTGGATATTGGCTTTTAAGACTCCCCATGTGACACATATTTGTCTGGCTAATTTCACCTAGTATGATACCCTCACGTTGCCACAAATGGCCGGATTTCCTTCTTTGCCGTGGCTGAATTCTATTCTGTTATATATATGTGCCACGTCTTCTTTGTCCGTTCATCCATGAAAGGATGCTCAGGTTGCCTCCACCTCTTGGCTACTGTGAGTACTGCTGCAGTGAACGGAAGTGCAGATATCTCTTCAAGACAGTGACTTCATTTCCTTTTGTAAATCCCCAGAAGTGGGATTGCTGGATCATATGGTGGTCATATTTTCTGAGGATCCCCCATACTGTTTTCCATAGCAGCTGCACCAGTTTACATTCCCACCAACAGTGCACAACGGTTCCCTTTCCTCCACAGCCTCACCCACGCTTGTGGTCCTTATGATGGAAGCCTAACATGTGTGAGGTGGCACTTCACTGTGGTTTTGATCTGCATTTCCCTGGTGACTGGTGATGCTGAGCCCCTTTTCATGGGCGTACGGGCCATTTGCATGCCTTCTTTGGAAAAATGTCTATTGACAACCTGTTTTAATTAGCTTCTTTGCTGTCACACTGTTGAGCTGTATGAGCACCATGGGGACAGGGTACCCAATAAGTGGTCCTGGGAAAACTGGGTAACCACATGCACAAGAATGAAACTAGACCACTCTTACACCACTCCCCAAAATTAACTCAAAATAGATTAAAGACTTAATGTAAGACCTGAAACTTTAAAACTCCTAGAAGAAACATAGGGAGAAAAGCTCCTCAAACATTGGTCTTGACAATCATTTCTTGGACAAGACACCAACAGTGAAGGCAACAAAAGCAAAAATAAAACATGTGGGTTCACATCAAACTAAAGGGCTTCTGCACAGTGAAGAAAACCATCAATAAACTGAATTGAAAAGGCAGCCTGCCAAGTGGGAGAAAACATTCACAATCCTTGTATCTGATAGGGGGTTAATATCCAAAATAGAAAAGACTCAGCTATATTTTCAAAATACTTCAACACAGAGGCCTCGTAATAAGTAAACTTCCTTCTGCCTTTTTTGGCAGTGTGCTGCCTTGCAATAGACAAACCTTTATGAGACAATGTAAGGAATTTTATTTTGCTCCAGGAAGGAGAAAAGAAGCAATGGTTTGGGGAGACCCACGGAAATTCTTTGAGTTCTTGAATGAAAGTTTCCCAGATGGCAGTTCTGCGTGGGGGTCTTGGGCCACCTGCACCACCCATGAGACCCAGACAAGACGTCTGACCTCAAACCTCGTTTTTCTACCCGTTTCATGGTTCATGCATCACCCAATAAAACAAGACATGTGAAATTATGTTGTAAGCTAGATGGCATTGGCACTGTTTTATCATAGTTATGCTTCTGGATTAACATGCTATAGAGAAACAAAACATATTGGTGCTATGTCAGACTTGTATGACTCCAACAACCTTTAATCTATGTCCCAATTTTTACACTGCTACTTTTTAAGTGAAAAACACAAATTTATGTACTAAAATATCTGTCATGTTGAAAATATTTGTGATGCAATGTGTATTTGGTCCAGTTTAAAATGCTGGATACACTTAAAATACATAGGGAAATTTTTATAAATATTAGTGCAGAAGGAATTACAACTCCCAGTTCAACACGTTATGATTCAAAATAGAAAATTAAGACAGTTCTCTCACTCCTGAAGGAATATATAGTCATAAAACTCAAAAAGTGAATTAAAAATGTTTATAACTGAAATGTTTTAATTATTATCAACTAAAAAGAAAATGCCTGTTGAATTATAACTAGCAAATCCCAAAATCATCTATCCAGCACCTACACACTCTACTCTTTGGCTGGTAAAGAACACACAGGCCTTGGTGGAAGCTGACTTTGGGGAGAAAAAAAACACCCACAGAGCTTTGAAGATTTAAGTTTCCTAGATACAACAGAAAATAACCGTAACATCTCTATACCAGTGCATCCTCTCAATTTTTCCTTTTTCCTTTAGATGACAGAGTATACGTGTATATCGTAACTGTTTTTTAGTTATATTCATGACCTTTATTTCATTAACTTCATAACACTTTGTTCAACCAAAAGAAAAAAAAGGGGTAAATAATTATGTACTCGAAAGCAAGATTTTTAATTGTACAAGTCCAATAATGATATCATCTAGTTGGGAAAATGACATTTTTAATAGTTCCAGAAGACTTCATATAAGAAACACTAAGTAAACCTACGTACAGTATACAAATCCACTCCTCAGAAGACCATGCACAGTTGCTCAGAAGATTGAATTTTCTTTATCAAAGGGCCTGAAGGATCTATGCTCTTACCTCTGTGTGCCCGGGGGAAGTTGACTGCCTGCCCCTCTCACAGGAAGTTGTGCCCTGGGAGCCACAGCACCAGGCTCCCCATCCAGGACCACACGCCAGGGCCCCCGTACAAGCTTTCCACAGAAACCTCAATCAGCAGAACCAGGCAAAGGTACGAGCGAAGTGAAAATAAGAGCTGTGCTTGTCTGCACGTGCCACCCCAGAAACCTTACCCTGGACTCTTGCATCCCTGAACGTGACCGGCTGATATGGTAAGTGGTCATGGACATCACTTAAGAGCCCTCCTCCCTCAGGCACACTCACACAGAGCTGAGCCTCAAGGGGACCACAAGGTCACTGGGACACTGGACGAACAGCACACTACCTTCAGCGGACTCGCGTGTGGCGGCAGGAGCAGATGCCATCCCCGCAGCCTTTCTCCGCCGCATTAATGGGGGTATTTGAAAGATAAGATTCTCCTGCATATCAGTTTCGGATCTCAAACCAGCCTTCCACAAGACCCCTTAGCACCCACCAGGAAAGTGGAAAACAGATCAGAGCGCACAGCTGCCCACCCTAAATGCCGGCAGTACCTAAGCCCACAGACCTGGTGTGTCAAGACCAAACCACCATTTCCTGCCTCCTATCCCTCCCTGCTCTGATGCACTTATAGGCAGAAGTGCATAGTTAACTTCCAGTGAGCAGAGAAGCCACGGCCCCGGGGGCTGCCAGCTGCACCAGAATCCCACTTGGGGACCTGCACCCCAGCCCCACCCTGAGGTGGGCTCCGAAGGCCAGGGCTGGGGTCAGGGGGTCAGTCTCCCAGGTAACGACAATGAGTAGCCTCTACACAGCGGGAAGAAGGAACAGTTTTCTGCAGGTGGCTACAGGGGGGACCCGATGGGTTCTGCACTGGGGGCTGAGGCAGGAGAGGGGCCTTCTCAAGGTGCTAGGTCACTCCCCCAAGCCAACAAGGCAGACTGCCACGCATGCCCCTGTGGGCACACTGCCCTGAGAAGCAGCTCTGTGCTCCCCACCTTGGCAGCAGGCAGAGGGCTGAGCCCCAGGATCTCAGGAAAGGCTCCTGGGAAAATGGGAGGCAAGGAGCACAGATGGCCTTGGTCACAGGAGGAAGATGAGGAAACCTTTCAGTGTGAATAAAAACTGTAATTTGTTTGTAATGACCAACTAGTGTTTTGGTTTCTGTTGCCAACATTTCCACTATTATTTCACAAGATTTTGCCATAAATCATCACTTCCATTCCACTGGAATGCAGAGGCTCTTCATTTAAAACTACATATGGAAATGTCAGGGGGAGGAAAATGCGCTCACCCTGAGCATCGTCTCCAAAAGGACCGGCAGCAGCTTACCGGTTGTCTCCCACGCACAGATGGGCTGCCTGCTTACAGAGGTAGGATCACAAAGTACTGTATTTCTGCCTTAAGCAAGTTACTCACAGAGAATGCTGTCTGATTAGGAGGTACGTGTTTGACAAAATGAGGTGTTTTGTGGAGCAAAGCAGGTAACTGAATCCATTTTTACTAGTCTCAGCTAATAAAACACAAGGGCATCAGAAAGAGGCCCCAGCGAGGTGAGCCCAGCCCCCAGGAGAGGAGACGGGCTCCCAGCCAAGCACTGGGCAAGGCGAGGGGGGCAGAGGGGGATGCGGCGGGGAGGGATGGTAC
The DNA here is from genome assembly GCA_032199065.1 of Smutsia gigantea. Lineage (NCBI taxonomy): Eukaryota > Metazoa > Chordata > Mammalia > Pholidota > Manidae > Smutsia > Smutsia gigantea. The sequence goes on from JAVSCE010013915.1 coordinate 393,590, forward strand.
GGCCAGCGGGAATGGCAGGACGGAGGGTGGCAGGGTAGAGGGGATGGCAGGGGGTGGCTGTGGGGAGGAGGTACGGCAGGGCCGGGGGTGGCAGAGCAGGCTAACACGCAGCAGGGGAGCATGGGAAGTTTGCTGTGATGGGCCTTGTCCCCGCAGAGGAAGGCATGGGGAGGGGTCTTGGCCACTCGCTGCCTGCCTCTATTTCATGGGCTTCCTATTCATTTCCAATGTTTAGGCTAAATGCCTCACCTGCCAGGGCCAGCACTACCTGTGCAAACCAGTGCCACAGCTGGGTACTCACTCACGAGTGATGCCATGGCCACCTTCCACAAAGGCAGGCGGCCCCAGGTCAGGCAGGAGGGGGCGATCACACTCGACCTGCTTATAACACAGCAAGTGACCAGCCACGGCACCAGAAAAACGCCCGCCTGCCCTGGAAAAAGTGACACCTAAAGTGTGAGGCAGGCCCGTCCCAACTAAACGCAAACAGAAAAGGGATTCCTCTGATCCCTAAATCTTGGAGTCCTCCTTCCACAGTAGGGAGGATGGCCAGTCTAGCCCCACTGCCCCCAGGCCACAGGGGAATGTGGCTCACCATAGGGAGCCCTGCCTGCACTCGCGGGCCACATGCCAGATGGCCTGCTCCTTGGCCAAAACCTACCCAGGCTGCTCACCGGTCACGGCGGCCGGCAGGATGAACACCTAAACTCCTCTGGACCCGATGCATGGCCTGGCCCTGAGGGCGGGAGGGAGGCAGGTCCTGAGGGCTGGGAAGAGAAGGCCCTCCCATGGTCCCCAAGGAGGGGCTGGTCAGCCCCCAGCAGGCCCAAGCATGGGCCCCAACACCCCCAGCCCGCTGCCTCCTGAGGGGAGGGGGGCTGGGCACCCTGACGACATCGAAGTCTCAGAGTGGGGGCAGCCTGGAGGTGCACACACACGCAGAAACACACACCACCCTGAAGAGCAGCTATTGTTCACAACTGGCACCCTGCCCCACCAAGCCCTTGTAAGGAAGCCACACCAGTGACCCAAAGAAAGACAGGGAGGGCCTTCATTCTCCAAGACCCAGCACCTACCACTTCTGTGAACTTACTCCGAGAGGGAAGGTCGAATGAGGTCCTCCCCAAGGATGAGCCTTCTACTCAGGGGTGACTTTCCACTCAGAAGTCAGTGTTGAGAAGTACGTGTCCATCCTCAAGGGCCCCCACTGGCCAGGATGTTCACGGAGGGAAAAACAAAGGCCCCACCACTACAGGCTCCAGGAGGACCAGGGAGGGCCCGGTGTTCCGGCAGGCTCAGCCCAGCACCTGGCCCACGAAGCCAGCCAGGCCAAGGGGGTGGGACGGATGCCTGCATGAACACAGGGCCCCCAGAGGGCACCGCTGTCCTAAGTGAGCACCACCCCAGGCCGGCCAGCTCCACCTTGGGGCCACAGCTCTCCTCCCTAAGCTGAGCACGGCTTGCTGCCCACATGGCACCGAAGTCCACGCTGACCTGTGGCAGGTCAGACCCAACTGTTTGTCTTTCCACCAACTCTGGTCTTCCCAGAGGCTTATGTCCTGTATCCTGGATTATAAAAACGGCTGTCACCACTCCCGAAGTGTCTAATATAGACGCTCAAATTGCTAATGACATAAATGCATGGAAAGACAAGTAAAAGCTCTTATATGGCAAAAGCAACTCTACCTAACTTTGGAATCAGATGTAACCATCCCGACTGGGTGCACGGTGTCTGTGTGGACAGGAGCTCTTCCACTACATTCACACCACACGGCAGGTGGGCGTGTCTGGCCACTGAAGTCCACTCATTGGTACTCAATCAACAGTAAGTGACAAATAACAAGGCCAACCTAGTTAACCTCCACAGAGCATTTTTATTGCTGAAGTAATTTACCCCCTTAACATAAGCAAGTGTCTCCTATGGGAACTGCAGAAATTCTAAACATAAAACAGAAGACCGTGTAAGCAGATCTTTCAATGTGTGATGAAAGGCAGTTGTTTTCTTCAAAAAGTTCACCCAACTCCAAACCTAACGTGCTCTAACTCTCAGCTGCTGTTCAGATTGAAGCATCTTTGACATCTGCAATGTGAGTTAGAATAATGCCATAATCAGTTTTATATTTCCGATCCACTTCAATGCAAGGTGCTCCCAGACAGAGGCCAGGAGCCTCAGCATCACTCACAGCAACAAAACACATCTGCCCAGATGCCAGAGTGGGCATTCAGGTGGTAGCATGCGAGTTACTGGTCACAGAGCTCTGCCTACGTACTCTGAATACAGCCAGTGTGGAAACAGGCTGCAGAGCGCAAGTGCATGCCAGCTGGGTGGAGCGATCACCACACCAAAAAGGGCAAGCCAAAGCCCACAGAGAAAGGACTGAAGCTCCCCAGACTCTAGGTGAGTCTCAGGCAATTGGAAGTCTGTTAAAAGGTGTCCTGACCAAAGAAGTCCTTTTCAACGGTCAAAGGTTCACAGGACCCCCCACACACCCTATACTGAAGTCCAGCGGCTCAGAAAGACAAAACGGATGGCAGGAAAAGGCCAGCAAGTGCATGGAAACAGGGACCTCAGAGCTCAGAACAAAGTGACCGGTGGACGAAACACAAGGCGACGTGACCCCACAGACACCAAGAGATCATCCACATCAGAAGTAACCACATCAACACTACCACCTCCATGTTATGAGGCTAAATCGAGAGATAAAATTAATTCACAATGCAGTACAGAGATTCAACTTAATATAATCCACTAAAAAGTCAAATTGTACCTTTCTTTAAGATGGGGTTATCACACAGATAAGGGGCAGCTTTAGATTTGAAATAAGCTGGAAATGCTACATGTAAGAGAATGAAACTGGACTACTGTCTAGCCCCACACACAAAGGTAAACTCAAGGTGGATCAAAGACCTGAATGTAAGTCATGAAACCATAAAACTCTTAGAAAAAAACATAGGCAAATATCTCTTGGACATAAACATGAGTGACTTCTTCATGAACATATCTCCCTGGCAAGGGAAACAAAAGCAAAAATGAACAAGTAGGACTATATCAAGCTGAAATGCTTCTGTACAGCAAAAGACAACATCAGTAGTACAAAAAGAGATCCTACAGTATCGGAGAATATATTCATAAATGACATATCTGATAAGGGGTTGAAATCCAAAATACATAAAGAACTCACGCACCTTAACAAACAAAAAGCAAATAATCCAATTAAGAAATGGGCAGAGCAGTAGAAGCTGGAAAAGGCAAGGCAGGCGTGTCTCCCCTAGAGCCTCAAGAAGAAAGACAGCCCTGGATATTTTGATTTAAGCCTTGTGAAACCCATTTTGGACATCTGACCTATAGAACTGTATGATAAATTTGTGTTGTTTTAAAAAAAAAAAAGAAATGGGCAGAGGACATGAATAGACACTTCTCTAAAGAAGAAATTCAGATGGCTAACAGGCACATGAAAAGATGCTCCACATTGCTAATCATCAGAGAAATGCAGATTAAAACCACAATGAGATTATCACCTCACACCAGTGAGGATGGCCAACATCCAAAACACAAACAACAACAAATGTTGGCGAGGATGTGGAGAAAAGGGAACCCTCCTACACTGCTGGTGGGAATGCAAATTAGTTCAACCATTGTGGAAAGCAGTATGGAGGTTCCTCAAAAAACTCAAAATAGAAATACCATTTGACCCAGGAATTCCACTCCTAGGAATTTACCCTAAGAATGCAGCAGCCCAGTTTGAAAAAGACAGATGCACCCCTATGTTTATCGCAGCACTATTTACAATAGCCAAGAAATGGAAGCAACCTAAGTGTCCATCAGTAGATGAATGGATAAAGAAGAGGTGGTACATATACACAATGGAATATTATTCAGCCATAAGAAGAAAACAAATCCTACCATTTGCAACAACATGGATGGAGCTAGAGGGTATTATGCTCAGTGAAATAAGCCAAGCCGAAAAAGACAAGTATCAAATGATTTCACTCATATGTGGAGTATAAGAACAAAGAAAAAATACTGAAGGAACAAAACAGCAGCAGACTCACAGAACCCAAGAATGGACTAATAGTTACCAAAGGGAAAGGGACTGGGGAAAATGGGTGGGAAGGGAGGGATAAGAGGGAAAAAGGGGCATTACGATTAGCAGACATAATGTTGGGGGGGCACGGGGAGGGCAGTACAACTCAGAGAAGACAAATAGTGATTCTATAGCATCTCATTACGCTGACGGACAGCGACTGTAATGGGGTTGGTGAGGGGGACCTGATGAAGGGGGTAGTGTAATCACCATAATATTACTCATTTAATTGTAGATTAATGATACCATAATAAATTATATTAAAAATAAAATAAAATAAGCTGGAAATGATCTTGTTTCCCATCATTCTGATAACCGTGGCCCTAGCTAGGCTGAGACTCAGCGGTTCGTGCAACAGCTGCAATCACAGATACACAAAAATGATCTGGAGACAAAATTAATACTCCAAGTTTTCTCTTTAGGCTAGTCATGTGATTTCCAGTATGTCAGGGGAGCATGCAGAGTTTTTATGAGAAAGTCCATGGTAAATACATGGTTCACAAACCATCTTTGTTTTGGGATTTAATATAACAAAAGTCTTCAGAGATTCCTGATACTGGAGCATCTTTACCAATGAGAAGCAACATGTTTTCTGACTGAGCAAACAGAAAGCTGTACTGTCCAAGAACAACATTCAAATGGCCCATATTACAGGAAAAGCCATTGTACACACATGTGCACACACGTGTAATCACCATCTCAGGACATGTGAGGATGACCAGAAACTGAGGAGGGTACAAACTAGTGAGAATAAAGGTGTCCTAGAATATATGACAATATCCCAGGACAAGCACATGTCACACAAAAACTATACCTACTTTAAACAGGTCATTTCTGCCAACATTTACATGGATTAAGGGTTTTTTTTTAATTTACAAGGAAAGGAAGCTGTGAGATTTGCCCTAACAAGATTCTCTAATCACTAAATTATCACAATTATGAGTAATCACTAAATAGCTTCCTCTCAAGAATATAAAAATAGGATAACAAGAAAACCACAATCCCAAGAACTTTATTAAACAGATTATAGTTATGGAAATAAAGGATCTCTTTTGGGACTACAGATTCCTAAAATAACCTTTCACAGAACTTTGAACCAGCAATGGCTGGTAATTAAGTTAATTGTTACATCAGATGGAAAAAATGTTTCACTTAAGGTATACAGAAGAACGTATGCAAAAAAGAAAAATCACCTACTACAAAACTTGGTATCTTTTCAAAATTCTGGCCTACCTTGGATTCTCCATACTTCATGAGGGTCAGCCTGCATCCGGAACCACACGCAGGGCAAAGCACACCAACTTAGACCTGACGCCGCAGGGCCCTGGGCAAGCTCTCTGAACACGTTTCCTTTTTGGCAAGACAAATGTAATTTAACTCGGTTTATAGGTGCCAAAAGGTAATGTACAAAGTCCCCAAAGGCAGCACTCAGCCCAGTGACAATCAGGAAGTGGTGGCTAGAAATACATACAAGCCTCCTCTGCCAGAGAGATAACAAACCTCATCCACACCAAAGAGGATGTCTATTTGCAACAGCTGACTTTAAGTCCAAGTTGTGCACCATCCACTCCCACCAACACGACTCTAGTTCTCTGAGACCAGAGCTGAAATGACTCCCATTCATTAGCTACGGCCCCACCGCTGCAAGAAGCAGAGACCACGCAGGCGCTTTTCTTGGATACAAGTACGCCACGCAGGACGCCTCCCAAGGGACTGGCACTGCTCACAACTGATCACTGCCATCCTGGTGGGGAGCTTTGAGAGAGGTCTCACTCCCTTGTAGATACGCTGAGAAGGTTGTTTATGGAACCTGGCTTAGGATATGTTTCCTGGAAACACAACCAAGACCCAACAGCATTGTCTCCAGACCAAAATGATTAAGATATTGATAAACCATACCTAGCCAATCTCTGGATTCTAAATGATGCTGTACAGAAGAGTTATCCCAAAGTGTTGTAGTTTTTATGTTTACCTCTGTGAGAAACACAGGGAACTTTCAGACATCCAGAAAATGGGAGAGCTGCACAGCAGACCCCCATGCACTCACTGAGATGGCAGGTTACCTTTATATGTGAGGTCCAGAGGCAACTGCACCCCGTTTCAACCACATGGAATGGAAACATGAGCACTTTCCTCACTGACTTGCTGCCCACGCTGGGGAGAGACTGCTGGGGAGGGGGCAGCCGCATGCCCTCCCGGGAGCACCTACAAGCCACAGAGCTGGTGCTGCCATCTAAGGAGGGGTGCATCCCCAAGCAAGGTGCAGACCAACGCCAGCCTCACCAAAGCCCAGACAAGTCAGGAGGCCAAATTCTAATGCTCAGGAAGAGCATCTAACCATTTTAAACCCAGTCTCATCTGAACAAAGAGGAGAGCATCATTATTTCATTAGAAAATATTTTTAAAAGACGAAGAAATCAACATGAAAGTAGGTGAGAGCTACATGGCAGCAGGCAATCATAAAGTTTATTTTGTATCTTTGTTTCAAGGAATGCAGTGTTCCAAACACTGCTTGCCACCCACATTGCCATGGGGGAGCATGTCACAGCAAACAAACCGCCCGGGAGCCCAGTGGAATCATGGGCCCTGGGAGCTTGTGACCCCTGGCCCTCCCACCCCCAGCGGTAGGGCGTCCCTGCCCATATCCTTCCCCAAGGAGACAAAATGTGGCTGCTGCTTCTTATAAACTCTCCACAAAGGGCCTCTTTCGTCCAGGATCCTATTTGTGTCAAATGCTAAACTCAACAAGCCACCTAGGAAGCAAGCAAAATCAGGGCTACTTCCTGGCCTGGGTCCAGGGTCATGGCTTCCTAATAACAGGAAAGATACTCTAAAATAAAAACTCGCATTACAATCCCCTGACTAGTTTGAGATCTAAATGATCCTGCAGGGCCGGGGGGTGGGGGTGGGGGGTCTACTTCCTTCTCATGTTAATCTGCATACAAGCAATCAAGTGAGAAAATCTCCAGTCTGGACTCTGGTACTCAGGGGCTATTCCTCACCTGGACATGTCAGCGTGCAGTTCTGCAGAGGCCTGGCCACAACAAAACTACACTGACTTGAGCTAAAAGCAAAATGAAGTTCTTACAAATTTCCGTCCATGACAAAGCACTGAAACAGCAGCTCTTGGGCACAAGAGGCCCATCACATGTGCATTAGTGACAGGGTTTCAACGCTGGAGAGTTGACAGACTGCCTCCTTGGTTTTAAATAGTGCATTTTAGTGACTAAGTGTAGCCTGACCATGCCCTGGCTTCAACAGCTCCTGAAATTAGTCTGTATCATTGAATCTCCCCAGCTTTCAAGCATTCATTATATTTGGCAAAATAAAGAACAGAAGATGTTTTTGAAGCCTGATGACGCTCACTAAATCACACATGAAGTCCACCTCCACCTGTTACCTCATGGGACATTCAAATAGTTATTACGCAGATGACTTCTGCCCTGCCATTAAGTTCTCAAGGGGAGGAGGCCAAGCTCTACGGATGGTTTTATTTTAAAAGAAGCTTATGAGAGTCGACGAGGAGACCCCACTCATACTCACAAATCCAAATGGTATGTACAAAGTCCCCAAAGGCAGCACTCAGCCCACGTGACTGCCAGGGTGACCAGGAGGGACAAGGCCCCAAAACATCACAGCATCCAACAAGTGGGGACAGGCCCTTCGGAATGCAGAACTCCCGCAACCCACCTGGGTGCTCTCAGACACCACTGGGTTGGCAGAGGGAGAGGGGAAGGTACAGCAGGTACACAGGCAGCTCCTGCGGAAGCCTTGGGACAACACTGACTGGAGGCCTGTGGTCCTGTCCCCCCGGGGCCTGGGACCTGCACAGGGCGGCCCTCCCAGACACACCTGGATGGGAACCCACACAGGGTAGACTTCCCCACCTTTCCTTCTGGAAAACAGGCTTACGGGGTGCTGACCCCACAAGGCCACTGGGAAGAAATCAGTCTGGCTCTGAACTGCCTCCGTGCAGGGCAAGTGCTCTCAGGTTAACTGCGCCCTCCAGCAGGGAAAGGTAGCGGGCTTTCCCGCACCCCTGCCTGCCTGGAGACAGCAACTGCACCCGCCTCTTTCCCTTAAGGTGGCTGGTTGTCATTGCAACTGTAAGTCACCTGTATAAAACTAGGAGACGGGATGCCCGTGGAGGAAGCCCAGGGGCTCTGTCCCTGCAGGAAGCCCCACATTCACCACACAGACACTGTGACACAGCCTCACCGGTCCTCCTACAACCCTGGCAGCAGGGCCATCAACCCTGTCTGACAGCTGGGGAAACAGGCTGGGAGAAACTAGCTAGCTCACCCAAGATGATGCCCCGAGTGGTGGCACCAGCAGAGCCTTGGATATGCCCTCCAGATGTATGAAAATCAGGGATGGCTTCTCAGTGGACAGACTTATGTCCAGCCCAGAGAAATCTCAAGACCCTCGCAGAAATCCCTACAAACAGGATTTAGGAAAAGCCCCAGAGAGATGCAAGCGGCACAGAGAAGGTCACCCACATGTTTAAAATGGACTTTTGTGCTCTAAGTTCCCACTGTACTAAACTTCAGCCCCTTACCTGCTGTCTCCTAAGAGAACGTGTTCTTTCTAACACATTTGCCCAACTAAAGTTTCATCTGGCAGTGCACCAGCTCTCAAAAACATCTGACATCCTTATAGGAGGATTTATAAGCTATGTTTTTTTCAGCATATGGGTAATCGTAACACTGACACAAATGACCTGCTCTATTTGCAATGCAACAAATAACCTCTATTTGCATTAGTTAGTCCGACAGAAGACCCAGACTCCCAGTAGGTTAATTAATAACAGAGTTTACATTGTTCTCTCTCAAGTAAAGTAGCCAGTTTTCTCCAGCAAGCATTTCTTGATACTTCCATAGGCTGTCAGGTCAGCCCATACTACCTGCACCTCTACAGGCAGCGAATTTCAGCCTGACTGGAGCAGGAATATAATGCAGATTCAAAATGGATGCTCACGTTTTCCTGAGAGTGACGAAGCCAAGGTGTCTCTATGTTAAAGCAAGGGTGTGACCATAACAAATGCACAAACGCGCAGGATTCACGACCTACCACATCAGGCGGCAGACTGCGACCTCTCCCCTCCCACACGGCAAGGCATTTGGCCCAAACACGGGTACACCCACTCTTCTGATTTTGGAATAAAGTCTCTCTCTGCCCAGGAGGAACTGTCCTGAGGAGAAGTCAGACTGTGAACGCCTTCCTTATGATCCAGGGGCTCTGGAAGTGGATCTCAAGTCACCCACACTCGGAAGAGAGGTGTTTATACATAATATTTCTATCTTATAACTTATAAATGATATAATAGTTCTGTGATAAAAAATGCAATTTGGCTAAACAGGTAGTTCAGTTAAAAAAAATAGAAACTGTGCATAATTGTGGGTAAAGATGTCAGAAATCCCTCCCTCTGGTACCAACAGAACTAGTCTGGGTTGTGCCCATGGTCTCCGGTCTTCTCATTAGGACACAAACAGCTTTCCACCCTAGTAAGCAAAAAGATGTCTCAAACTCAGCAGCCTGGAAGATCTCTTTATCTACCATCAATCATAGAATCCCTCCATTCCTCACTATCTTGGATAGGTTATTTTATTTTTCCTGCTTTTCCATACCTACTGTACACAGCACTTTAATAAGGAACTATCTCAATTCGTAGCTCACACAGCACAGAGAGCCCATTTACCCCCCAAGATAATCAACAGCAACAAAACCAAGAGCAACTCCCAACCCCAAAATGCTGTTTGTTATAATCTTATCTTTTACGACTCAGTATCTTAGCATATTCCCACTTTATTTGTCTCAGCAGCTTATTAAAATTAATACCCGACTTGGGTCCTGAAGAAAGAAGCTCATAGGTGCGAACGCCTCTTTGGCGTGTCCTTACCCACCAGCTGGGACTCCCGGTGACAGTCTTCTTGAGATCACTATTTATGATCATCACAAACAAATGGGTGCCCTTACTTCTTTCTGACCCTCTTAGCAGAAAGTAATAGCAGTGGCAACAATCGTAGGTAACATTTGCAGAGCACATGAAAAAAATTAACCAGAGAAGAAAAACTGAAGCTTGCGCTTTTTGAAACTAGAGGTGTACAGAAGCAGGAGGGGAATGTGAGAACAGCCCCCCAACAAAGTGGCCAGGAACCAATCATGGGGCACAAGGGGCCCCCACAGCACAACTCATGAAAGTGTCCCCTGTGCCCAGGACAAATACCCATGTGCAAGACTGAGTCAATTAATTGCAGCCAAGCATTTGCTTTTCCTAAGGTGCCTGAGTAATTATGAGAACTAGGAATGATCTTAATAATATGACTAGGATTTGAACTACTGAGTCAGCCCACATATCTAACATCAAAACTAAGATTATCCAATACATGCTCTTTGCAATTCAGAAGAATGCTACAACTCATACCATAAATCCCTGTTTTAAAAAAAAATCAGCTCTAAAAAAAGAGACACCCCTTTTGAAAAGGGCTGGGAGGAGGAAGACAGAAAGTGACTCACACCATCCAACAGCTTGTAGCCTCCAACCCATAACAAGAATATAAAACCAGTGGGTCCAATGTAAAAGAGAAAAGAGCCATCATCACAGCGCTGACCTCATAAAGTTCAGATCTAAGCATGACCACAGCATCGCAAACATCTTATGAGCCTTGGGGACAGTCCGACAGGTCTGTGCCTTTGTGTGTGTGTGCTTACTTCCTAGCTTCATGGCTAAATTTGACTTCTGTATTTATTCATCAAGAAAAGGACACTCAAATTTAACTACTTTCATGACTCTGAAGAACTCTTAAAATTCAAGTCCATACATTTCAAATCCCACATGTATCATTGCTGCCATTCTGTAAACAAAAAATTTAAATACAGGTATTTTTTAGATTTATCATGCCCAATACTCCATTTCATTCACCACAACACTCAGAGCTATTTGTGACAACTTTGAGACGGCTGTGACAAAGTAAGCAAGTTTGTTAACAACCCTGATGTTATTCTCTCCCTGAATCTGCTGCCCCCCTTCCGACTCTCCCAGTCACAACAAATCATCAGTGAGACTCTGAAGAGAAACTTTTTCACACGTGTTTTCCAGAGCTGTCCATTTCCTTTCAGGGAGGAGAACCCAAGGGAGACAGTGGGTCTTCTCCATGGGTTGGATGGTGGCCTTGGGGGCACAGCTTTGTGCCCCTGGAATCCCCAAGACAGCCTGGGGCTGGAGGGGTGACACCTAGAGCCAAGTGCACGTTATCCTGTGCCCAAGAGCACTGAACACTCCACCAAAATGTACAAATCTTCCAACTGGCCAGCTCTAAGATTACTCTCTGGTGACAGGAATGGACAAGCAACCTGTGAACTATTCATCTGCCATTTAAAAAAATTATTGGCTCCCTGACCCCAGTAATTCCACTTCTAGGAATTTTCCCAAAGAAAACAAAATCCCTGATTCGAAAGATACATGCACCCCTATGTTTATTACCACATTATTTACAATAGCCAAGACATGGAAGCAACCAAAGTGTCTGTCAATAGATAAATGGATAAAGAAGAGGTGGTACATATACACAATGGAATATTATTCAGCCATAAAAAAGAAAGAAATCTTGCCATTTGGATGGGCATGGATGGACCTAGAGGAGATTATGTGAAATAAGCCAAGTGGAGAAAGATAAATATCATATGCTTTCATTTCTATGTAGAATCTAAAAACAGAACAAAACAAACAAAACAGCAGTAGACTCACAAACACTGAGAAGTAACTGGTGGGTACCATGGGGGAGGGATTAGGTGGGTGGGTGAAGCAGATGAAGGAAATAAAGAGACACAAAATCTCAGTCTTAATATAAATTAATCACGGGATGAAAGTGCAGCCTAGAAAACATAGCCAATAGTCTGTAACATCCTTCTATATTGACAGGTATAACTATACTAGTTGGGGTGAACATTTAATAATGTAGAAGATAACTGTCAAATCATTATGTTGTATACCTGAAACCAATATAATATTGCATATCAACTATACTTCAATTAAAAATATATATCAACAACAGAAAGACCCCCAATAAATACATAGACAGTTTGGCTCCTTGACCAACACAAAGAATGGACATTCAAGTTAATACTCACCTCAAGCAGTTATCAAGTTAAGCTGGACCTATTAGCGAATGTAACTAACAGCTGAGGTAATCTGGTATGTTAATTAGCAAGGCAGAGCATGAACTAAACAACTCCATAGGCAGAAGTTAAGACATCAGTAGCATGCTAACCATTAAAAAGTCACAAAGCATAAAGCACGGCATATATATTTTAAAACACTTTTCCAAACACCAAACAATTTTCACAGGCTATATCACAAGGCAATGTCCCTAAGTTCTATCAAAATAAGAATTCGACCACTCCTGAAATGGGGCAGAGCTCCTTCTGCAGTTGCAAGCCCAGGAGACAAGCCATCGGATAACAGAGAAACATATTGCTAAATTCCAATCAACTAAGCGTTTTGTTTGTTTTTTTTTAAATAAGTTGTAAGTCTGTTTATTGAGGAGATTCCTCTCTGCTTGGTGTTTCCATTTAAAGTTCCTTGAGATAAATAGTGTCTACTCACATATTAATAAAGTACTTGGGGCCCTCTTCAAGCCAAAGAGAGAAATGCATAATTCCGAAAGTCAAGAACATAGGAAAGAGAAGTGAAGACATGACTTAGGGGAAAGAGTGTTGGGAGGAGCCACAGCTCTCCACCTGGCACCCACAGCCAGCCAGCTCGAGGCTTCCTGCCCAGCTCACATTCCGTCCCACATACTGAGCAGAACCGGCAATCCCTGGCCCCACACCAACCACTTTATCCAGACGTGGATTGCAGGCTGTTCGTGCAGTGGAGGGGCTGCCTGCCATCTCCCCACAGTAAACTCCTGCACTTTGCTGACTACACTGATCTAGAGGAGCCTGGCTTTCTCCAGCAAGGAAGCACAGGGCAGGAACAGACAGAGAAGACTTAGAAAGGAGGCGACCAACAGTGCAGGAAGTAAAATCTTAGCTCTGCAACCAAGGAGTCAATCTGCAACCCTCTACCAATGACTCAATAAAATAAAGCAAGATTAGTATCTATAACAACACCCAGCAGAGGGTGCAAACCCAAACTGGACCAATGTACAGAAATCTAGATAATCTACAACCATTAACAGCTGGCAGGCCACATAGGAACTCTGAAAGGATAGTCTACTCTGTTTTTTCAACCTACATTATGTGCTTTAAATGGAATTGTTTTTCCATCCTCTGTAGAAACTGAACACTGGAAATTCCACATATGTTTCCACAATACTTTCTGAAATTTTAATAAAATGATGAAGACTATTTTAAAGAATCCTCTCCACATGAACAGTGGCTGAAAATAAAATGTGAAAGCAATACACTTAAATAATTCAGCACTGAAAGTAGTTTTAACATTTTAAAGTGGGTACGTGGGGGGGGGAGAGGTTCACACTGTAAAGAGACAGATTTCTGTTTCTTCCAATCTTTGGTTTCTATTAAGAAATACTGGAAAACAAATTGACTCATCTAATTTAAGCCAGTAAATCTGAGTGGTTACAAGACATGAAATTCCAAATGACCTTAAGGAATGCTCCACCACCCAGCATGGTCAAGCAAGTCTGACATGACACAGCTGACGGGTGAGGGCAGCATGGGGGGCCAGGGGCAGGGGACTGGGGCCAGACCAGCCAACACCACAACCCCTTAATCTTTTATTTTTCATGTCCAGATCTAACAAGGCTCATATGCAAAGAAAAATAATGTGTACCCCCATGCAAACACACACACCCACCCCCAGACACTCAATAAGAAGCTCGTTGAGCCATTTTTCAAAATCTGTGCATGCACAAGGTGTTTGTTCACAGAGAATCAGGCTGAGCATATCTTGGTCTGAAGTGGACTGACCATCCTGTAGGCAGCAGGAATATATGACTTACCCTCTGAGAGTGACTGCTGGTGGCAGGCTTAGTGGCCCCACGACAAGTTCATAAGCAACCTCTCCAGGGCAACAGGGCCCAGACGCACACCCTGAGCAGGGTCCCAGACTCGGGGAAGCAGATGTGAGCCGATTTCCAGGTTGACAGGGGGAGGTGGAGCATCCAGCTGAGTGCGGATGGCTTCCCGCTTTGCTAACACAGATGGGGTTTTGACACTTACCATTAGGATAATGCCGACATAGCAGAAGGCTCGTTGGGAGATAATGCATGTGAGATGGGGTGCCGTAAATAATACAACAGTGGGCAGACATAAACTAGGACCAAGAGGGCCTGGAAAAGTGCGCAAGAACCACCTGAGCACTGACTAAATTGAAGAGGTCGGCGAGTGTTTTCTGATGGAGACGCCATCCCTCCAAGCAATCTGTCCACATTGCACACCCTATCCACCAGTTTAGATCTAAATATTGTTCCTGGTTGGATCCTGCACTGCACCTCCTGCCTTGAGTCCTCTGAGGTGCCGGCAGTGCCCTGGACATCTCCAACCAGGTGGAACAGCAGCCAGGAAAACGTCTCCACCACCTCCTACGGGACGACTTAAAGTCACAGAACATGGCAATACCCTGCAGACCCCAAATTTGAAATAGAAAAATAGGAAAATGTCCAGCCCACGGACATCTGAAAAGGCCACTAACTGCCGACCACAATCCTTGCTTAGTGCCTTCTTCGTCTGTAAAGTGTTAAGAAGGAGCACATGGAGTCCACACGAGCCCCTCCCTGCTGATGAAACTGGCACGCATGGATTTACTTTCTGGCTGCCGGCCCTCACAAAACCGTTATACGCGCACACACACACACACACACACACACACACACAACTTCACCACCTAAACTGCTCCAAATGCAAACTGGAGGCCCGCCGGCCTATCCCCACCCCACCACATCATGTGCGCAGCCTTCACTAAATATGTATTAAGCATCTAACATTTTGGAACTTTAGTGGTTTTTTTTTTAAGACGTAGGAAAACCGATCTACAACTTATGACAGTTGAGCACATGATCCTCCATTAAGGGCAAATCAGAACCGTACACAAGGCTCCATGAAATCACTGGCAAATCTGTCACCGATCCCCAAGGCAGCCACAGTGCAGGCAGGAAACCCGGCCTGAGGGAGGAGGTGGAGATACCGCCCAACCTCCGCACCGACACGCGAACAATAGTGGTGCCACCTTCCCGGCGGGGACGCTCTGGGCCCCGGCAGCCCGGGCACCGACCACCCAGCCCTCAGGTCCAACGACAAGTTTCGCATTCGAATCAGGCCACGGGCGCACAGGCCGCGCCGACGCGGAAACGTCCCCGGCCGGCGGCGGGGCGCACGGACGCGCGCCAAGGACACCGGGCCCCCGCGCCAGGCCGCCCCCGCGCCCGGCCTCCGCAGCACTGACCCTGCGCCCGGCCCGCAGGGTGGACCCGGCCCGCCAGCCCCGCGCCGGCGCGGCCTTACCTTCCGACAGCTCCAGCTCCAGCTCGGCCAGCCGGGCCCGCACCTCCAACGGCAGCGCCATGCCCTCTAGGCTGCGGTCCGCCATGCTCCGCGCCCCCGCCCCTCCTTTGTTCGCAGGCCGCGGCTCGGCCGTCCTCGCGCCCAGCGGACCCGCACCAGCGGCGGAGGCCGGGCGGCGGCGCAGCGAGCGCTCCTCCCCCGGCGCC